>JAWLRI010000229.1:3859392-3943015 GCA_034781795.1 Crypturellus tataupa
TGTGCGCGGCGGCGGCTCTGCAGGCGGCGGGCGCGCACGCGCACTGCGCCGCGCGGGGGGGCACATGAGCACGTAGCGGGTGCCTCAGAGCGGGCGGGACGGGCGCGCTGGGGCACGCACACATGTATGTACATATATATATATCTATATATATATATATACACACACACATCAAGGGGCATCATCATTCGTTTAGAGTCACCTGTGTGGCTGGACCTTAGGGGAAGGCAGAAGGGAGCTCAAGCAGGGGATGGGCCCAACCGGGGGCGCCTGGGGGTTGGTGCCTGTGCGCAGCAGAGCGGCCCCTCCGTGCGCAGTGGAGGGCCGGGCGCCCTGCAGGAGGTAACGCCTGCGGGAAGCGCGCTCGGAGAAGCCCTCCGGGCCGCATCCCCCTCAGCTCGCAGAACCGGGCCGGGGAGACGGCGCTCACGGACAGGGCGAGCAGAAAGCAGCACGCGGTGGAAGCCGGGGCCCTTGGGGTGCTGTGGGGACACGCTCAGCTGTGCTGGTGACAAAGATCTGTGTTACTGAGGAGATGACCAGCGGGTTGTGAACATGCACCACTACTGCGCTCCCGTCTTGGGAAAACAGCAGCCGATACGGGTCCCCGCAAGGCTGTCCATGGGCTCTGCAAGGTCAGTCTGTCTGATCCATGAACCATCTTTCTGAGCCTTGGCACCGCACAGGCAGTGTGCAGCCATGTCCGCCCAGAGGGGCACACTGAAGTTGAAAACCCTGCTGTACAGACGGGAGCCAGCTCTTCCGCACATGCTGGCAGAGCTGGGCTTAGCAGCAAAACAGCACCCATCATCACAAGTGGCCTTTAGTGCTGGCTAATGTAAACCGCCTTCCAGCAGCACATGTGGGACTTCAGAACTGTTCTGTCCAGTTAATGCACTGCGAGTGCTGCAGGCTACAGCGCTACCGCTGTGCACTGCTGTTGTGTGTGCATAACCCAGCGGCCTGCTGTAGCAGAGCAGTTTTTGTACCTTGATTCTGGATAAGTAACAACTTGCGAGAGCAGAATCCAGAATATAACAACCACATAAAACATTCTTTGTGAGGAACCTTTACCCTGAGAGTACAGACAGTGCTTGAATCTGCTGGCTTCAAGGGAGTCTCTGGAAGGACTCACAGCCTGTCCTTAGCACTGGAAACAGAAACTGTTTGGAGGGACCAGAATAGCAGACCAGGAAGGAGTTCTGCATAAAGGAATCCTGGTGATTCATTATCATCCTCACTATTAAAACAGTATTAATAATAAAGCCATCCTTACAGGAGAAACAGTGTCTCCTGTTTGGAGATGGAGGCAGCTTTAAATTGGATTAATTTTTGTCTTCTCTTGAACTTCTCCCATGGTAATTAATCTAAAGCAGATGTATTATGTCTTACCATTTTCACACACGCAATTAGAAAACAAAACAGAAACAACCAAAGCTGGATGCAGCTAATAACATACACCTGGTTGGAATGGATTCCTTATTCCTCTGTGCTGCCCCAGGGGGACAGAGATAACAAATGATTGTTACCAATCATTATCTGGTTACCCAAGTTGGAACAGCTCCTTCTGGAGGAGTTTCTGACAATATTTCTGCTCCCTTATTTTACCCAGTTCAGTAGATACACAAATCTCTTCACCAGCCCTTGTTGCTGTCTGTCAGCCTTTGTCATCACTGGTTCCATCTCTAAGTTGAATGGCTAAACTTTGCATTTTAACTTAAATGAGCCACCATTAAATACAGGGATTGATTTTTGCAACCTTCTTTATCTTTGCTCTTTGTTTGACTTCCTTAAAGGAAAGGTCTTAGTACACCGCTTGCCATCATGCACTGGAGGCAAACTTTTTGGAAACTGCAAAGCCAGTGGTTAAGCCTTGGTTATTATATAGCTAGCAGCATCACTCATACCTGGTTCTACTGCCTTCCATCAGCATTAGTTTTATTCCAGGTCATTCGTGTTGTTGCTGACACTTAATTCCAATGGTGGGGAAGGGAAGCCTGTGTGTGATTCACTCGCCGGGATTATTCAGCACTTGGTAAACGTCCAGCACGCAGCGCAGCTCCTCAAGAGCACCGGCGTGAGGCACTGCAAAGCGCGTTCTGCGGACGATCCCTCCATTCATTCACCCGCCCCCGATCATCCAAACATGCCTCCCGCTCGGCAGAGCCGCGCACAGCCACAGCCTCAGCCCCTGCCCAGCTGCTGCATATGCTCATTTGGAAGCAATTACTTTAAATCGGTCTCTGTGGAGGAGAATAGCCAAAATCTACCCCTTCCCTGTGCCAGGTTATCAGACTTTCTCTGCGCGAGCAGCTCGGGGGGACTCGATCCTTTAGCAGCGGTCTCGCAATGGCCGTCAGGGGCCCAGCCTGGTGGGTTCCTGACTAGCAGGGAGGCAAGTGGTGCTAGAGTGGGGATTATTTGACATATCCATAATGTTTTATTTCCTAGCAAATGCAGCTTCCCAGTCCTGTAAGAGCTGCTACTGTAGTGCGTGGTAACCCCTAGGAGTTCCAACATAAATACTGACCAATTGCCTATAAAATACTCTAACATGCTTCGTTATGTTGGCACGTACCCTCTAACACAGCAGGTGTTCAGACCATGGTTGCAGCATCACGTATCAGTGAGCAGAGACAGGTTTGTTCAAGCAAGATTCAGTCTAAGCCCCTTCAGTGTTTCCTCTCCCATCAATAAACACAAATCTGATCCATTCATAGGTCAGTGTTACTCTTAAAAGAGGGCATTCAGGGCACCTGCACCTTAACAAATCTGGGAGAAATCAGAGACTAATAAATTCAAGGATTATTATTATTTTTTTTTTTTTGCTGCTGACTTCCTCCATACACATGCCAGTTGTTTTCCTGAAGAAGTATCTTGTAATAAAATGTTCCCATAGGCACATACATCGGTGCAGTTCAGTGCTGGTGCTCAGCAGCTGTCACTCCTTCCTCTATTTATACACTGGTGTTTGGAACCAGAAGGGCTCATCTTAATGTGCATAAAGTAAAAGCTGCCCCTGCTTTTGTATTTGTTTGCACTGACACACATGTCTATGGGCTCTGCAGAAAGCACGCCGAGTATTTCTGGGCTCTTGCTCATTAGAGCAAGGATTAAAAAGAAGAAAAAAAGGCCTGTCAGACACAAGAAATATTTGCCTCGGCCCAGTATCATCTTTCTGGCAGGAGTGCACGGGATTAATGGCTGTTGGCAGGCTGTAAGGCTGAAGCAAGTGCTCCGGGAAGACAGAGAGCTCCGGCAGGCTCCGGGACATAATTCACACCAGATGCCTTTGCTTTGGGTTCTCTCTCTCTCCCCTGGTGTGATAATGATGCTGATTTATTAGTGAAGACATGCCAGCACCCTCTTCCCAAGCCGCGTGCTGTCTTTGCAGCCTGCCTCGGTTCGTATTAATACCTTTTATCCTTCCTCATCTCCACAGCACAGAATCCCACTTCAGGAGGAGCAGCAGGATGAGGCAGGGGAAAAGCTGTTGCCTAGAGATCAGCCCATGACGCTGAGACCAAGCCATGCTGTTTGCCAAGTGCCCTCACCCAAATCCCTGTAATTTGGGTGTGGATTATTTGGTTGTAAACATGTTTCTGGGGAAGACAGTATTAAAACAGGCCAGATTAACAGCATAGGTGTTCCTGCTCAGACAGAGGATGTGTGTATGAGCAGTCCAGGTTTGCAGCCTGCATATTTTAAGGAGCAGCCATTTTCAAATCCCAAATGCCACTCATAAAGGTGGGAAATACATTTCAGAACCACATTTGGATATCAAACATTGACTCTAACATTACAGTATTTTTTTCTTCTGTTTCTTGGAGCGCAGACATCATGGTGAGCTGTGATCGAAGATTGTGGAGCGACACTGAGAGCTAGTGACAAATCCTGCTCGCCAGCAAGCTCAGCTTCCAGAGCGCAGGAATGTGCACACAAACAGCACCAGTTTCCAGGTTTCAGTATCTGCATTCAGCACTTCACACATACAGGATGAGCCTGTAACATAAATAACGCTACCCATCTCCCACTCATTTATGTAATCGCTGCCTCCACACAAACACATGCTCAGGCAGCCTCTAAAGGAAAGCCCTGGTTGCTCAGCACTTGCCTCTTTCTAGCCATTTTATCAGTCAAATCAAACCCTGACACAGAAGAAAGCCACATAAATGTGCCTTGGCTTATCTGGTGCCAAGATGACCATGTTTTGGGGCTTGGTGGGATGCTTGAGACCCCTCTAGTCTATCGAATGAACTGGTCACAAGTCGTAGCCCGGTAATCAAGATTTCAGCATCTTGAATTTATGAAAGGAAGGCTAGATGCACAGCAGCAGGAGGAATGAGCCACCCCAGTGTCATTCTCCTCACCCACACCATCACCAAAAAAAGCTCCCTGTCCTACACAGGGTGAAAAGGGGAAAGGATGGAATGAATCTCTTCTGCATACGGGCAGAGGCAGCAGCCAGGATCTGCAGGGAGAAACAGAGCCAGCTCATTGCTGCTGGGAGTGAGGGGTATTTAAGGTAACCCCAGGGAATCAGCACACATCTAGAGACAGGCCCTGACCGCTCTTGCCATTCTCTCAATCAAATCCAGTTCTATATCCACATAACCTGTTCTTAACAGAGAGATGACCCTGGGCCAAATTTAGGCTGGTGCAGAGCTGCACAAGGAGAAGAGATGCTAGTTGTCACCCTGATAAAGGGGACGCAAAGTCTGAGAGCATTCAGACCCTTAAGCAACTCAGTCCGCACTTCCCAGTGCCTGCAGAAACTCCTTCCCGGGCAGGAATAACCAGGGGTTTATAGATGCCACTGAGCAAGATTTTGGCTTCAGGTAAATTTAAGAGTCTTAAATGGTCTCAGCCCCAAGCTGGTTAGTGTCTAACATGTGCTAGGGTGCTTCCAAGTCTGGCCCCAAGCCCTCTACCACCATGTTGACCCAAAAGGATACTAAGAATCTGTTTGGAAGGTAAAGAGATAAGTAACAAAGATTACTAGCACCAAATGCCTATCTAAATGCCATCCTCCTATTCTCTGCTGTCATGTCCTTTCTCTTCCCCCATATGCTAAGCCTTCCTTATTTCATATTTATTCCCTGCTCATGCCCTTGCCTCTCAGTCCTACCTGGAGTCATACCCTCCATCGCAGGTTAAGCGAGATGCAGAGCTCAGACCGTTTTGCTGTCGGGCCAGTTTAGGTGCCTGCACCGTCTTTGAGAGGCAGGACACGTGGTGGAGCTCTCAGAGCTGCCAAGAGGAAGCAGGAGATGGCCAGAGGGAATCCAGGGGACAGCAGGGAGCAGAAGAGGGGGAGGGAACAGGAGGGTACTGAGAGGGTGGGAGCTGAGAGGCTGAAGCCAGTGACAGGTAGAACATTCCCGGTTCTCTCAGACTCAGCTGCAAAAGGACTGGGAGATGCTGCACTACCTGAAGCAAAAACTTCCTCAAACAGCAAGATACCATCCAAGAACTGGAAAGAATAAACATGACCTTTATACTTCGGGACTGAACAAAGATGAAGGCAAGTTTGTATTTTAATGGAAAGATATCCAAGATAGCTGAAGACACTGGAAATACTACTACTACTAAATTATGTATATATATAGTATATTATATATACATAAATATATATATGTAATCCTAAAGCCCTTCCTGACAGCTCTTAGAAATCTTTCAAACCAGCTTTTTCCTCAGATAACAGAAAAAGAGCAGGTATTTCTCAGAGCAGTACTCACCCATCAGTATTATGTAGCCTTGTAACTGGCCATTGGCGTTATCTTTAGGGTGTCAAGGGCTGAAGGAATTGAACAGTTTAAGAGTCACTTTGTGACTCTTTGGCACTAGTAGGTTTTCCTCCGGCTCAGGACTGAGGTACACTGAGAAGAAACAGCCAGGGAAAGTTGACCTCTCTGCAGATATTGGCAAATCTGCCCTATTGATTGATGAAGTTGCAACGTCTAAAACTGCAAGGCTGGTTTAGTTCTCCAATATTAATTTTTCTGTGCATTTTAATATATTCAAAGACACTGAAGCAGAAAGAGGAAAAAAAAATCTTTCTTTTTGGATCTACAGGTCCAAAAATACTCAAAATTAGAAGCAGACATTCGTGCTTGGGACTCCCAGATTCTGATTTCAGCAGAACCCTGAGCACAGTGCAACTTTGAACTTGAGACAAAATTTTCTTATTCTTAAAATTCAGACACACACATACACAAAAGAAATCTATGAAAGATGTATATACAAATAGCAGAAATGCACAGCCATATGGCCCTCATTAGCCTAGAGCATATATTACCATACCTGTCACGTGCAGCACCACATTACACAGCTCCACATTCCACAGCTCTTCTAAATCATGAAGAAGTCTGGTCCTTCAGCCCTCTATACTCTGTTTTTCACCTGTGTAAAAGAAATACTGTGCAGGTGTCACCATCTTAGAGGCACCTTCCTGACACCACTGCTGCTAAATGCTTTGGAGCCTGCGCGTGGGAGCCCCGCTATTGCACCAACAATAAATTCTGACCCCCAGCTTGACAAATCGGGAATCTGAACTCAGAATTATTTTTACGGAGAATTGACCTGGTATGTTGCTGTGCTCACCATTTAAGTCTGGTATTTGCTAGAGTCTCTGTGCTCAGTATCAACTTTCACAGTAGAGTAAAAGCAAATTAAGGGAAGGCAGTTTCCATCTCAGCCAAAGAGGATAAATGACCAAAATGTCCGTTTCTAGTATGCAAAGGCTGCAATTATTAGTTCATGATTTAGGCAGCATATTTCTGTAGCTTAATCTCATAGATTCACTCAGGCATCTAGAAATGCATTTCTGAAAGGGTCCTGAAAAACTTAGCAAGTCTGAGGCATTTAGAACATTTTATTTTACATTCTTCAGAACAGTTTTTAAAAAATCACATTATAATCTCTGTGTTTTAATAATTGTATAACCCGCAGGGGAAAAGAGCCAAACTCAGTTTTCTTTAATACGTGTTTATCAACATTATCAATAATATTAAGAAAAAAAAATTGCACAAACACTCTCCCCTTCATTTTAAGAAGAATTTACATCTTTTAACAGTTTTCCCCCTCAATTTAGCATGGCAATGATATGGGGATGAAATTAGCAGGAGCACTGTAATAATAACCATTATTTTCTCTGTTATTTACAAATTAATGGCTCGAGGCCCTGAAACACTTTGTGCGTTGGGCAAGATGGAGCCTAATTTCCAAGCAGGCAAAAAGCACAGTGCCTCTCTAAAGATTAAGCAGCCCATACCTGCTTGTGATATATTAAGCTCCTTATTTATTGTTCTTAGAGGAACTTTGTTTCGCTGTATTGTAGTTAGTACTCTTGTGGTCAATGAAATCTGCCATACTTAACCCTCCTGCTAGAGCCTTTCTCCTTTCCATTATTCTGCCGAGCAACTTAATTCCCTCTAAGTCAATAAATTGCTAGAGAATTGAATTAGTATCGCTGTAGGAATTAGTCATACCGTACAGGCAATACTATATGGGTCCTGGTTTAAACTATTCTGCTGAACAGAACAGGACAACTATATTCAACTAAATAAAAACGATATATCAGCTCTTTTCAGTCTCTTTGGAAGAAATTCTGTTACATGGATGTAAATCTCACATCGCTCTGCTGACTGCACTCCAATTCCTACATATTTTTCTCTAATGAAGCGGAGAGCAGAATGTGACTGTTTGCCAAAAAATTACCATTTATATCATTCCCTTATCGCTAACTCTGGACACGACAGGACTTGTCCAGACCTTGCTGGCTGCCTAGCAGAGGCAGAAAGAGAATAGCCTCAAGAAAATAAAATAAAAACAAACCAGCCACCTTATTTATAGAAACTGCACATCACTTTCCCTCGCAGGTCAGATAGCACTGGCTTGATGGCCAGGACTCCAGAGTTTCATCTTTACCACATCTTAGCTTGAAAATTTGGCTGGCAGTGAATAAAGGTGCGTTACTGAAGGGCAATCTGGCCCAGGTCTGTGGGAGATGCGAGGAACAAGAGATGGGAGGACAGCAGGAGAAAACTACTGGCACCAGAGGCGATCCCAGCTCATCCCCTGGGGAAGCTTGGACCATGCGGTCCACTCGTCATTGCAGCACACAAATATTTGGTTCTCTGACTTTAATGATGGAATGATGCGTTAGCCAGTCCAACAAAATCCAGAGATTCAGATCCAGCCTTCCCAGAAACGCCATTCCCAGTGTTTTCAGAGACTTCATTTAGCCAAGTCTCTCTTAATAGGAGCTGCCTCAGGGAGGAAAGAGAAGGGAGGTGGAAGCCAGACTTGCGATATCTATAGCCTCCAAGCAGGAGAGCACCAGAACCGGCATTGAGGGCCTTTCCTGCTCTCCCTGCCGCTCTCGGAGCCGTACACCCACACGCCTAACAAATACAGACCCGCTTTAACATGGGCCCTACCCCCCTGCTCTCTCCGCCTCTCCAATAGTGCCCGCTAATGAATTTGCTGCTCTTCTACGTTCTTCCAAGCCTCTTTATCGACGGGGGTGAACTGCAAAGGTTTCCAATTACTGCCAGGGCTCAAAGACCTGCACAAAAGGGATCAGTGCAGGTTTGCCGTCTCCATGGCATTGCGCAGAGCTGAGATTTGCCCCACTGAGAACTGACTTCCCGAATCCCCGTGTTTTCCCTCACGTGGCAGTGACCATGCTGTACCTTGCCTCTGCCACCGCCAGCACTATGAGCTCCAACCTAGCCCTTCTACAGTCTGAAAATGCACATTTACCCATTTAACACCTGCAAGCTGCAATAAGTTGATCCAGTCTCTTAGCTTTGTGGTCCAGGAAAGCAAAACCTCCACTTGTTTCATGCCAGCATGAAAGGCATCACTGATGGAGACACAAATGAGGGACTGGGAATGTTAGAGAGCCTTAAGCTATCCAGAGGAATGCTTAAACCATAAAGGGAAGCAGGTACCTTGAGCAGGCTGGAATACAGTCCTTTTGTCTTTTTTTTTTTTTTTTTAATAACCTCTTGTGCTGCACGTCTGATGCACCTTACTCCAACACAGCCACCATCTCGTAAGGCCATATTAAGTAACCTAATTAGGAAAAAAAGTGGCTTTGGGGCATATTTATTTTGTTTCTTTTTTCTTATTTTTGTTTTTTCACAATGACCAGATAATAATAAAATGCATGTTACTGACTGAAAATATGTCTGGAATGTATCCCCTACCACACACACAGACACGTATCTTTCTTTTTTCCTAAAAGGAGAGGTCCATATCTTTTTTTATTTTTTTAAGCTTTGCAAGTAACCCTAAAATATATCAAGAAAGAAGCGGCTGAAAGAGTAAAAAGCAAATAGGTTCAGCTTCAAATGTAAGAAATGATAAACTGAAGAAATAGCAACGGATTGCCAAAAGATAATTAAGATATATAGCCCTTTGTCAGGAGGGGAAAAAAAAGACAAGTGGGAAGAAGTAAAAATATCATGGGATGGCTCCCGTACAGTATTTTTCCTGGTCCCTCTTAGTATAAGGACAAAGACTCCTTGGGAGGAATCAGCACTGTATTCAAATGAAACACAACAGCTGCCACTTGTACAATGGAGCCATTAAATTAATAACTCTGCAGGGCAGGGGTGCAGAAAAGAAGAAATCAAACGCTAAGTGCGCACTAGGACCAGACTTGCTAACAATGTTGCAGTGGGAAAGCACAGAGCTGAGTCGGATGTTAAATGTACGTGCACAGTCACAGGGCAGCAAAGAGCCCGGGGACAAAACGCCAGCTCCCCGCTGCTTATTCTGCCTGCACGCGAAGCCTAATCAAGGTTTCCAAAAGGAGCAGCCAGGCTCTGGGGATCCTTGAAGAGGAGGAATCCCCTTGCATCACCGCTGGCTTCAATAAAGGGATGAGCCCAGATATGCCGAGCTATCTTACAGCTTCCTCAATGCCTTCGCTGTCATCCAGTAAAACACGAGCCCATATCAGCTTAACCAGACAGACATAAAATTCAACCTCAAGGTACACATACTGTGGATGAAGACAAATTTTACCTTTCCTTATAATCTCATGGAAATAAGAGTCTAGGATTCTATGGAAAACAAAACAACATCGACAACAACAACAAAAATCAATAACCTTCTTCTCTTTCCTATTCTTCTTCCTATTATAATAGTGGCTACTTATTTTACAGCCATTCATCATCTTTGGGTACAGACACACAGCTGCAAATGAAACCATTACTCCAAATTGGCACCTGTCTGCTAACTTACATAATGAAGCGGTTTATCCACCTAGAACCTACTGCATGAGTGAATACAGATTGTATCTCTAGGGTACCTTGAGAATATGTCCATGGCCCATGACTCAGCTCAGACACAACACGCACTCTGAAGCGGACACAAGCTTGCCCCACTTTCAGGATGCTCTTCAACTAGGAAGTTGACCGTACTCTGCAGAAGACAGCAATTACAGATGCTAAGTGCAACCTTCCAGACAAAACTTATCCTTTAAGTTTATCTTATGACACATTACCTGCAGGAAAGCCGAGCCAGATTGACCTGGAAAATTTTAACCTTCCAAGGGACAAACAAACTGGACTCCTTTCCTCTGATTTGATTTCTTGGGTCACTTTGACACCAATATATCGTAAGATAAAGGATTTCCTCAGGGCAAAGTTGCTTCAGGATAGGAAATCATGATAGACCGAGTTCCATTTTAGCTATATATCTTGTCAACAACAGCATTCCCACTAGTAAACAGACCCCTAAATAAAGTATTAGAGAATAATTTGGTTTTCGTTCTCCTGAGCAAGAGTACCTAGTAAGCTGGAAATGCTTTACATTTCCGAAAGACTTTATAGCAAAAATGCCTCTCCGTTCTTTGAGTGTCCTTTATTTATTCTTTTACTATGAAGACGAAATAGTTTGAATCATTTTGGTTTAACTCATGCTGCTGTCAGTGATACACATAATGATGTGTAGTTTGAAATAATACTACTGAAGTATTTAGGCTTCATTTAGGAAAATGAGCTTAATGCAAAAGATGCTTTTTGGAATATGCCATAGATATTGGTTTCTCTGCCTTTTTAAAAACAAGACTACTGTTCTGAATTAAGGAAACCCTAGAAGGTTAAATTAGCAGAACAAAACCCAGAAATTGGGTAAAGTAAATTGGGTTTACTTGCCTAAAGACAGCAAGTAAAATAATCAATTACCATCTTACCTTTCAAGCCAAGAGATGGAGATGGGCACAAACAGCATGCGTAAATATGGCCTTTAGACTGCTTTGTAGACATTTTCACAGAAATACAGTAGTAGAAAACCTGCATAAAAGTAAAAGAGCTCCAGTTTTGGTCATCTCTACTAGTAGGACAAGGCATTTTATCCACACCAGTTACTCTTAGTTGTGATCAACCAAGAGTGCACTAGAAGTAGACCTGTTGTTGGCTCGAGCTGGCAGTCTGCTATGCTATTGTAGATATGCAGCAAATTAACACTCTGAAGGTATGTTTCCTAATTTCTCAGTTCTTGGCCTCAGAATAGGAGCATGTCTTTCAAGTTCTCAGTACAGACTTTGTTGCTGACCCATAAATAACATTAATCTGGTAGCTTCTTTATTGGATGGCAATTAACTAAATTCATTCTGAGGTTTATTCACTCCAGAAAGCAACATCTTGTCTGTATCTGGCTTTATTTGCTTCCAGAAACAAAACCAAGCCTCTGCTCCCTGTTTATCCTCTTGAGAACAGGGCTTTGAGACAACACATTTCCTGGCCATCAAATGGCAATCAAAATAATGCTAGTCCTGGCAACACTAGCTGCAGTGATAAAATAATAGTTCAAAGAAATCAAAACTTCATGTTTGTAAGGTCTGTGCAACCCCACCAACACTGCTCCTGAAGGCAATACTTTTTCACCTTAACAACTGCACAAAGTTGGCTCTCTAAATCATTAATGTGCCATCTAATATGCTAAATTCAGTCTAAATAACATTTGGAGGGTTAGTGTGTCTTCTTTGAAGGCCGTTACTTTTGATTCCCCTGAGAAATGGTACTTCAGACCTCTTCCATTTTATGCTTATTTTGGTGCTCACTTTTAGAGCTCATGAATAATTTTACTGACTTTGGCTTGAACGTTTTCTCCCTCAGCTTTGAGTCATCACTCTCTGTCCTATCACTGTAAGAACTGGATTTATACCATCCCACAGGAGGGGAGTTAACACAGTAAGGGATATGTACTAGGTTACCTTGAAAACAGAGTTACCTGGTTATGTCTCCTTGGAGAAATCTCCTTCCTAAATTATATAAGTGTGGCTGTCTGAGTCTTACTTGCACCGAAGTCTTATGCCAAAGCCCTGCAAGACAGAATCTGACCAACAAATAGAATGGCTTATTATTGAGCAGCCGACCAATTTAGTCAATTTTAATAGCACAAAAGAACACTACTTTGCCCTCAAAAGTTGCACAGTCTCTGATCTGTCAAGTCATTGGACTTTAGAAGAAAGTTTGGGCTCATTTTACTTTTCAAAAGAAAATTCTCTTGAGGGTCAAAGTTAAGATTTCCACATCCATTTCCATGAAGAGCAGCTTATAAGCTGCAAGCTCAGAGCAGTGAGAAAGAGAAGGCAATATCTTTTAGAAGACTGATGATCCAATCAAGAAAATCTAATCTAGCCACCTGGGTGCTACCAGCCCTCGCATAATGTTTGCAGAGCTTGAGGAGCAACCGGCTCCATAGCCCAAAAGGAAGATGGTGACTGAGCAAAACGGAGACACAGACCGATTTATCTGCATCACAGCTCACGTCGTGGAGCTACACACTTCAGAGCTACCTCTTCAAGGAAAGTTAGAGAAATATGAAGGGCCAAGCCAATCAAAACAGCAATGAAAATAAAAGCAAATAGCCTGACAGAAGACTCTGCAAATGGCTTCCCAAAAGGTTTGTGAAGTGGCTTCATTGCTGCTCTGCTCAACAGCAACTGGTTTTAGTGGAGAGATGGCAAGAAGAAGAGAGTCTTAAAGAAGTCTTAATCTGGAGAAAATGAAGCGAGTCTGAGCTCAGAAACAGATAAACTGATTGAAAAGAGTCAGGAAGAACTTAGAGGCTCTTCACTTGTACCAGATGATACAGGAATTTCTTATCTTTTTTTCTCTCCTAAGGATTAACTAGCCATCTCAGAAAGCATTTGAACATATCAACAAAAGTGTGTTGTGGAATGCTGTGAAAGGCAGGGTGGTTTGCTGCATTAGGGTCTCAAGAAGTTTATAACTCCTCTTAATCCCTGGGGGATGAAATTAAGACTAGCTAATAAACTAGATTTCTAGCTAAGAAGTACATATTTAATCTAAGACTAGATTAGCTCCACCAAAGCAACTTTCATCTTCCTATGGCCAAAGCTGCCTGAAGAATCCATGTCCATGGCTCAGTAAGTAGCTTCTGGTGCCACCCACAAGACCCACCACCTACACAATGTACAAGAGCAGCCACTCACTGTCTTGCCAGCAAGATGGCTAATTTTTGCCAATGTTATTGCTGTTTTAATCCTTTGAATGCAATAGGAAAATATGAAATTCATCTTGGAACTGAACAGTCAAAGAAAAATCCTATCAGCTCCAGCAAATCCAAGAATTACCTTCAGAAGTGAAAAAAAGGCAGGCAAAATCTTTGTCCTTATTCTTAACTTGATTTTAAATTACCCTATGTAAGGCCTGGTATCAAAAAGGCAGGGCATCCTCTGAGAACACGTTTACAAAGCATTCAGTTTATGGCACAAAACTAATAAAATTTACTGCCAGTTCATATGAGAGCCACGACAGATGATTACTATTAAAATGCGAATTACTACTAATAACGCTAATAAACACATAACACTGATTAGCAAACGTGCAGTGACTCATTCCAGGCAGCAGAATGAACCTGCCTGGGGCTAGAAGAGGGAAAACTGGCAAATCCTGCCAGAGCAGAGGGGGCTCTGGCTGTTCCCCACGTGCAGGGCAGCTGGAATCCTGGGCTGTGCCGTGTCCTCATTGATGGTCCCATCACTCCCGAGCCAGGTGTTGCAGCCACAGTAGATCCCATGCATAGCCCAGCCAAAAGCAGGACAACTAGGCAAGCCCAAGGTCACCCCAGGAGATCCAAACCACAATAAGGACTGGGGCAGGGACAGGTCCTGTTCTGCTGAGACTAGAGAAGGGAACGTGAGCCAGGGCTGAGCTGCTATGAGCTCCTGGGCCCTGGGTGGGAGCTGGGAGCCGGGTCCAGGTGAAACCAGTCAGCTCACTTAGGCTTATTCCTGCCCTCAGGGCCTAGCATAAATCCAATGGGAAGGTCTCCTTGCTAATCCAGTAGCCTCATACAAGCCTTTACCTGCAAAAATACCTAAAAGCTCTTCCCTATCTTGTAAACACGTCCAAGCTGTATTGGGCAAGAAGAATGAAAAGAAAAGGTGGAAGCTGAAATCTAGGGGTTAGAATTTCCCAAGTCCCAATCCTTACTTGGGCATTGACTTTACTGTGTCATTTGGAAGGATGGAAATACCCAGAGAAATTTCAGACCTTCACAAAAAAAAGCTTTCCAGGGCTGTACTACGGCGGTAGTGTACATCGGCTGCCCCCCAAGTGCATCTTTTCCACATTATTATTATTATTACTGCTACTACCCTCGGACCATCAGCCCTTTTTTAACAGCTCAGGGCAAGGCACCACCGTGTTGGTATTTCGCAGTACCTTAGTAAAGCACAGGCTGGCACTGAGCTAAGCTCATAGAAATAACTCTCCAAAAGAAAGAAACAAAAAACCAAAACCAACCAGCGCAAGTTGAAATTTTCTTCTAGACAGACATAAACTAAAACAAAGACTGATGACATGAAAAGAGTGAAATACAGCCTCCAGGGCCTTGTCCTCCTTGTATTTATGTCATACCAAGACATAGCAGACAACAAAGATGCACTAAGCCAAGAAAACAAGTTTGGGTTTTTTTTTTTTTGTGATCGTCTATGTCAAGCTGCAGGAAGAGTTATATAGACAAACTGTGCAATTCTCGCTGAATTGCCTTTTTTTTCTTGCCACTGAACCACAGGGCATGGTATTAATTTAAGAAACACAAACCAGTATCATCTGAAATCACCAACTTCTGTTTATCAAAACAAAAAATGTTTAGCATCTTGGGACTGCTAATGAGAACGAGGGGTTTATTAGCAAGCCTGTTTTCTACTCAACAGTCTAACTACTTTCCTGCTGTGTTGTTTCCCTAATAGGTCTGTGGATTAAATGCAAAGTTTTTTTTTTTTTTTCCTAGTAAATGAGTCTTCAGGCTAATGCTGGAAGACACAATGTATTTCAGTGCTGATGATATATACATGTATTTTGTTTTGTTTTGTTTACTTTTTTAAGGAAAGTCTTTTAAGCCCTTTGCGTCCTTCTGGTCCCCCTGGAGAATCCAGAGCCAGAAGCAAAGACACAGGGAAACAAAGTAAATCCCAGGAGGCTGAAGTGGAATTTTCTCCACACATTTTGAAGGCTGGTACAGCCAAGGCAGTGGGGCTGGGGCACAGAAGCGGATAAGAGCAGAGGGAGCTGCAGCAGGTGCCGTTAACACCTCCTTTCTCTGATATCCATAGACCTCTCCCAGACTTTTGAGACTTCTATCAGACCCAAAACTCCCTTTGCCTTTTCCTGCGCAGACCCTTTCCTTCTGCTTCTGCTTTTCTTCCTCCCATCCCTGCCTCTCTTCTCTTGCCTCTGCAAATTCTCTGCTCCTCTCAGTGTCTCCTCCTACTGCTCTGCAGTTTATATATATATATATATTTTCCCCCAGATACTGCCACCATCCTCCTGTCCTCTCTTCCCGCAGTGCCAGGTTTAGGATTTCTAGCTCAACCTGATGTTGGACTCAGAGTGAGAGAGTGTTTGAATATGCTTGTGCATAAACTGCTACTGTGCATCTTTTCTGCTCTAAATAAGCAGCAGTCAGACATTGCAACAACACTTTGGCTTTCCATGAACATGCATGTGTGTTAATAAACACACCAGACTCCTTCCCCATTCAACTTCTCTCTGCATCTTGAGGATCACGGAGTAAGGATTCTCCCCATGCACTGCTGGGAGATGGCTCTGAAGGCTTTTTTATGTCCCATCTGAAGTTCATGGAAGGATGTCACTGCTTCCAGTGACCCCAGTTTCAGTCCTGCAAGAGCTGACCTAGACCTAAGCTGCGTATAGACAAGGAAGAAGATCACGGTGCTAATCTCAACTCTACCACAGATTCTCTTCATTAGTTCTGGGAAATCACTTTAACTTTCATTTCTTCCACTTCCCATTCTCAATCTGCAAGATAAGGATCAGCTCTTTTCTGCAGGGCACGGCAAGGCTTTCGGGGTTTAATATAAAATACAGTGGGAGGATGATAATTGAATGCATTTTTTTCATCAGAAAACAGTTTTTAAAAGTCAGGAAATCTCTCTTTGTGCTTACACAGAAAATAAAGTTTCCTTTATCTGAAAGCCTAATGGGACTTCAGAATACCCTGCAATGTCTTCTTAGGGCTGCCAAGAAAGCCCTGGACAGTTGGCAAATTCAGACCACAATAACAATTTTCAAAGAATTTGCTTTGAAAACAAGGTCTATACATCTGTGTTTTGTTGCTGCTGCTTTCTGGTCTTGAAAGGCTGTTGTCACCTCAGTTATCCTATTAGGTAGCTGGTCTCTGCTTTACTTGCAGCACGAATAACATTCACATGGCAAAAGGCGGAAAGATTGATTTCAAGACTTATCTGCAGGGTTGTTTTTTTTTTTTTCTAAAAACTTACTAAAAATTTATAAAGGAAGCATAATTCAGTGTACCATTTCCCCTGAGCATTTGATTCCGATGGTAAGGAACATAAGAGCTCTTATGAATCTGTTATTTTCACAGGGACAGTCATAGAGATGTCAGATGTTTTCTAGGACGGGGAAGAAGTAAAGGGCACTCTCCTCAGTTAGGAATTTTGATGTGTGAATATGTATTGGTTTTCATGCAAATGTTTTCTCATTCAACTTACTCATGAACCTGGGAAAAAAGAAAGTTGATTAATCAGTGCAGGAAAAGCAAGTGTTGAGAGAAAGAAGCATAAGATCCTCTAAATGATTTTGAGGCTGGAAGCCAGCATGTATAACCAGGCAATTCCAGGAACGGTGAGGATGAACCAAATCTGCCTTCATGACAGTTCTCAAAGCAGAGAGAGGCACAACATGCCCCTCTGGGCAACATCACCGAACTCTTAAGAGCTTCAGTTTCTTGAAGAGTCACCAAAACTTTGTGAAGTTGCTTCTTTGCTTGAAATCAAGCTGTGTTTGGGCACATATTCAAATTCTTGTCAATTTTGGAAGGGACTTGGGAAAAAATCTGCTGCTTCTCCTTCATTTTCTTAAGTTCTGGGTGAGAAAAAACACTGCATAGTAATAAAGGCTCAGTTTTCCACTGGGGCAGGTTTGCTATAAATTTCTCATGAAACTGATTGCTTAATTGATTGTTAACTGTGTATTATTCCAGCTACCCTTCTCAAATCACAGCTCTGCCGACACGCTTTACCATTACCTATAACATCAGCTCTAATGTAACCCTGTCTCATCACTGGCTGAGTGGCCTGCATCTGCCTGCACCCAGCGCCGTGTTTGCACATCTTCATCTTGAGCCACCTCGGAGCTCAGCAGAGTCATTTCCCATCCTGTTTGCACTATGGCCAGATTTGGGAACTGATGTTGGTTGAAGATGGACTGGGGTTTCCCAGATGGGCTGGACTTTGGGTCGGCAGCGCCAGCACCGAAAGCTAGTGCCCATGGGCAGCTCCGTATCTGCTCACACATCAGACTCCACAGCGGCCCCGATGGCACCAGCAGCTTCAGGAGAGCCTTGGTGTCACCTCCTCCCGCACTCAGCCTCTGAAGAGGCCCCAGTGCTCAAGGAGGTTGGTGCCCCCATGCAGCAGCACCAGCCCAAATCCCTCCGTGCGCCCGGCCCCGCGGCAGCACCGCCTGTCAGAGCTCATTTTCCACCTCGTTCTTCCCGGGCCTGGCCCCCCGCCAGCCCATCTCCAGCAGCTCGGCAGTACGAGTCTCCCCGGGGTGCACTTTGTTTGCAGATGTCTCTCTCCAGCCTCGCACAACCAAGCTCTGTCAAAAAGCCGACGCAGGGAGCAGGATTTCTGCGCCCAGCAGACACAGCTAGTGGCATGAGCGTCGGGCTGACTGCCTGCACCGTCCTTGTAAGCACCTCTGCTCACTCGGAGAGTCCTCAGTCTTGGCATGCTGGGCAGATTGGTATTTCTGGATGAAAACAACCTTTCTACAAAGGCAAAAGCCTTTGTGTAAATGCAACACAAAATCTTTCAGTATTTTCATTCTTCTCATGTTGAACGATAAGCTGTTTGCTCAAATCAGCTCGAGTTGATTTTAATGCATTCTCCCTCTCTCTTTACCCCGTAAATTTGAATCTTCCTTGTTGTGGCATCTTTTCCTGCAGTTCATATTAATAATAGCAAAGTATGTAAGAAATATTTTACATGTTACCTGTTCTTTTGGCTCCACAAATCACCGCTGCTGTCCTGCTCTGTGTGATGGGGCAACCAGACCAGGCTGTGTCTATCAGCATCCACCAAGCAGAGTATTTTCAGTTTTAGGTACCCTGAAAAGGAAAGAAAAGAGAGTTTAAGGGAGTCAAGTTTGGAAGAACAGTGCTTCCCCTTAAAACAGCTCCGAGGATACGGTAATTCATAGAAAGGGCACAGAGAGAACACTGCTTGAAATTGAGAGGAAGGAATAATACACCTAATAGTTTCTAGTTGTTCTCTGCAACACATGCAGTAATGCAAAAAGAAAAAAAAAACACAGAAAATTGAAAAGATATCCAGTATTTCCTCATCTTGCTAGAACCTTATATTTTAGCACTCTACCCTTAAAAAGCAACATGCTCTTTTTTTGCAATGCAACAGAAAGGCCCCTTTTCCACGAATATCTAAGATGTGAAAGGGCCATGAATGCCAAGTGAAAGGAACAGCTACATGTCCCACTAGCAAAATATACTTGAGATTCATTAAGTACTGAATACAAACACCTAAAAACACGCAATGAAGCAGGATTTAAAAGGAAATTTCTTTAAGGTAATTTCTTTAAGGCAATTGGATCCTTTTTTCTTAATCAGATAATCTAGTTTGTTTCTTGTCTTGACTGGTCACAGTTTGAGACACCTTCTCGGTGTCTGCTTGATAAAAGATGGGCGTAAATGCAAAATGCAGAGATTAGATATCGAGTTTCCTAAATTTCCTTAGAGCTAAAAGTGTTGACCTGAATTTTCTGGAGTGCATCTCGGATGGCCTCTCCGTCAGATAACTCAAGATAAGAGATACCAAAAGAATGGCCAGCAGGCTTCGACTCCTCATTATGGCTCTGGAACCGACAGTATCTGTAGCCTGGGGCAAACTCCTCCTGCGCTCTGCGGAGGCTGGCACAGAAGGAGGAGGAAGGAGCAATAAATAGCAGTAAAGACCAGGGATTCTTGATGTGCATCATAACTTGCCATTTCAGGGGCTCAAACAGTTACCAGGCAGTAATAGATTGATTGAATTTAAAGTACTACAAAAATCAATCCATCCGTCACAGTGTCCATTGCAAATCCCCTACAGATCATTCTCTCCTCAATCCATTTATTTATGCAGCATGCCCAAGTATAGAATTTCTATTTTCCTACTCCTTTTTATAAATCAAGAAAAACCATGCCAAGCAAACCAACAGGAGTGTTTTATTTATATACACATACACACGTGCTCTACCAGCATGACCAAGCCTGGTCAAATAGCTAAGTTGATCAAAACTTAATCTATGCTTTAAATCTATTTGAGGAACAAAATAGTTGACTGATTATTGATCCTGAGCTAATTATTTAAATTGTTCTTTCTCCTCTGAATAGCAAGAAAAGGGAAGGAAATTGTACCTGCAGATTACTCCATGTTGGGCACACCTGAACTCCCTCCCCTCCACTGCAGTTCATAGGAAAGCTCGGCATTCAGCTGGTTTTTCTGCTTTTCATTTCCTTCAGCGAGCCTCATCCCATTTCTTTAGCTCTGGCGATAGCATTGCTGAACACGACACAAGTCAACCCTGGAGTTCGCATGGGTGTGTAAATCAAACTACATTTGTTCTGTAATTTGTGTCTTAAACACCTTTAAAACAGGCAACTAATGATTTCTAGCTTGGCTGTGTTTTACTCTGTAATATTTTACAAGTCATTGAGAGGCAGGGAAATAATTTTGACAAACTTTCTTCCATTGCAAGTTTATTGCTAAGGAAAAGGCACTGAGACATCGGACGATCAGTCTGAGATATTCCAGAGACTACACTGGTCCCCAGGACACTAATGCCACCGGGCTGCTGCATTTCGATTAGCTTCAGCCCTCGATGCTGGAAGCCTGGCCGATGATCCAGCAAGGATCAGAGGATACGTCTAAAACAAGTGAAGGGTCCCAGAGCTTCTGAATATAAATTCCCCTTCCCTATCTGAGTACTCAACTCTCCGTTTACATAGACGGTATGAAAATGTATGCAGTCTATGGAGCAGCCCCATGCAGAGCTGTATGGAAAGAGTTTTCCTGGGAGCTCTATGCACTCCTCTACTTTTCAATAGTGTGAACGTACTTTTAAGTGCACTTGTCCTGGAATTGGCAACTCCCCCTCTCTCCAACATCACTTCATATTGAGAGTGCTGTAAATGGGATTAATATGGGAACTGGAAGACTTGGGAATAAAGGAAAACCTGCAGCTCCACGACAATCTCCGGGTTTCAAATGGAAATGCGGAGTCCCACGCAGCCAGGCTCTGTACACACACGGTGCTCACACGGGTGTGCACACAGCCACCAGCCTTGGGAAGAGTATTTGATCGAGCGACGTTGGCAAATGCCAGCTTTTTAATGAATCCTTTGGACAAACTCACGACCAGGGTGTGTATGCAGCTCTTCACACGGAACACAAGGCAAGGACGTTGCAGAGTTGGGGCTTTGTAGAACCTTCTTGGAGTGTGCAAGTCACTTCAGAAGCTATTGAATCACCAAACTAATCAGATGATTTGGGATTTTTTCTTCTACACTCTTGAAAGCTATCCAAATATGAAATAATGAGACATTTATATAACATTTTGACATCTGTGACCAGCTATGACTACTCTGTCCATTTACAGTGACCAGAAGAGCTTGAACATACCTGCTCCCAAAGTGTTCAGCCTGGTGCAGAGCCCTCCTACAACCCTGCTGTCTTGGTTCAAGACACCTTTAAGCAGTTCAGCTTAAAGGGATGGTTATAAACACACATGTAAGCCAGCTCTGTGCTATTCCAGTCACCTCTGAAAATTCAACTTTGAGAGAGAACAGGGCTGTTGTGCTAGTGGCACCGACAGGTGACACACGACTGCCAATTTCAGTCCCTAAAAGCATTCTTTGCTGCAAAGTCTGTAGCAACAGCTTCAAGCAGTCAATTAACCTTAGCAGCGCTCCAGGAGATTCTTGAGGACTGTGTTTTTGAGTGCTCTCCGAGTACTATAATGGCTTGAAGTGTGCGCGTGCTCCCACACTCCCCCTTGGTCATGCCGCTTCCCAGTGCCACTGGGATGCCACCCAGTGCCTCTGTACATGGAGACACAGCTCAGACCTTGCACCCCGCAAGGTTATTTCCTGCCACTGAAATCTCAAGCGCACTCAGCTATCCGGCATCGAGACCTTGCTCGGGAGAGCATCTCTGTCATCTCCTGCATCTCACAAGTCAACATCTTCACCATATCCTTAAACTCCAATATGTCATTGACCTACTGCTACTTGACATAACACCAGTTATGTAGCTGCAACAAAAGATACACTCTTGCACCTAGCAGCAATGTATTTAAATAAATAGTCTCCACTGCCTTCTTTTTGCTGTCATGACACAATTTAGAATGACGATTTTGCACATTCCAGTAATTTGGAAACAGGATGCTAGCATATAAAAACTCTTTTAAATGCACAGAATTCAGAGCATCTCACAGATGTACTATCCATCAGAATTGTTTTTTTTTTCCTCCCTTTTTTTCAGCAGAGAAGGTAATATTTAATGTACACAGAGGAAAGACTGCTAAATAACTTCTTATATTAGAAGAACTCCAAGAGAAGTCCCCCAGGGGGGTGTATGGAGGAGCCAACCAACATTGTTCTCTAAGAATAAAGTAGCCTCAGGACTCCACCTAGAAAAGGTTTAGCAGCAGCAAGAAATTAAGTTTCTCATCGTGTGCAAGAAAAGCAGCAGCCAAATAAAGTGAGTTGCCTGGGATCATTCCAGCAATCTGTTTTTGTGCTGGGCACAGAACTGACATCCGTTCTCCTGTGTTTTGTGTTGGCTCCTCCGTGGCTCCCACAAACATCCCGTCTCTTTGCTACACGCAGGTCCTCTTCCATTCTGCCACCATGGCCATATCCTCTCTCTAGGAGCACATCTGTAGAATCATAATGGCTAGAAAAGGCCTTCAAGATCAAGTTCAACCACAAACCCATCACCACCACGCCTGCTGAACCATGTCCCTAAGTGCCTCGTCTATCCATTTCTTGAACACTGCCAGGGATGGTGACTTCACCACTACTCTGGGCAGCCTGTTCCAATGCTTGATAAGTTTCACCATGTAGAAATTTTTCCTAATGTCTAACCTGAACCTCCCCTGATGCTACTTGAGGCCATTTCCTCACTGAGGCAACATAACACATCAATCATGTAAAAGGCATCCAAAGTGTGCCAGAGTCAGAACCATTTGTGGAGGAAAATTAGCCCAGACAAACCTGTGTCTTATGTAGCCACACGGGAGATTAACAGCACTACAAACATCTGTTAACGCTAATACAAAATATTGGTACTGGGGCCATTACGTACAGGAGTCCACGGAGGTGGTAAGTCAGAGAGCCTGTGCCCCTCTCCAGCACAAATGACCAAGAAGGACAACTAGGGTTCCAGAGACCAAAACTCTCTCGAAATTCCCCTGTGAGATGTAAGTTCACCACAGTGGGACTATCTCATTGGGTAACCACGGGTGAAGCGTTGCCTTTCTCCACGCAGAAAGTCTGAGGCATCTGCCTACCTTCCTAAGCGAGCTGGGTGGGCGGCCTGCACGGAGCTCTGTTATCAGGGGGGTTATCAGCGCTGGCCCCTCACGCGGTGCCAGCCAACATTTCATTTCCTTCCAGCACTAAAGCTCCCCGAGTGGCACTTGCAGCACGACTCTGCCAAGACGAACTTGAACTCTGCACGCGTCTTTCTTCCTCCCATCAGCATGAATCTTCCCCCGCTGCTTCCCAGGTTGTTAATCCTTAGCCTCCGGCACAGCTCCAGGGCAGTCCTTGCTTCCTGAGGATTGTTGGCCTCTCAAACAAGATTCCCAAAAGGCACTTTCATTTTCCACATTTCTTTATAATTAGCTATCCAGTCCTCTCTGAGCAGAAAAAGGCCAGAAAAGAGCTTGAAGACAATTCTGGCTTTTTTTTTAATGGTGTTGGTAGATGGTGGTGGTAGGTAGGTGGTTGATCAGAAGCCTGTCCCATAGCTTACAGCTAAAAGAAATCTTAAATACAAAGCTAACAAATTACAGGAACAATCCAGAGGGGCAGAAGCAAGAGGAAAGTGCAGCCAGATCGAACTGCCAGCACAGAGCCATGCAGACGGCTGGAGCAGCAGGAACCACAACACAGAAGGGAGCATCACTGGCCAAAACGTAAGGGGCCAAGGACTGGACAGCAGGAATGGCTCCCTGCAAGGCCACTCAGGCATGGTTATGATCTTCAAAATCCACACTGTATGGACATATATCCCATATCTCACTACCAGAAAAAAAATCCTGGAAGAAAAAGACAGATCTATATAAAAAGAGGCTAAAAAAAAAATCACTGCCCTTGAAGCAAACAGGGAGGAAAGATGGTATTTCCTGCTATGCCAATTTTTATCCTCATCTATATTGCATACACAAATACTAGAGTGCAGACACCTGTGGGAAAAGCAACACAGAAACCTGTTTTTAACGAGAGGGAGGGCAAATACAGGGGACTTCCAGTCTGACAACATAACCCACCAAATCTGGATCTGTCAAACAGCCACGTCTACAGAAAGTTAAGGACCATAATTTACTATCTATCTCACCTGAAAAAAAAAAACATTTTTTCAGCAGAATAGAGCTGCGAGCAGCAAAGCATCTTGCTGGTTTATTGGTAAACTGCTGGAAATGTCTTCTATTGCAGCATCAGTAACCAGAAAAGATCACCATAAAGTCCTGTGCTCGTGGCCTTGGAAAATCCCCTGTGCGCCACAGCAGAGTCAGGCATGGCAGAGAGAGAGTAGTTCCAATGATCAGTATTAACAAGGCCTGGAAAAGAGTGTCTGCTTGCAGATAAACATGATATTTACAATAATTAATAGATGTGACAAGGTAGAAAGTGAAAATGCAGATAGAAAGGGGAGTGTGAGCAGGCTATAGTTTGGATCCAGTACAGTTCAACACTTCCTCTCCCAGTCTGGAAGTTCTGAATTGGAGAATAAGGTCTCTCTAAGCAGAGAATCACAGGAAGGGAAGTTCTGGCTGCCGTTGTGCACTGTAGTCTAAGACCATTTTTCCATTTTCCCTGTAAGGGCATTTTCAGGAGACTCGTGCCCATCAGGAGTCCCTACTAGTACAAGACCTGCAACAAGAGGGAGTACATAGGAGATTAAAACATAGTATTGGCCTCAGGAAGTATCCCTGAGCTTAATTTATTTATTACTATAATTTGACTAGAAACTTTAATAAAGACAAAGTCCACGCTAAATCCATATAAATGATGCTCAGAAAGGCACTGCCAGCTCCAGAAGTGTTATAATCTCATAAAGAAGCCCCAAGGGAGGGATGAGATATGAGCTGTCAGAATCACGCAACGGCTTGGCAACTCAACTTGCATCCGAACCCAAATGTTTCTGGCTCCCAGGTCCTCTTCCCATCAGAGGCTCCCACCAACACAGCTCAATTGCAGGTCCCTTATCCAGCCCAGAGCTCTTCAGCGTCCTTCCATGAAGTGGAAGAAGAGAGGCCACCTGATCTCGGGAGCAGACCAAGGGTGGAAGATGCACCTAATGCTCTGGTTTCAATCTGAAGGCAGGGCGAAGAGGCACGAGCAGATGGGGCTTGCTCATCCCCTTGAGGACACTGAGACCTCATCAAGTCATCCCTGTTCGAGCTCCAGTGCAGCGGGTGACACAAAGCAGAGGCCACAAGGGGCTCTCCTGTCCCCTGCGTGTAACCACATGCTCTAGCACCAATTCTGCCCTCTGTTTTGCCCTGGTTACAGAGGGTGAAAGCTTGTTCTTCCCAACCACATTTATTTATCACTTTACTCTGGTCTCCATGGAAACGAGCCGTGATATTACCCACTGCAACAGGGAGGTCGGGAGGTCTGCGGGAGCTGCTGGGAGCCAGTGGCATAGAGCAGAACAAACGCTAAAACGAGGGAAGTGTAATGTCTCTGCAAAGAGCAATGGACGGAATGGCAGGAGAGTTGAAAGGTACTAAATGCACGAGGTCTGAACTTCATACTGCTTCAATTATTTAACAAGATGGTCTCATTTATGTATTTGGATGTGTATGATTAAGCCTGAGGAC
Organism: Crypturellus tataupa; assembly: GCA_034781795.1. Lineage (NCBI taxonomy): Eukaryota > Metazoa > Chordata > Aves > Tinamiformes > Tinamidae > Crypturellus > Crypturellus tataupa. The sequence continues at coordinate 3,885,039 of JAWLRI010000229.1, forward strand.
TGTTGAGATTGTCTCAACACTTGCTCTGGGATATTGCATCTCTGTACCCACTGGGCACCTTTGAATTGTTTATCATCCTTCTTCAGGAAAGATGAACAAGGATAAAAAGAAAAAAAACAAACTCCACACTCAGAGCTGAGCTTGATCCCGCAGATCAATCATATCAGGTGAGTGCAGATCTGGCCCTGAACAAACAGGCCAGGAATAATACTGAAATATAGGAAGTGAGTGCATAACATTGAAGCCTGCACCTGGATTCAGGGCTGTAAGAGATGGTAGACGACTACAGCATGCATGTTGGTCTACGTTTATAGACCTTAGGGTTTTTGTTGCACTTACAAAACATTCAACCTGGAGGATAAACACATCATATTCATCCCAGGATGAAATGCTCTCACAAGGATGGTGTGGAGCAGCTCACTTACAAAAAGAATCACAGACTATGTTCTTGCAAGCAGAAAGAACCTGAATTACTTAACTGATCTATAAAAAAAGACCACAAAATATATCCTCAGTATAAGTACTTCCTTAAGCTACAGGACACACTCTAGAAGATGGGCCCAACCAAAAATTCTCATTGCAGAAAATTACTGCAATGCCTAGACTAGATTTTCAGTCATCCCCACTGGCATGATTAGAAATGAGCGTCCAACCTCCATCTTTGATGCGACTGGGACTGAATTACACTTTTTTTCTGTGGGCTGAAGAGCCCTTTACCAAAGTTTTGTTCCCTGTTCATGAACAAGAAGATTTTCATTGTCACCCATAATCTCCACTTACTAAATTCAATATGCACAATTTCAGAAGCCTTTGGTAGAAAACAACAACAAGCACAGAGGAAAAAAATGGCTGATCTATTTCACAGAATAAGCATGTGCTGTTGATATTTTAAACATGTATTTGTTCTTTTCGCCTTTGCTTCAGAGAGACTATTCCCACCGCACCAAACTGCAACATCTTCCCACAGCTATCTAGCAAACATCTGAATTCTTCCAGGTGAAGAGTTCTTAGTGATCCCAAAGCAAGCTGAAAAAATTCAGAATTTTTAATCTCTTAAAAAAAAAAAAAAAAGGACAGACTGAATAACTGCAATACTAGGAAATAAAGTTCTCAGCAAGTAGAAACTCAGCATAGGTTCCAAGCACACATAAAAGGTTCCCACTAGCCTTCCTACTGCCTGCATGTGAACCATGGGATAGTTTGGGGGGGGTTTCATGTGGAGAAGCTTGCAAGATTTGCAGGATGCCAAGGCAGCATCAGTGCAGGATGTCTCCTTTAATTCGTTGCCTGGTCAAAAAGCAACCAGTGCTATTCCTGAGAATGGCTTGATTACAAAGAGCTGCAAGGGAACAGTCTCCCACAGTGATTTTGGGGACGGGTTTTCAACAAGCAGTGCCAAGATGGATGCAAACTGTGTCAGCATCTCAGGAGCTTCCCAGCACCCCTGGCACATTCCCACGCAAATGGCCGCAAATGTAGACCCAGGCAGCATCTGGCATAATCTATTCCAAAGCATATGTAGAGTTGTTTAAGCGGAAGTCCCATACTTGCATTTGAAATGTTGGCCCCAAAATGTAAGTGTTAAAAAGCCTATATTCATCAGCTTACCTTTATGGATCTAAAATACAGGCTGCTAAAAAGAACAAGCAAGAGCTCAAGCAGAAGATATTGCAGCAAGTATTCATCCAAAAGAGTACATTATATCATACATATATGATCAAATATTCACTTAAAGGACATCATCCCTATGGGAAAGTCCATTTAATAGTGTTTAGTACAAATTACAAACCTATCAGCCTTTTAATGTTATGTTTAAGAACTCTGTGCCCGAGGAGGTTTATAGTAGCTTTGCACCCTGCGCCCCCCTCACAAGCCTTGCTACGCACCCTTCGTGGGGACAAACTACAGAGGCTGCATCGCAAATTCACCCCAGGCATCACCCTGCCAAAAAGGAGAGACAAAGAAAGAAATTGGAGCTAATTAGTATTGTAATGTGTCCAAGGCTAGATTTAGCGTCACTCAACAACCACAGGCAGCAGAGGAATGAAGAAAAATGGAGCCAATTTGTGGCTCGGTATTTATTAGCATTTCGATAATATGCCCCATCCATCATACACGAGGCACGTCTCAGCGGCACCAGCGCCCGCGTCCCGGCGCGCAGAGCCCTTGTAAATCGCCCTCCCCTGATCTCCCCGCGAATCAAACACATTCATCTGGAGGCAGCCTCTGGGGGAAGACACTTCTTCCCTGCGCTGGAAATAAAGACGGATGGTGCAAAGGAGTCATAAAAGCAAGAGGCTGCTGATAGAGACAGAAGGAACCTGCTCCTTCCCACTGATGTGCATGGGGAATGTCCAAGCCAACGGGAGCAGCCATGGGATTCTGGGAATAACATCTTGGTTGATGCCGAAAGAAAATTTGAAAGTATCTAAAAGTCTTTTGCCAAATCATCAGCAGAGAAAGGAAACTCTGTGACAATCGAGAAGGCCTGTAAAGAAATGAAAACATTAAAAATGGTAATAAAAAGAGTTTGATTCCTTTATGTAGAAGGCAAAGGTCTGAGCAGCAGATCCATTTCAAAATGTTGCATGCAGCCCTCTTGCAGCCCTGTAGCAGTCTGGAATGACCTTGCTAGTGCTGCACAACCTTAGCGTGGAGTTTTGCTTCAGCAGGGCCATCTTTTTGCAAGCAACAGGTTTTCACCATGGTTTTCTGCATGGTTTATTCTCCAGCAGAGAGGATGAGATAAAGCTGTGAACTTCATTCTCTACTGCATCCTTGGAAAGCCTGTTGTACTTCTCTGTTTTTCAAGTTTAATCTCCAGACACTCTAAGAACTGACTCCCAGAAAACTCATCAGTTTGTGACTCAGAAACTATGTGGCTGAAATCAAAGAAATAGAAAATTAAGCACATGCTTGGGCATACTGATAAATCAAGGCCAATAAAAAAATCAGAACACCAAATGAGTCTTTTCATGTAGACTTCTGGTTTGCTCAAGTTTTAATGAGTTTTGACCTCTCATCCCATTTCAGCATGTAAGACATAGTAAAAATCTTACATATTTTCCAGGAAAAATACTGTCCTCCCTAACTTTATTTCAGACAATGTCTTGGGGTCATAAGCAGTTGCCTGTTTGAAAGCAGCCCGGCTGTTCAGAATTTTAGCAGCTATTAAATAAAACCAAACACAAGAAAACAAAGCAATCCATTTAATAATGGGCATCTATAATATTTAGCAGTCATTTATGCTGGTAGTTTTATGAACATAACAGCTCTATTAGACATACAAGTACAAAGCATAGGCATGTATTGGCTCAAGCTATTTCTTTATTTATTTGCATACTTTTTGACAGCACAGTAAGGTTGGAACGATCCATTCCCAAATGAAATGGCAACTCTTGGGCCATTACTGGTGGATACAAATATCCACTAAAGCTGACAGAAGAATTAACTCATAAAACATATTTGACAAATAGATGAGCTCCAAACTCTCCAGTGGCTCAGGGCCATAATGAGGAAGGAGGTTAGTAAATAGGAACATTTTAATGCAGGAACAATGATGGGCAATTAATATCAGGGCCTTACAGCCCCAGATCTGGAAAACAATTACTGATGTGCTGACTAGCAGTTAGGCTTACTGAGACTACTGTGCTAGAAAATAACAGCAATAGGATATACTTAAAATAAGAGGAAATTACAGTTCAGTATAAATGTTTCTTTGAAGCTCAGTATTTCAGTTTTCCCCCTACCATGTGCACATACACTACTGTCATGCTCATAAGGTGACAGGATTAAAGGTGCCAGGAATAAAGCAGTGGTGCATCGTGACCTCGCCGATTTCATGCCTACGCTTACTTTCCCCACAAGTCCCCTTAACATTTTCAATTTCTTATAGGAACTTAAATGTTAAAAATATGCACCTGAGAGAAACAGCCACCTCCACTCCTAGGCCTATATCCTCAATGCCTTTCCACAACTTTGGAAGAGGCAGCAATTAATTCGGAGACTGCCCTGGGCTCCAGCTCAGTGACACTGCGTGGTCAGCAGTGGACCCAGCACCAGGAATGAGGTGGAGTCCAGCTGGGCAGCTCAGGCTTTACTTCCTCCTGCTACTATCTGGGCCCAACACCCTCATTCCCTCACAGCACCCCCCCAGCCAGCGTAGAATCATGAACATTATGGAGGTAACTCTCCAAGCCTTACTCCAAGCCTTGCTGCTTTTTTTTTTTTTTTTTTTTTTTTTTTTTGAGCTCCTACTCCTTTCCTTTCCTCTCCTTTCTCTTTCAGGAGCTTTCCTGAAGCTCCTTATGCTTCACCGTTGCTCTTCCCCAGCACATTTCTGAATTGCTGCAAGCTCTGGCTCAGTTCCAGCTTCTGCTTTGCTGATCACACAGCCTTTCTACCTGCACCTGTGGCTCCACAGCCTCTCCACCTGCCCCATCTCTCCACCCACACAGCTGCCAGGCAGCAGGATTTGCTGGCTGTGACAAGGGCTGGCCATATGCAAGAGGGAGGAAGGGCTTTCAGGGTTATCTATCCCCATAAAGTTTGATTTGCACAGGACAGGGCATGAAAAAGAGCTGTGTGATTTGCATGAAGTTATATCAGCCTGTCTGGATGAAAATCTAAATTGTGTGAGTGCAGAATCAAATGTGGTAAAAAGGGACTTGGGCTCAAGCACAGACGTGAGCTCACACCCAAAATACAGTAGAGATTTACCTGTTGGCTCTGATGTGAACTTGAGTCTAATTACATGATTTTTTTCCCGGATGATGAGTTAATGTAAGTCTGTTTCTTCCTTTGTAAAATGTCACATGATGCTGATCACAGACAACACTTCATTGCAGAGCTACAGAAATCTCATAGAAATGACCACAGTTTTCCTAAACTTCACCTAGCATACATCAAAGGAATTGGATGGGCAGCTCATGTGGGCTTCCAGCTGGCCGCAGTCTGTATACTCACCGCACTGCTGAGCTGATGCCGAATTCAGGAAACACTTGCCAACACTTGCAGTTCAAGGAAGGCTCGTGCTTATTCTTGAATTACTGCATTTTTACTGGCACGCAAGTCAAAGTGCTCCTCACAGGAAAGAGGCTGTGAAAAGAAAAGGGCGCAAAAGGCTCCATGAGCAAGTGCAAAAGCTGTTCAAGGTCTCCTCAGGATGAACAGTGTTTTTATGGAGATTTAGTTCCTCGCCCTTCTGCTGATGCTTTCAATAGGAAGCAGCAGTAAATGACTTGCAATTAAATGAAGCTACTTTTATGCATAGAGTTAAGCAATCACTTAATTATCTTCCTAGTCAATCTTTTTTTTTTTTTCTTAAAATGAGCAGGGGGAGGTATTCATGTGCATTTCTCTCACAATTAATTTCCTTTTTAAGGAAGGATTGATACTTCAGTCCCTGCTCACAGGGAAAAGATCTGTTGCCTCTATATACAAGCAAGCTGCCCTCTAAAAATAATGTAACATTTATCAAAATCACCCTGTATGCATACAAGGTGCATATTCCTACAGCTTAGTGCAGTTGTGACGAAGAAAGTCAAGGATAACAATGAAAGAGACATCAAGGGGAAAGTGGAGGGGGACAGCCTCTGCGCAAGGCTTTGCTTAAGCAGAATCTAGTGACGCCATGTGCTTCTTAGGAGGTAACATCCCTGCCCTTTGACACCTTTTTCTCGGTTATCTTGTTCCCCGTAATATCCTTCACCACTAAAAAGGGATGCTTCTCCTTTCCCAAGTACCTCGTGCCAAGCTTAGTCAACCAGGACATCAACATACACTTAAACTCACTGGAATGTTAAATCCTTCAGCCCGGGCCTGCTCTTTCTGGGCTCTTTCTGGGCTATTCCGGGCTGTATCACCCTCAGCACTGATGTTATCAGGAGTAATATCAGGGATGGGTTTGGCTTTCAAAGGAGAGGGCAAGCTCCTGAAGAGCAGGATTGGCCGAGTTGCCTTCCACCACACCACAACTAAGCTGCTTGAGAGGCTGGTTTTAGACCTGTCAAAGTTCTATACCACATTATGCTGACTGTGTTAGGACCCAAGCTCTTTGCTAATCACGCCATATGAAGCCAAATGAATCTCCTATATCACGTCACCTGATATTCTTGGCTCTGGTGAGTGAACAGTCCTGTTGCTGTTTGAGAATGAAGTTCATCATTGAAAGGACCTGTCCTAATGCTCTGTCAAGATTCACTGACCATCAATAAACAGGTATCTCAGGTGCCTGAAAGGCTGCCAGCAGGATTTCAGGTGAGGAATGGGAGAGGCAAATGTGACACGTTGTTTTGGTCTTATTTATCTCCTCAGTCGCAGCTGTAGCTCTGGCAGGATGACAAAGGAGAGAGACATGTGCAGTGTGTGCAGACATTTCCATAGCTGTATCCACAAGCATATAACATGCAGGTAAGGCTACGCTATTGGTGTCCTCAGACACAGGAGAGTCTGCTTTTTTCAGAACCCCTCTGAGTGCTCATCTCCAACACTTTCATTATGTGTTTCAGTACACGGTGAAAAAAACAGTTTTTCCCTGTTTATTTTTTCCCTAGAAATATACATAGTCATAGCAGGAAACTGCATGAAAATCAATTGGTTTCTCACAGAATAAAATAAGAGCAGAGTTATTCTTGCTGCTTGTTTCCTGAGAAAGTACAGCAACTCATTGCATGCTTGAGAAGCTCCACCCTGCACAGATTCTCACTTTACTATTTTTAGTTGCCTTTTTGATGAAACCTCCTCTTTGAGATAATCATAACTATAATTAATTACCAAATTCCCTGGCAAATATTTGGGAACCTATGTCAAAAAAATGTCCTAAACCAGTTTCTTTTTACTTCTATTTTTTTTTCATTTATCAGGAGCCCGTTGTAGCCCAGAAGCTCAGAGTGTCTCATATAACGTTCCACTAAGCAGGAGCTTAAGCAGAGCTATAAGCAACCTGAGAGACCCTTATCCACACTCCCAACTCTTCTTCCTGCACCTTTCTGCATCACCATGCTGCTTTTGAAAGATTAAAACTTGCGTGGATTGCAGGTAAGAAGCAAGAGATATCCCATCTTGACAGCAAAGTGAAGGGTACCTCGGATGGTTAAGGCCACCTCCTAATGCTGATACCTTCTACACGCTTAAAAATTAAGATCAGTAGTCTTGGACTAGTTGATAATAATGAAGATAAGCAGATTAAAAAAAAATCAAGCAGATGCTTAGGCTGAGAGCCTGTTACTTGGCTCAACTCGACAGCCTAATCCTCCCATTATGCTGTTTTTTCATCAGTGAAGCTCTGCTGAACTTAATGGAAATACCCCGTCTATACACCAGGATAGCAAGAAGACAACTAGGTGTTAGTTATGTTGAAATCTAAGTTACAGGTAAGGCTGCGGTGAAATTATGACGAGGTAGTAACACTTACCCTGACAGGCAATTAAAATGAAATGCTAACAGCATCCTCACATGCACCATGCCTGCAGCCCAGCAGTGCTCAGTCCCTGGTGATCTGCAGCAGACTGCAACGGAGCAGCAGCTGCATTTTTAATTGATGACTATCTGAAAGAAGGCACCTTTAATTGAAAAAAAAATGAACTGTTGCTTTTCCTCTCTGTGCTGTTTTAGAGCACTGTGTAAGCCCTAGAAGTCATACGTATGGGGAAATTTTAACAGATATTGTGAGCCACGGCTTGCGCTAGCTGCAGATAATAGGCAGAAATGCCACATCCTTCTGTCCCCACGTTTCTGTGCAGTGGCAGATGCGGTCAGGCAGAGGCTGATGCAGACATCTGTGTCACTTTTCTGATGCGATCTGACAACATTAACAAGATTCAGGAACCACTAGTCATGGCAAAAGATCAGAAATGGCTTCGTTTTGCTCTCGAATCCTGACAGGAAAAAAATTGCGTAAGTAGTGACAGTGGCACACCAGAATGTGGGCAGGGAAGAGGAGGAAGAAAAGGCAGGAGGAAGCTAATTACAATCTGCAGGCAATCTGAAACACTTCCCTCCGATGGATTCACTATCACATTGTGATCAGACATTTCACCTACCATGTAGCGCCTGATAATCACTGATATTCTGTTATTAACATATTGCCATCCAGTAGCTACTAATCAATCCCTACTGCTTATTAATGCTTCTTTAGAGGCTATGGAAATATTCTTGCTTCAGCTGCCTCTTCCTTTCTTCTTTCTCTCTTTATTCTGATGTCAGAAGGAAATCAAACAGCAAGAGTTTCTTGCTAACTCCTTTCGACATCTCTGATAAGGTTATCTGGGATCCTAATGGCACATCCTAAACTTAGATTCAAAAGCAGAAAGCCACTAATGGGCTCCTGTGAGCACTGAAGATTCTGCTCTTTTTAAGGCTTTAAAGCTCCCTGCCGTGGATGGAGCCAGTTTGGTCTTCTGACATGGACAGGCTGCCAGTCATCTTCGTTAGTGCCTGGGCTAGGCAAGGCATTGCTCGTGCCACGCGCCCCAGCAGCCAAGACTCTGAGCAGGGAGAGGCGGCAGGTTGCTTGGATCACCACGACATTATTAGGGATGGAGGTGGGAGCCTGGATGCTCTCAGATACTGTTTTCTTTTCCCCCTGCTCTTCACCTTTGCCTGATAGGGAACATGTCAACAAAGGGGAACTTTAGCAAGAGTTTAATCAAAGCTCCAGGCACAAAGGCTAGAAGTCTGCCCGTATCTGTTAAAAGGCGGGGAAAAAATCAATGGTCTGTCGTCTGCCAGTGCTGGAGCTCATTATCCTCTATTTTGGCCTCAGTGTTTAGCTAAAGTTCCTAAAAAGCCCAGAGCTGGGAAAACCATCAGTCCCAGCAACTCTTGCATAAATCAGATGTCTTTACTTGCCACTTGCTTTGTTATTCCACATACATGGCCTTTCCTCACACACATTCATGCTTCTCTACCTGCATTTGGCCCTTGTCGCAGAAAAGAGGTTTTTTTTCTTGTGTCTGCAAATATAAGCATCAAATGAAAGACCAAGTTCCTTCTGAGAAACTATTTGTAAGGACCAAAGGGAGACAATTGGTTTTCTCCAGCTGGCACTGAAGTAGACAAAAGAAAGCAAGAAGCAAAACTGCTCAGACATCCATTTCTACCCACCAGCTTGGTCACCAGCAGCCAGGAAGGTTGAGACGAGGAGCACAACTAATGCTGTTTTGCGTTGTGAAGGCTTCCTGTCCTGGACGGCAGCAGTTTCCCCTGTTCCCATCTCAGGCCTAGGATATATGTCACAAGAAGCAGGAGGGAACAGCAGCTATTTTGAAGTACTTAAGACTTCAGCAGCAAGCACTATGAACAGGGAAGGAACTTCTGACGAGATGGATTTGTTTATTGATTTTTTTTAAGGCTTTTCCATCTCCCAGGCATTCCTCTTAGTCCTGATGAGGAGAAAGAAAAGGGGAAAATGAAGAGGCAGGTAGCTTGAGAAATGAGACGATCGCATTCAAATAACCGAGTAAATAAAAACTTCACAAAAATACAGCACCTTTCAGGACTTTATGAATTCCAGGCTCTGAATCAGACTGAACCTATTTCAAACACCAAAGCTCATTCTGCTGCATGGGCTTCCAAAGGCAGCAGGAGCCCCTTCAGTTCATGTCTTTGGTGAATTCATCTCATTGTGTGTGAGGGATTTGCACTGACCGGCACAAAAGTGATGGCAGAGCAAATTCTCCTGATCCTGAGCAAGGGGGTTCCTTGAGGAGACTTTCTAATCTCCTTGAGGAGACTTTCTCAGACCACTCATATCATAAAACCTTGCTAATAAATTAAAGAAAGTAGTTCCTTCTCTGCTAGGCCTGCAGAAATCTGTAGGACAGGTTACTTTGTCTGTGCTGTGACCATACAAAGGCTATTCCCTGTAGCCCTGGGCTATTGGAACAGTTCAGCATAACACTAAGATAAATGCAAGGCAATCGTCACATCCACATTGTGGGATCTATTAGAAAGCAAATTAATGAAACATAAAACTGGTAACAATATGTGACCTCAAGACAGGAGTTCTCTGGAAAAAAAAATAGATGTGATTGGGTAATTAAAGGGTATATCAATGTGCATGGGCAAGAGGGCTAATTAAATTTGCAAAATCAACCTCCATTCTCCTCTTTTTTGACTGCAGAGTTCTTCAATTTGCAGCCTTTCTAATATTATTTTAATGTAGCTTTTTGTGTACAAAAAAGAGCTTTCTTATTAGCTATGGCTTCTCTGTTCTCTCACTTGCATGCTGCCTGGATTGAGTCACGGCACAATGAGTCTTTTGCCTCCTGAAATCAGGCAATTATCTCAGGATCTTAAATTAAAAAATAGGTCTCTTGTAAACCTCTGTTCTGGAAAAAAAAAAAAAAAAGTGTGAGTAGGCGAATCCAGTGCAACCAGTGTCTCTGTGCCCATAGAGAGCCTAAAATAATAGTTTTGAAAGATAGCAAATGTCTTGTGAATCCCACTATTCTTTGCACAGCATCCCATTAGGGAACTCTGTCTTCCCAGCAGATATTTCTGGGAGCAAGTACTTGCAGAAATCTTGCTGATGACCCCAGGTTTTTTTTTTACTTCTGTTTCTTTTGAAGATAAATCTCCTTGATCTTTCTGGGAGTATAAAGAGCCCGGAGCTCAGCACTCATGTATAGGAAGAAGGGGAACATGTTGTCACCATAAGCACAGCTTGGATCAGAGTTAAAGCACGAGGAAAGAGCCAGACTTTTACCTAAGCCGTAGGATGGGTGGATCCCTGATTGCCTTTATCCTCTGTCTTACACTTCAGAGTCATCTCAGATGTAACCTGCTTGTTTATGTCCTGGCCACTTTGTCTTTGCCTCATGCTCTGTGTGTATGAAGCAGCTGAGAAACCACATAAACTCTTGCATTTGAAGAATGTCTAGTTGCAAAATAGGATGCAAATAGTTGCCGTATACTTTGGTAGCTCCTACCTCCAGCATGGTCCTTTGGAGGGTCAGACAGATGCAAAACAAAAGAGCTGCAAAGAGAGAGGGTGCCGATGAGAGCCTGCATTTATGTTTTGTGCCATCTTCCACATACAGGTAGGAGAGGTCTTAAAACCAAACCATCTCTCCACTTTTGCACATCCAGGGCAAACTCAAAGTGAACGATACCCTTTAAAATCCTTCCAGAGCCATTTCAGTGGCAATCAGAGAAAACATTTCCTACAAAAACAGATTCTGTGAAATGTATGAGCCTTCCCAAGGGAAGCAAACATCCATTTCTCCTTCTATCTGTCATTCTTCTTCATTTATTGAATCAATAAGGCATGAAATTTAGCAGACTTTAAGTAAAAAATGAATTCCTCAAATCAAAGAGAACCTAGATTGGTAAAAAAATCAAACTGCTAGAACCTAGATTTAGTTAATAGGAATAAAAATAAATAGAAACAGAATCTAAATGTAAATGAACATTACATCACCACTGGCATTTAAGCTCATTTTCAAATACAGAATTAGAAACAGATTTAACTTGCTGAAACTTGCTGTGTGTTCATACAATCACAGATAGCTGCTTTTGCAGCCACAAGACTGAATTTCTGCTCCCCAGAGAAGTCACAGCTCAAAATTCTTCTGGGAAATAAAGGAGGCAGAGTGCAGAGAGGGCAAAACCTTGCTTTCTGATCAAGACCAAAAGACTTAGAGGTTAGAAGAGGTTTTAGTAGGCATAGTGGTGATGGGTTTATGGTTGAACTTGATAATCTTCAGGGACTTTTCCAATCAAGACTTAAGGGTCTTTTCCAATGATTCTATGATTCCATGAAGGATCAGGGATTCCTGTTTTCCTGCCTTTACTCTTTGACCTGTGGCAATACGACAGCTATTGTATCTTAGTTACCCCTTCTAGACGGAGTCTGAACTCACCTGCTGGGTGGCAACATCTATCCTTGCACACATTAACACATGTTCCCCTTTAGCTTGAATGAGAGGGGTCCCGTGTTTACATCATGAGCTCCTGTCACAACGTGTCCATGGATCTGCTCCAGTGTAATTTCCCTGAAAATGTTTTCAAGAGGGCACTGCTCTTGAAACCCTGATTTGGGGCAATCCTCACCTAATCAAGCGAGTGTTCAGCTCAGTGAAAAACTTCCAAAGAGGCAGTGAGATACTGCAGCCAAAGCAGCTCCATATCACACCCCCACATCTGCTGTCAGTGCTCACAGCTCATGTCTTGCACAGCCTGGGACTCCTTCCTCTCCCACCTCTGGAGATCATTGTTCAAATCTGCCCTCCCCCTCCCCTTTTTTTTCTATATGTAGGAAAAGAAACGGCTGTTGGTGGCTCTAAGCTAAAGGTATCTGCAGGACACTGCAGCTACTCTGAGCATCTTCAAGCATTAGGACCTTTTTTCAATGCTACCCATGCCTGCTCGGGGCTCAGACTGCTAACCTGATGAATATGGTTTCCCTCTGCTCAGAGATGAGCTGCTCAGTTAACTGCAAGTACCAGGTCCATCATTTAAATGAAGAAGCAGTGATTGTACTTCAGTCTGGTTCTTTTGAGCATGACTGTGTCCCACGCTGCATTTTAAAGAGCAGTTTAACCTTACTCTCACTCCCACTAATCCTTTTGTGTCACATTACACATTTGCTTCCACAACTATTTTTGCAGTTCAAGGTCTTACATCTCCCAGCTTCAGTTGCCATTGAAACAGCATTGAAACACTGCGGATTTGCTCATCTTTATAAACACACACAATTATTATTTTGTTTTATCCCATGGTGATTACAGTGCTTATGCATTTCTTTTCTTGATGACATACCCTTGCCCAGAGATTTTTCAATCTTAGACATATAGGGGAAAAAAAGGAGAATGTAATTTCTTTCTCTAGATACTGCTACTTTAACAAGCTGGTAGACCAACCCTGCAAACAATTCTAGAGCTTTGTGAAGTCCTTTTACTAGCCTTTATTCTGCCTGGGGAATTTTATTAGGGTAATAGCACAGAGCCATGCTGTAATCAGCAGGAAGGGCTCATTTAGTGGTTTGTTGGAAGACCAGCAGAGCATAAGATCCCAATGAGGTAAATTTTAAGGTTTTAAGATTTTAATGAAAAAAACCCACAATTTTAAGATTGTGTAAGGTCCAAAAGCACATGTGAGAAATCAAGACCTTCTTATTGGCTGCATCTATATTTATAGAGAACCAATGTAATTTTTCTGAAATACAAGACAAATTTGAATCAACCTCAATGTACATATTTCAGTCCATTATCTTAGAAACTCTACAGCTCACTGATTTGAAGAGTATTAATTTGTGAGTTGTTGATTTCTGCTTGCCCCTAGCACCCTACAGCCAGTAATACCAGGCTTCGAACTCCTTCTTGAAGGGCAGGAAACATATTCCATTGCTGGGTTCACCAAAAAGGCAGCTCCACATCAAGAGGTTTCCTGCATTTTCTGTCCTAAATGGCTATGTTTCCTTTGGAGAAGTAATCTGTCTTGTGCTTGCCAGCTTCACTTGAATTCACTCAGCATCAGACAGATTAAAGGTGAAAGCGTATAATTTAATTCTAGCAAAGAAAAGGCCTAGGCTCTTAATTATTAAGTGAAAAAGAAGATTACAAAAAGAGGAAAATAAACCAGCAAAAGGCAATTTTAACATCAAATTTCTTTCTCAGCTGTCATTTCAAATTGTTGAAGAATATGTTAGCCATACAAGCTCAAGACTGGATTTCTGAGCAACTAATAGCTATGGAGCCTAACAATTAGCAAGGCAAGGACTCACTGGTCATATTTCATGGAATTAATCCATTATTTTTACAAAGGTAAGCAACAAAATTGATTTCCATATGGAATTTTTTCTTCTTTGATGTTTCTTATGTCACTACCCTGATCATTCTGGGCTGGAGAATCAAACTTTACAGATTCGGTAAAATTAGAACACACATGATGATAGTCAGGGAATTGCCATCCCTTTAAAGTTATTCTAGCAAATTAGCATTTAATTTACTTTGTGACACTGTGGTATTAATGCAAACTTGTTAAATCACCAAAGACCTCTCAGAAAATTCTACCTATTCTCAAATCCTTACTGTGGAGAGAGGAACAAATCATCTAATTTCAGGAAGGACTCTTGACAGATGACAGAGAAAAACAAATTAATGCAGGCAGACTTTGGATAAAAAGTGTAGAAGCCAATAAATAGTTCTCTCTTTTTCTATGAAGAGAAAGTTTGAACAAGGATATGTAGACATCTAGTTAGAAAGCAACACTTGGTTTTCAGAAAAAGAACTTTTCTATGCAGACTTATCTTTGGTCTAATAAAATGCAGGGTCAATAGAGTTACTGGATATCTCTGATCTCCTCTTCTCTGAACAGATCTCTTCTGCCCAGGAACTGTGTTTAAAGATGAGCCCAAATGCTGCTTTCAGTCTGAAATCATTATCTTGGTGCGAAGGATCTGAGACTTCAGAACCAAAGATTTTTCTTTTCTTACACCCCCATTCCCTCGCCCTCCCACATAAAATGCAGAAGTTACGTCTGGTATTTTAGGAAGCCTGGTGGGCTTCTCATTTTATCTGAGATCTTTCAGTCTTTTCTTCCATTTGTTTCCCTAAGAATTGTCAAAAGTGTGTCTTTTTTACCAAGGATAGCCATGAATGGCACAAAAGGAAAGGGAATGAATAGGGCAAAAAGTAAATCTCCTTATGGTAGACAGCACTGATTGCATTCAGACTCCAGTGAACAGTGACATTAAGAGTCACTGCTGCAAAAAGACGTCACTACGCGCAGAACTGCAGAAGCGGGAGAGTCCTTCCTGCATGCACGTCGGCAGAGAGGATGACGGCAGGCCCGGAAATGGTCACATTTTGTATGGTGGAAGGATGGGCGTGTTGAGAAGCCTCATGTTTTGCAGGATCTCTCTGCAGCCTGGGGCAGCCTGTGACATGCTGCATTTTGGAAAGCCAGCAAGCGCAGAAGAGCAGAGAGGGCCTGTTTCAGGGGGCTAGAGGTACCCAGTTCCTGCAGAATTACCCTTAAACACGGTGCCTCTTATACCCAAAGTGTTTTGTGTCATTTTAGGTAATAATGAGTTAAGTCCAGTCAATTTGAGTGCTACACGGGCACCTGAGGAAGATTTGAGGTGATCATCCCTCACCTTCAAACACCTTGGACATTCAAATTCTCTCGCCATGACCAAAACTGACATCTAAGTTGCGAGGGCTTAAAACATAATTCCTTTTAAATGTGGGAAGAAGTGCAGGAATGGGACATTGACCCTGATTTGGAAGAAGCAATGATGACAGAGGAAACTGATGCTAATTTAATACCTGACTAAAGGGAGGGTGACACACTGAAATTTAATCATGCCGGATACTGCCTATATATAATTTTTAAGAAACCGGAAAACTTAAACATTTCACAAAATATGCATCCTCTATGATTATTTGTAAGGCATCATAGATGTGCTTGGCACTTTCTGACAGAAACATTGGCAGGTCTCTGCCTCAGGGAATCTATAATTAGGCAGAGCATTGCAAGGGAAGATGATGGATAAGAGTGTATGGGAGGACAGAGATACAACAGTGAAAGAGCATGAAGAGCTTTATATATGCTTTTCCAGAGTCTTTTTGGTTCTTGCCATTTAGCTGTAATATATTTAAAACTGAGAAATGATTGACTTTTAGAGCTTTTGCTCCACAAACTTTCCCTTGTCCCAAGCTAGAAAAAAGGAATTTTGCACAACACTGCATTTGGAGATGAGTTGGCTCATCATCTTATTCTGTCATAAGAGGAACGTGACCCAGAATCAACATGTCCTGGGAAGCCACATCCACAGACGGCACGCAGGATACTTGGTGCTAGTCTTGCAAGAAGCTCTGTTTCTGGTTTTAAGGCAAGTGGGGAACTTTACTGAATGTAACTACCTTTTCAAGCGTGCACATGCAGTGTATTTTACCCACTTTTCAAATGATCCAGCTGGTCCTTCAGAGCCCCAGAGGAGAGGCACGTGCCCTTTTCACTAAACTGGCCAAATGAAAGGACATCTCAAATCTTGTGCTGTCAGTTCTGAAAGAGAATTGAGAAACGAGCAGGGAGTCACATTTACATTTCTGTTGGATTCTGGCCCACCCCCGGGTACAAGAGAGAAGGGAGCACTTGATGAATCTGTATGTTCTCTCAGACCAGGCCCTGAACGGCACCAGGTCCTGAAACCTGTACCAGGGGTACACAGACACTAGCATCTTCTGGTTCCTCTGGGAAAACCGAGCAGGCAATAGATTTCCATACCATTCCAAGCCCGTAATTCCAGTTCTGAAGCACCGTTGTCTCTCAGACCTGTAACCGCAATTTAGAAGTCTCAGGCTGTGTCTTTCACATCTGTGAGTCACTGTGTATTTTCTTCCTGCCTAAGCAACAATCTGACTACTTAGAAATGAGAAAGGCAAAACGGCCTTTGATCTTGCATCTAGGTGCTCCGTAGAAAATAACCCCCAAAAATCTAGAAAATCAAGCATTTACTTGATTTTTACACTCTGGAATAAGCCCTTGGAGCTGACACTGGTCACTCCCTGGGGAAGGGACCTCCTTCCAATCAGGGAAGGCAAATACAGTCACACAAGCTGGTCAGGTAAAAGGATCCCAATATTCACAGAGAAATTATACTTTTCCTAAACAAGAAGCACAGAAAGCAACAGCTCTGAATATAACGTTATACCACCCAGTGATCCCAAACTACTTTTTATATGCGCACCAGTACATTCAGTCTCATGACACCTCGTAAAGGTTGGCGAGCCAAGCCTGGAGCAAGGCGAGAGGCGGCTGTCACAAGCCCTGACACCCACCCTGTGCTTTAATTATGAGGAGTGCCCCATCCCTGGCATCGCGAGCGCTAATGGAGTATCTGGAAATCTGGAAAGTGGGAAGGAATTGCTCGCAGCAGGTTAAACTGCCTGTCTGCAGGGAAAGAACTGCACTCCGTGCCATTCATAACGCAAACACTATCAAGTCAAAGGTTGGCAGGCGGCAGTCTCCCTTGGAGCTCTAATTAATATTATCTGAGCAATGCAAAGAGATGTAGGGAGTGCCAGGTGTCTCCTCTCAGCAGCCATCTGTGAAAAAGCAGGATCCTGACACTTGGAGCCTTCCCCATGAGCCAGGAAATAGCAAAGTTAAGAGGAAGAGGAAGACAGACAATTTTCAGGAGCACTAATTAATGATGTGACCTCTAGTCTGTTTATAGGTAAGAAATGGGCAGTGCCAGGAGCACTGACCAATGATCAAATTCCACCTTTTAACATCTTTCACCACATAACATGAGTTTGCAGATGAAAGCTGCTATTTCTAAAGTAGAGACAAAGGGATGTGGGGAATGGTTCTCAGGCCACCATACAGAAGAACTGCCACGGAGAGCCTGGGACGTACCACTTTCTGGCAAAATTTCCAGCAGGATTTCTCATCCAGCTAAGGGCTCTTCCTCTCCTCTTCTTACAGCTGCATAGGAAGCCACCTATTTTCCTGGACTCTTCTGTTATTTTCCCCCTAAACACAACATTTCTTTGTGTTTAGGACATTTTCTTCTGCCTTAAACACAACAGATGATGCTTTTAAACCAGTGACATAACTTGGTCCAATAAGGATCATTTTATCCTGGAAATGGTCTGATCTCTGCTACAAACTGTTGTTGTCATTCAGGTGAATTCAGACTTAGGTGGCACGTAGGTTAGAAAGAATCAAGGTGCTTCTGACTATACAAAAAAAAGGAGAGAGCTAGGAGGACTTTCAGATTGTTTATTTTCCTGCCTTGGGTGTGCTTTCTGCCTTTCTCTATTCACTGTGAGCAGACAAGGTATGATACAACAGGACAGCAAGAGTTATGCACCACTTCTCACTACTTTAATGTCATTTAATGAGCTAAATCCTTCTGAACAACAACCGCTGGGCATCTGAACACAGCCAACTGTGTCATTCAGAGATTTTCTCTCGCTGATGTGTATGAGATATGCCATGAAACCCGTGCTTGCAGACAGCGGATATTTGCTGCATGCCATCAGTCCAGCAACAAGGCTGTGTCACCAGCTTCTCTGCAATGGCAGAAAGTCCTTCTTTGATGCTGCAATTCCCAAAATCCCCTGCTGAGACGGGATGAGCCAGAGAATAGTATGTTTCTACCTCAGATAAAAGTGAGCAGATCAAAAGTGAAAGGAGCTCTGTGCATCTGATACGAGCAGTCTGCGTTCCTGGTTTGTTCTGCTTGAGTAAACAAGCTCTGTATAAAAGTCACATTTTGATGCCACACTGGTTTCCCTGATCTCCTCGCACTGCTCAGATAATAGGGCTTGAAGGTGAACCAAAGGCTTTTAACTCACTCCTCAAGGTGTTTGCACTGCTCGTGTCTTGCCATTGCTAACATCTAAAGCACTTCAGGGAGTCATTCTCCTTCCTCTGAAACTGTTGCTTTCAGTTCCACTTATTTGCTCTGTGGATATAAAGATGTAATCTTGCTAATGGCCAGTTTGTAATGAGGCTCAGTGGAATTGCTTATTTTTGTTAGAAACTTTGGAACATCTTTCACTCACTCAAGCTTCCACCTCTTCTTCCCTCTGAGCAATAACATGCTACTACTTGACTTTTCTGCCTCATTCCCTCCCCAACAAGCAATGTATAGTACCAGGAGCAGGAACACAGAACTGGAAAAGAGGTTCTGCAACCCTATCTGCTCTGCCTAGATCCACATACTGTTATCACCTCACGCTATTTCAGGGATTGCAGCAAAGCTGTAGCTACAGGTATCGAAGGTCGTGTTTCTTTTCACTAAAGAAAAATATTCTCCACAGGAGATCAAACTTCAAGGCCCTGGAGAGCAGAAGGATTATTTTGTGTATCATAAGCATTGAAAAATTCTGCTAACGATAGTAAGTGGTGCTCAGCAGCTCTTGAGACCAGACTCCAAGATTAATCACCAACAGCAACAACAAAGCTGATTACGAAAATGAGAATATTGTGCTCAGCTTTCTTGGGGATGGAAGAAGACGGTTCTGCTGACTCCCTGACAAGACTTCGAATGAAAGCATCCTATACCAGTAGGTATTCAGTGGTTTCTCCCTTTCCCTACGGTCTTCTGAGTTAAGATTCACTGAGCTTTGTGAGCAAATCAATAGACTTTCTTCTGCTATTTCTCTGTGCTCTGGTAAAGCTCAGATGTAGGAAAATAAAGCTAAAATCCTAGAAAATCAGACATGAAAGAGTTGTTAGTTTCTCCGGTTTCAAGAAGAAGAAAACTGTTTTAAACGTGTCCAATTTCCCTTTCTCTGCTAAAAGCAAGTGTTTGGCAGACCCTATCATAGTAGGATACACTAAGTCAACAAAAGTTTAACCTTGTATAGCCTCCATCTCCACTCTGTACTACTTCAATGAGGAAAAATATGAGAGGAAAAACTCCAGTATTGCTTTAGTTGCTGTTTCTAGGCTTTCTTATGACTTCTCATAGGTTTCCCGGAGTGAAAGCTGTGTATCAATAGCCTGAGCTGCTTATTCTCGATGCGATCCTAAGCCTTCCCAAAGTCCTAGGAGATTTATCTATGTGAGCAAGGAAAGTGTTTTTCAAGGCATCGGTAAAGAAACGGACACAACAAGTGATGTCTCTCCCAGATGGGACTGCTTGGTCTGTGGATCCACGGGCTGCCATCACAGGGGTTTATTCAAGCTTCCAGACATAGTTCCAGTTATTCTGCTTTGGGCTTGTTCTTCCCAAGCAACTTTCCAAGCAACTTCTGAAAACAGCAGGGGGCTGAAATATGCCATTCCTTGCAGGTAGCATCATAAAGTCAGCAAACTACTGTGTGGATCATTTACACAGCACCACAATGCAACTCAACATTCACCTTCAATTCCTTGCTCAGCACCATCCTCCTCTGAGACACATGAGCATGTCCTGCCATAACCAGCACTGTACCCAAGCCACAATGCCCTGCATGAGATCTTTGACCAGGTTTGATGCCACAGTATGGAGATGACCTTTGTGCAAGTGGTCAAACCCCACATGGTGTGCATGGTTTAGCACTCTCTAAACTGCATATGGCTAATAACAGATGTCTCTTATTAGAGACCCAAACTCTGTAGTGTGCATTCACAATATGCCCATCTTGGTACTCGTTAAAATCATTAATTATAGCTTAATGCAACAACAAATTATGTAGGACAGCTGTGCTGGCTGTATAGTAATTTGAGTCAACCCCCTACGGTCACATTGGAAAAGATGTTGTCCAGGAATATGAAAACCCAAAAAAGACAGGAATTTGCTATTGGCACATTTTACCGAGGTATCATCAGCAAAGCCAGTGATTGGTATCATTTGGGCAGCACTTCTGCTGCCTTCCATTCCTGCTGACAGGATTCTGCTGTCATATTTCAACAATGTGGTGGTTAGTGGTGCTGAAAACACCTCTCCCCCACTCCTAAATTCTAAAGCACCTTGTATTTGGCCTATTTGAGAGTGTAGCATATTGAGAGGAAAATATGTATTACTGCTGAACAGGGAGTGAGACAATCCTGGATGCTGGTTGTCCTACATAATGTCATTCCAGGCTCCAGGCTTCAGCAGGTGCCCTTTCGCCAGGTGCTCCTTTTTCTAAGCCAGCACTTGGGAAGCCAAGAGGTCAGTGGCTATTAGCTGCAAAACACTCACTATTTCACTTCAAGCCTACACCTACACACACTGCAGAATCAGGCCTGTAACACACACGGTCCTATGTGCAATCTGGACCACTTGCTTTTCCAAAAGAGGTTCCCAATTGCCCCAAATGTGATACATCTGCTCTGTAAGTATTAGAGTTTAGTGACAAGGGAAACAGTATCTTCACAAAACTTACACATCTCAGCTCAGTGCAGTGCATGACCTCAAATATACTGCTGGGATAGGTAAAATAATTCAGTCTGCATCTATGTAACAGTTGTTCAGCAGATGTTGCAAGTTTACTCATATTCTGGGTGCCAGATATGAAAATACATTGGGCTTTTCTAAAAAGTATTGGTTTTCTTCTTATTTAATGTGTGTGAGGAGTGTCTACTATCACCTAATGTTACCGCTTTGAGTTATGAGTAATAGTTCATGGACAATAATCATTTTGGTCAAGACAGGGTGTTAAGTCCCTTTCTCTATTTCTCTTGACACAGCAGACATCCAGCACCCAGCTTGGTATCAGACCGATGATACAATGTGAAAGATTTGCTGGAAGAGACCCGCTAAGTTAAATTCCACTATAACCACGCCGTGTTCTATTATGTTGGGTCCTATTGCAGACAGTGTGATCAAATGTAACATACAGTGACAAGCTGTGCTTCACCGTGGCCTAATGCAGAGTGACAGAAATACAGAACTCGCTGAAATGGATTGCAGAAAGTAGTTTGCTGGGAGGATATTTGGAGGAAGGTGGTAATTAGCAGATATGTGGCTCATCGTGGACTCAGTGTTGGGCTGTCACTCACCCGCTCTTGGCACCTTGTGGAAGACGCTACTGTCTCTTGGAGATAGCACCCGTCCACGTCAAGAGCAAATGGGCATCTGGGAAGGAAACTCTGCCTCACTGTTGCTGCTAAACCAGCCAATGCTTGTGGCTAGCCAAGCAGACACAAATCTACCCAGATTTAGATGTCATTTCTCCTCATAGTAACATATCTGACTCCTCACCAAGAATGTCAGAATTCAACATGAGGGTGCTGAGTGATTAATGGACAGCTAATACATTGTTAACTGATAATTTTCCACAGATGTATTTTCAAATTCTACAGTTTGATTACATCCTTTAGTTTTTGCAGTAAATTTATTCCGAGTGAAAAAAATGGTATTTTTGGTCTAACTTAAATATTTATCACTATAGTACCAGTCATCCACAGACTATGGCAGTTCAAGTAAGCTATGGCAGTTCAAACCCTCTTCTTTGCTTTTCTAACCTTTAAATAAGGGTGAAGTCCAGTTTTTCCTCTTATTTACCTTGGTCTTCTTTCCTAACACCCAAAATGTCAGTTTATTTTCAGCGACAAAGGAAGACTATGTATCACCAGATAAACTAGAGATTGGAAAGACTTTTTGTCACTACCAGCTACACCTGGATTCCTGGTTAAGAAAACATTTTTATAGCACCCAGAACAATTAAGATTCAGTCAACAAACTGCAAATGGGAGTCTCTGCTCTTAATTAGCCAGTCTCTCTGCAACAGTGATCCAGTGATTCAGAGATGCCCAGACATCCCCTGTCCTGTTTTATATTCCTAATTTCCAACTAATAAGCAGGACACGACATCTCATATGGCTAATAAAGCTTTTGCAGCTAGAATAAATGAAAGACTGAGCTAGCACCATATGTAGGTGCAACCCTGCTGGTTTACCAAATCCTGTGGCTTTAATCCCAAATTTCATATCTCACATCATTCCTACATTCCCAGCTCCTTGAATAAGGAAAAAGAAACATTTGCAGTTGTAAAAAAATCCAAACCCTATGAACTAAGAATGAACTAAAGGCTTGGAAACCATCCAAAAGATAATGACGTGGTGTTGAAAATCTAATGTCTTTTAAGTTGTCCTCGAGGTCTGTCAATGGCTGGGGCTGGCGCACTGCTCCGGGGACATGCGGAGGTGGAGTGGGGCCAATGAGGCTCAACGCTGGTGTCACTTTCCGAGGGAATAACAGGGATGCTGATGTCACTCCCAATTTATGTGCCATGCAGGGAGAATAATTTGAGCGTTCAATATTAAAGCTCCCTGCACAAGACAGAAGAGCAGGACAGAAGCTATGAGGGAACACTAGAGGGAGCAAAGACAAGAAAGTCGATGTAGAGGAATAAAGGCAGGGAAGGCAAAGCCATTCCAGGTTTTGAGACAGCTTTGAAGAAGAGGGGAATGCATACATCCTTGCGTGTTTACCCATAAGCCAAAGGATGCTCCTCTCTAAAACAGCTCCATCCAATCTGGTTCCTTTGCTCTTTCAGTTTAGGAATGGTCTTTCCTTAAACCACACAAGCTGCTTTGGTGCCATCTCACCAGTTCCTGCCAGCCAAAATGTAGGCAGCAATACGTGCCAACTAGGCTTTGCTTTAAAGAGCCAGGATAAGCTACAGGTGCTCTTTGCACAGCTTAGTTCTCTCTCTTTAAAGTTATTAGAAGTTCTTAGAACTTCAGGACTCTTTTTTACAGCTCATAGCTTTGATTCTCCCCTTATGCAAGTCAATTCACGCTGTGCTGCTTCATAACTCGTTTAATAGTTAATTTGTTCGGACACCAAAAAAGTGTTAGGGCTGCAGGCAATGAGAACAGGCCAATTACTGCGTCCAGTGATTTAATTTGGCAGGGGACAGTAGGACGTGGCAGTTTAAGCTGCTTAAAGACTCATGCCGTTTGTAGCTGAGGCACAGGAGGAGAAACCTGCTTGCTCAGGAAGCTTTTGCTGCTGCTGCTTCAAGGAGGTACAATGTGAGGGCGATTGTTTTGGGTGCTCACCAGATGCTGAGGCACGAACTGCACATGGGGAATATGAGCTTAAACAGCTCTGCCATGACAAGGCCCGCCTGAGCTGCTAATAAAATAAAACTTAGAGCCACTACAACAGAAGGATGGGGAAAAAACACAGCCTTCTGAGAAGTGGCATTTTGGCAGCATGTTTTTTTTTAAGCCATTAACTTTTGTTTGCTGGAGCTTTCCTAGCACCCCAATACACCGAGGTTTCATGTAAAACCTCTCTGTGCCATTTGGGATGTCGAAAATATTCTAGAAAGTGAGGTAGCTCCAGACTTGTCTACTCTAGTTGTGTTTTGCTGGCATTTAATAGAAAAAGCCTTTGGAAAAGCTTTGCCCTGGTCATAGTTCAACCTCATTACGTTAACTTATGATTGAAAAGCTTATTATCTCTCGTAGTAATTATAAATAATGTAATATATTACTGTTTTGATACTTGCCTATTAGCCACACCCCATACCTTGTCAAGGAGGTTACACTGATAGGAGCTAAATGTGTCCTTTCCTGGTATTCCTAAACCAACTTCCCAACTGTCCAAGGGATCCTTTCGCCGATACTAGTTTTATCTTTAGTAAAACTTGGTAGCTTTTACTTAGCCATATTTACACCAGCTGAACTCTCAACTACAGGTTTATTTCTCATAGGTTTAAAAATACGGGCAGTAGAGAATCCTCATTTGGCCAGATCAATAGTAGCAGCAATTTACTGACAGAGGAGTACAGTGTTCTTCATCGGCAAAGTGCTCCAAGGTGAATGCAAATAAACCAGCAAAGCTCTACTTTGTATAAATATAACAAAACTATGTGCTTGAGGGAAACATGTTACATCACCAAAACATACAGACTTCTGCATTTTCACGTTCTTGAATGACATGGTTAACAGAAATCTAGGGTGCAGGTTTAACTACTACAGCTAGAAATACTGTTGTACTGTAGTTTGTAGTAACTGCTACTGGGAAAACTAAAGTGAATAAAAAAAATCAGACCACAGAGTGGCACAGCACACAAATATCCCTTTCAAGTCAGGTATACTAAAGATATTGACAGGGTTTGAGCAGAGAGTACAGACATTCAGAAAACACAGTAGCATCTGCTGTGTGGATCAGCAGGAATGAAGCTTTTCAGAATAACTCTGGAAGAGGGAGAAGTGCTGGGGTCTGTGATATGAAACAAGTGATCAATGCACAGTGCAGCCAACACGGCTTTTCATTAGTTAATACCATGGGTTTATTTTTTTCCACCGAGGGAAGAGGAAACTCAGTGGTGAATAGGGAGACTGAGACACATGCAAACATGAACCCAAAACCATATGAAGATGTGAGACGCATATAGCATTTGGGGAGAAAAATCAGTTAATCCTCTCTGCCTAAACTGCGATGAAGAAATTTCAGAACAATTGTTGAGAAAAAAAAAAAAAAGAACAACCCCCTCCAAATAAACCCAAAAATGAAGTCCTTAGAAACACAGCACACTTGCAGTGTTTCTCAGGTGACAGGTACTGCTGTCGAAGGAAAACTGGAAATTTACTGCTGCAACCCACTGAAAACCATGAAGATAGACCTCTACACAACCGCCCAGAAATTCTATATTAACATTGTTCTTTTCTCACGTAGCAGGAGCAGCACGAAGATCAGAGCAGACATAAAACAGAGTGCAGGATTTGGACTTTCACACTTCTCTCCTAATAATATTCAACCTTTGTCAACCTTTGTTTGTCCAAGCCTTCCTGATTCCTAGTCCACTGTTTCCTTCAGCGATCATCTGCAAATGTCCACCTAACCATCTCAAGGAAAATACCTTCTGAACCCTTTGGCCAATTTAAATCCAATTTGACAAAGGCTCAGAAAAGAATAGCTGTCGTGAAAACAAAAGGTTGGGTGGAGCAAGAGAAATTGTCTTCTCATAGCAACCTCTTATAGCAAGGAGGTTTTTTGACTAAGAGAAAGAACTTGGCGTTAGCTCATTTGTTACACACCTGATGACTCACACGAGGGAGATAAAAATGTGCCCCTTGACTTAAAAAAATCCACAGAAATGTGATGTAATATTACATTGTGGGTTAAATGACCTTGAGTACAAATTTAGCCATGCTAACAGAACCTGAATCAACTCGGCAGCATGATCTCATGTTGTACTTCGAATCTGTTTCTAGCATCCTGCTCAGGACCCTAAGCCACTGCTTCTTGTAGTGTGGTTAAATTCGATGTTAATTAAACATATAGCTAGAAATAAGGCAAAATAGGGAAAAGATAGTTAGAAAATGCTGTGATTGAATGTCACTAGCAGCACCTGAACCATGCAATTTGCTCCCATCCAGCAGTCTTGGGAGCTTATAAATGACAGTTTCTTCTAAGTATTTAGTGAAATGAGACATTAATTTCTCAACAGGGCACAGAATAACATCTCCTCCTAAGGAGAGTCATTTTCTTCTTGATATATCTGTGCATATATCATAACAAGGGAGCACATGCAATTTCTGAGGCTCCAAAACTCATCAGTATGGCTGTATTTTCTCTTCCCTCAAGCTACAATTCATGAAAATCCCTGGGTACGAACATTGTGTCTTGCACAGCAAAATAGGCCAAAGGCAGGAGATTCACTTCTGCAAAAGTACAAGAAACATCCTACATTGGTCAAAAAATGAATTAACAGCATATATATACTATTCAGTTTATATAATGGAGAGAGTTTTAGTTTGAATGACTCACTTCCCATTCTGTTCTTATTTATATTACCTCAGTGATATCACTGCAATGTTGACTGGTTTAAAAGTTGCTAATTTTTAAGGATATGGCAGTGTAGATGATGCAAACCATACTAGAGGCGGAGAAATCTTTAACTCAACATATTTAGCTAGATGGACAGTGTTATGCGTTGGGCAAGACATCTCCTGCTGACTCTTACTCTCATGATCAACATATTTCCTTGCTATGGGCAATCCTGCATGAACTCTCTGACCATGGCACATGCTTAACATCCAGCGAGCATGAAATTCATCATTTTTCACTTACATTGTATAACTATGAATACACCAAAAAAACTCCTGTAAGTTCAAATTTTCTGAAAGTAACTGAAGACATGTCTTAAAATGTGATTTGTTCCAAAGCAAATAAGTAAAAACCACACTATTTACTAGATCTGTTTCCTGTAGCCAGACATGTATCTGCTCACTTTAATAATTATCACCATTTTAGCTATTTTGTCTTTATTTAGCATGGTGAAAGCTCTGAGAGCATAACACAGCTCTCAGAGTGGGAGCTGGATTCTGTTCCGGCTCAAGCGGCAGGAGCAGCGCAGTTCCCCAAACCCTGATTACCGAGTCTTTCCTGCTGGCAGTATTTGAGCCAGCAGAGCTGCTGGACTCGCAGATCCCATGCTGAGCTTGCAGCTGGCAATTACAAAGAGCTCCACCTCTCTATTTATTAATCGAGAAGATTGGAGAGAGAAACCACTGAGAAACCGCAATCATAGAACCCCACCAACATCCTGCTAGGGTCACTTCCAGCCTAGGGCCACCAAACAGGTTAAATCAAATGTTTACAATTTGCTCGGGAAAATACAATGGGGAAAGCAGTGGGAGGGACCTAGCAGGCCAAAAAAAAAAAAAAAAAAAAAAGGATGGCATCTTGTGCAGCTATCCCCCTCCAACTCCTCAGTTCCTAACCCTGTACGATTCCAAAGTCCATAACTCCTTTTAGCACACCAGCTGCTTCTCCTTCAGAGACGGCGACAGCAGGCAGTGCGAGTATGACATGACTTGGAGACAAACCAGTTTTATTTAAAAACAACTCTTATACATATTACACACAATAATCCAAGTTGAAAGAACAGTATTGAGAACTCTAAGTCAAATACTCTGAAGTTCAGAAATTCCAGAAATAAAATTGCCTTTGTGGTCTCGATTTGAATCGCTCATGTCACCCAGCATGCTACTGCCTTTAATTATTACATGATCAAATATTATTTTTTTCCACAGGACCCTTGCCTCATTCCGTCTAGAGGGTGGATGATGTTCAATTAATGAGCAGCTACTCATTATACATTGCTTGGTGGGTAGCCCATTCCTGATGGCTCGTCTCCATAGGGGGTTACTCACAAACAGTTGAACAACTCTCTGCTTGAATGCCTTCTTACTGAACAAGGTCATTTTATCTCTGCTTAGTTTAACCCACTTTCCTTCTTCATAGTTAAACCATACTCTGAGCCCATACAGTTAATTTATTCACATCCTTTCTAGGGTTCATATTACCAAGACATTCTTAATGAATTTACTGTCCCCAAACTTCCATTTTATCTCCACTGGCAGGTGAAAAAACAACTAGAAAGTTTCTGTGCTGTAAAACTATTAATTAATTTGGAATAACCCTTTTTGTAAAGTGCTTAGCATTAGAGAGTTTCAGCCATTTACACTCTCTCTGAAATCTGGACTCTTCCGCAGCCTGCATTACCAACAAAGTATGCTGTGTCCATCAACATACGGTACCTTCCATTGCAGAACATCCCAGTAACTGGAGTCTCCTCTGTAGAACAAGCAAAAACATTAGCCTCACTTTGTGTCCTAAAATAGTATTGTGATGGTAGAAGCAAGATAAAAAAGATGGAAAGGTGGAATTCATAACAAGTTTGCCAAGAATTGCCTTTTCCTATGACTCCATCCCAGAAAGTGACGCTTTGCCGGAAGAGCCCGGCCGCAGTCCTTGCTGGTTGGCCTTTGGGCGGTCTCTGTAGGAAAGCAGGCAGCTCTTGCAGGTTCCTTATCAAAATAAAATGATAGAGACAGTTAACCTTAGCTCTGCCAACTGCTGAACTGAGCCTTGTCATGCTCTGAAAGCTTCTGTATTTCCATATTAAAAGCAAACTCAAGATGGAGAGAAGGAATCACAGATATGAAACACAGGAGGTTATGAACAGGCCATGGAAATCTATTTCTAAGAAAAGACATCTATTCCGTGAATGGGGGTTACTGTCCAGAGACACGTTTGGTGTTTAATTTTAACTGGCACTCTACGTGTGGCAAGGGACGCAACAAAAGAAACTCCAAGAAATGACAAGTTTGGTGCTGCCAGGCATCTGTTCTGGGATTGCTCCGGGTCATTTCTAAGAACACGTCAGCTTCTTTAACACATCTGACCTTGGCAATGCAGTGGTGTAAAACACAGCACACCTATTCTACAGGTATTAACACACTATTACTATATTTCAAATGTCCAGAACATTCCTCATTTGACTCAAGCTCAAATCTAGGAGATTTCTGGAGCTGTAACAGAAACACTGACTCTCTAGACCCTCTCTAGAATAGAAATTTATGTTACACATGGAGTTAACTTTAGCAGAAAAGCCTAGATTTACATTGTTGCTGCTGAACCAGACTTTTTTTTTCCCCTCTAACAGATGCACAACAAAATGCAATAAGGTCCATCTATAACTGTTCTAGGGTAAGAAAACAAAAATCACAAAGAGAACATAGTAAGAAAACAAAAAATACATATCAGATCACCTGTTGACTATATAGCCTTATGCTGATATTTGTCAGTTCTAAATGTTTTTAAAAATACTTCTACGCTTACAATGAATAAAATCAACAGGGAGAATCTGCCCAAAAGTGGATTTCTTCTTTATGTCTTATAAGTACTATATGCCTAAAACTAGAGGCCAGATAAAAATGTCCTGCTTGTAATTGAGGATGCTCTTGTTCCTACAAGAACACTGACACCTCTACAGAGTCCTTCAAGGTTTTCAACCATGAGGGAATTCTGTAGCAACGGACTCTCCAGGAGACTAACGTGCTGTGTAAGAAAGCATTTCCTTCCTCGGATGTTAGCTGTAATGCTGTTTATTTCATTGAACTTCTCGCTACTCTTAAAATGACATTGATACATTAGAAATTTCCAGTTTATATTTTACATTTTATTTATTTTATATATTCTGTCATGCTCTGTCTTGTTTGCTTCCTTTCTGGAATGAAGAATTCAGTGATTGTCAGTCTTCTTTGGGAACAATGTCACAGATAATCATGCAAAATATTACTGGAGTAGGCTGATAACTCCAACTGAAAGTGCCCTTGGAAAATTCAAAACTCATTCTACATTTTATGATTAGGTTACATGCGATTAAAATTAGTGATATTGCAAGATGTAGTAATAGTTCTGGGGTAAGTCACTTTAAAATTATGTGCTCATTCAGAAGTAGATTGCTAACTGATTTTTTGATTGAGTAAACTTTACCTTGCCTAATAAAATCAAACTTTCTTGCTGAGATTGAAGAGAAGAATACACAAGCACTGAAACTTTTTAAATAATGTGTTTTCAATTCATTATATTTGGTAATAAATCTTGGCCCTTCCCCTGCAGTTCATATTTATAACTTTATTGAATGAAGAGGAATTTGATGGCCTGCTTTTGAAGAGAAACCTTGCTTTCAATAATTCATTTTTTAATGCTTGTCTTCTCACTTTTGGATTCTAGTGGCTTCTAAATAAGCAAAGCCAAATCGAGACTCCTTTCTCACTTTACCAACATAAAATGGGAACCCATTATATCTAGAGGAATTGTTGTTTCAGTTTCTTCATAACGAGGTAGCAGCTTAAGGATACAAGCACTGAAGGTAGAATAAGAGAAAAGATTGGCTTGAGAGCAATCTATTTGTATCTTGCCCCTACAACAGAGGGGTACATAATGCAATTAGTGTTTACAGCTTAAATTTCTAGGAGAAAGGATAACCTGCAAGGGTGAAAAATTACTAATTATAATATTTAAAATAGAAACAGCAATGGAAATGTCAACAATCTGATTGGGACATCAGAGATTTTCACAATGATGGATAGGGAATATTTCACTGCAGACTAGTAGAGCAGTTTTGGGTCATTTTTCAAGGCTTGAAGAATTTCTCAGTGAGTTTCAAATGGTCGTTTTTCTTCAATCCCTTCAATTACTGTCAAACTTACTGTGGTCCTTCTAATGGCTTCCAAGAGCTTTGCATAGCATTTGTTGTCATGAGGCCATAAGCACAAAGATACTTTAGTCTAAGTCTTGCTGAAATCAGAGAGAATTGAGCATTTATATGTCACTGTTGACCACTGAATCTGTGGGCTTGGGCATGATAAAAAAGTATTTATTGACCTACTGATTTTCTGAAAAAGACAGGTTTTCTGGAGGAAACAGGGCTGAATATCATCCATATAGCTGGTCAATAGTTCTCTAATATAGCCACAATCTTCAAATTGGCTGATCTAGTCCCTGATCAGTTACAAGCCATGAAAAAGAGAGGAGTTAGGAAACTGCAAAGTTAATAGTTTGAGAAATTTCAGTTTATTAGTCATACTGGATTAAGATCAAGTGTTTGGAAAAAAAATGCTTATGCTACACCATCAGTGTAGCATAAAAATAAATTAGTGCATTTTTAGACATTCGTTCAGCGGAAATGTGGCTTATTTATGAGTTCAGAGGCAAAAATGCAATGAAAAGTTATGTATGTGTAAAGATGGTGGAAAAACTACTGTTTCACTAATATATGCTAATAGAAATTTGTATTGACATATCTTTGCAACTAACTAAAACAACCAAATATATAAATACAAATAGATAGGTAGGTAGACAGAGATAGACATGTCCTTCCTGCACTAAATATGACACAAGTAAAAACTATGTATAAGAAGAAATATAAGGAGAAATCTTAGAGAACAGATAAGACAGGAATCTTCAGTCAGCAAGAACAAATTAACTTGGGGATAGAAAAAAGAATAGAGACTAAAAGGATCTGTTACTGTCTTTGTTGGTCTTGTTATCTTACTTCTCATGGCTAGCTGACAATAATGATATGTTATTAAAAATAAAACAAAATATCTCTAGTATGGTTCTTCTACTAAATATTATTAGGCATCTGCTCACTTGAAATAAATACTATAGACAGGGTCAAATCCTCCATGTCATAAACCACAAGTTCTCTAAAAGAGCACTTCAGAGATGTTATCCCATTTTCAAAGCACAAGGAGAGGTCCTAGCCTTCCAGCATGTCTGTATTATAGTGGAACTGTAATGTGCTTTTTCTCTACTTCATTGGTTTGTCCTATAAAAGAGGGAATTGCAATTGCAGTTCTTCCCAAATATAAGCAGCTTCAGTTCTCTTCACCCCTTTAAGAGACCCACAGTAATCAGGAAGCCTGCAATGGGCACAGGTACCCTCTTGGCACCCCAGGCCTGGAGGACTGAGAGCAAGGACTGTAAGTTATCGCCCATGAATAACGCAGCAGACAACTGCATTGCACACCAAGGTATTTAAAGTTGCATATTTCCATCTACAGTGAAGCAAAGGTTGCTTTCCCTAATGGCATGCAACTCAGGTCCATTTCTAACACCCATCCTCTTACAGGCTCAGTTGAAGCCTTCACTAAGAAGTTGCCAGGAATTAACATTTTGCCCATTTCAGTTTTTAAATGCCAAAGCTCGTTACCTTTTTTTTTTAATTATTATTATTATTATTTTTTTTTTTTTGCAAGCTGAAGGAGCTGCAGGTAGATGCAACTTGTTGGGTGACCATCTGAGGAGCAGATAAAATCTCTAACTGGACACAGGTGACCTCTTGTCTTCATTGTGCCTCCATCTGATTTCCCCCTTGTCTGAATCACAGTCTCAGAACCGAGCTTCTTCTGGGCAGGCTGTTTCTGTAAGCAAAGGAGCAAGATGCTGCCTACTTTTCAAAGTTAATTTCTTTTTAAAAATGTGGACATGAGGAAGGTGGCAGAGGGTGGGCTGTGACTTAGAAGCAGATGGAAATGCAGAAGAACAGTTGCTTAGCACCTATGAAAGTCAGGCCCACTTCTTCACAAGATTTATATGTACTTAGGTACCCATATTTAGGTATCCACATTTGAGTTTTGGCCTCTAACTAGCCTAAATCCTTCCCAGGCTTTTTTAGTGCAGCTGATGATTAAATAAGCAAAGATACTAGAGGTCTCATGCTGCAGTCCTGGCAGTGATCGGTTCTGCGCTCATGGACCGCTTTTATTCTACCTACGCTCCTATTGGGAGCTCCGCCATCTCTTAATGAAAGAAACACAAGGATCATAAAAAGTCCAGTAGAAACTTAATTCTCAGATGATTTCTCCATCAGTGGGACAAGAAGAGACCAGGCAGCTGCCTTATTGCCTTTGTCTGAGTCAGGGATGCAAATTAAAGACTGCAGTCAGAAAGCATTGTTCAACTCAGGTTATTTTATGCAGCCACGGGTAGTGTTTTGGAATGGGTCTGTAGCTTCTATTTATCCAGGACTGAATTAAGGCAGGATGCAGAAAGACACACCAAGCATTTGAGATATGAAAGAAAGAACATCCCCTCCTCTCCGCTGTAGAAATCCTAGGCTGACAGTCAAGAAGAATGTGCTCAAAATCACTTGGAAGCTGAAAATATTTATTTTCGTTCTATTCTTATTTCTTCCTTAATTCAAGAAACTCACCTGCTAGCCAGAGCAAGAGATTACTCTGCTTAATGACACAGATAAGGGAGGACAAGTGATGATTTTAATTCCCATAAGCATCTCCTGCCTTTGTCTCAGTCTCCTTTTTATGTTGGGATTATGCTAACACTATTAATCGCCGAGGTTGCGATTAACTCCTGGGCTTTTATGTTAGTGACCTGATTCTGCACTGACACGCTCCTCCCAGCTCCGTGGAGCTCCCCATGTGATCACCTCTTCCCTCTAAATAAAGTTGAAAAATTTGCCTGGGCTCAGAGCGTGCAGCCGAGGGAGCTGGAGCGCGCAGCTCCTGCGCCCTCAGTGAGCTCGCAGCACCCAGTGGCGCCCGACTGCACCCGCTACCTCTCGCCGGAGACCGAGGAGGGCACGAGCAACGCAGGTACCTCCGTGCCGGGGCTCTCGGTCCTGCCGCCCCCCAGCAGCCTCCGCTTTGGCAAGAGGATGATGTGGCCAGAGGAGGTGAGTGCTGCATGGTGGGGACGGAGCCTCTGTGCGGAACTGGAGGGAGGCGGCAGCAGGTATAATTAAAATAATAATAATTAGCAAGAAATCCCTCTTGTTTGCAAAGGGTATGGATCGGCACATCCCTCTCGGAGGGAAGCGAGGGAAGGAGGTGAATTCCTGGCAGGTGCTGGCATGCAGCCCTGCCAGTCAGGGTGCCCCCCACCGGCTGCCCCCGCTGCGTCCGGCCGCAGCCCCCGCCTCCATCCTGCTTCCTCCCCTCCTTCCCTGCTCTGCAGCGGGAGCTGCCACCGCAGCAGGGATGCTGCTCAGCTGCAGCGGGAGGTACCATGGTGCTCCCACCATCCATACTCCCGGCCCTGGGTATACCCCCTCCACCTTCCCCCTCCGCCTTCCCCCTCCACCTTCCATCACCCACATTACTTGTCCTGGCTGCCAGCTCTTACTGCCCGTGGGGACCACAGCCTCCATCCCGCCATGGGCGAAAGGCGACAGAGCCCCCCTGCCCAGTTCTGCACAGCCAACACGGTGCCTGAACACGGCGCTCTGGCAGGTTCGCTGTAACCCATCTCCTCAAACTTGCTCCTTGCATTGGAGAGCAGCCCGAGTGGCTGGGACCACAATTTTAAAGTCAAAAGGAAAGTCAACCCTCGCTGACTTGGGCACAGAGCCTAAGCAGCATCTTTAGTCCCCTTCCCTCTCACTAGCATTGGAGCTGGGCAGGGTACGGAGAGCAGCTCCCTACCCACGCCAGGGCACTTCTGCAGCAGTCCTGGGGAAATGACCACAGGCTTCTTTCAGAAGTGTAGACAAAGCAGCTGGATGTAAAATTACCTTCCTCACTCTCTCTTCTCTGGCCCCTGCTTCCTCGCACCCTGTGACTTAGTTCTCTCACACAATTTTAAGGTTAAATTGCCCAAGTACAGAATTTAGCATTGTCTTGGGTACAACTATTCCCCAAGAACAAGCACACCAGCTGGGAGGAGGAGTTTTTCTTTTATAATAAGTCGGAGGAATGCTTGAATATTCAAACATTTTCTTTGCTCTTGGGAAAGTTTTTTTGTTTTTTTTTTTTTTTTTTTTTTTAAAGGAGTTTTCCCTGCAGGATTTTCAATCTTGGCAAATTTTAGCTTCAAGAGAAAGGCTGCAGAACATCCTCTCTGTAATGACATCCCCTCACTAGCACTAGGAAAGGAGGAAAAAAAAAAAAAAAAAAAGGAAAGCAGAGATTTAAAAAGGGAGAAGGATAAGAACAGAGATCTTATTTGTTCTCTTTTCACAACTAATTAGCCTTGAACCAAAACCTTCCCTCACCTACAAAGAAAATGAGGATTTAATACAAACAACACCGACTTTCCTAACATCTTATTTTATGAAGCTCCTGCATCTTAGGTTTTTGTTTGTTCATTTGAATTCATCTCCAAAAAGCTTTCAGTTTTCATTTATCCTGTAATTCAAGAGGATGATTAAAACCATCCACTTGTATCTGGACTGGTAAGTACTTGTTCT
This sequence comes from Crypturellus tataupa, assembly GCA_034781795.1. Lineage (NCBI taxonomy): Eukaryota > Metazoa > Chordata > Aves > Tinamiformes > Tinamidae > Crypturellus > Crypturellus tataupa. Next base: position 3,919,931 of record JAWLRI010000229.1, read on the forward strand.
GACTCCAAAAAAATGTAATATGGAGCATTAGGACAAACTGATCTTAGGAAGAGGCAAATGGAAAAGTCATTGAGTAATTCTGAGCATCAGAGGAAGCTCAGAAATTGCTTGCATTTCAGGAGCTGCATTTTCACAGAAAAGTACCTAAAATAGAGACAACTGGAAAAGTTCATAGGCTGCCTCTGTAATAACAGGCTGTAACTGGCCCCCATTTTGAAAGGGATGTGGGAAGAACCATGCAGGATGTTGTGCAAAAGGAAAAGATTATGAACTAAATTAGCAAAAAGTCAGTCATCAAAGACAGTTTCCAAAGGGGGAAAAAAATCCAGGTTTTATGGGATACATTTTTTTCAGCTGATCCTATGCAACTGTTTCTGTAGCAGGAAAAACAAACCTTGGCTTTTCTGCAAGATCCAGCCTCCAAGAAAAGGAATACTGTGGGATGTGTTGAGAGAAAAGGAGAAAAAAAATCTCATCATACGTTTTTAAAATGCAACAAAGCCCATTTCAAAGTGAACATCAGTAAGGAACAGGTCTGCTCAAATGTTCAGAGACTAACACTTTGATGAACATTGTTCTCCAAATTAAAAAGAAAAAAAAAAGGAAAAAAAAAAACTTCCCCCAAATAGGGACAGATGAAAGGAGTAAGACGATGTCTCTTCCCGGCATGTTTTGTTACAGTATGTATAAGCCTCAGTCAGCACATTTTAGGAGCTTTTAATACTGAATTTCAAAGGAACTGCAGAAAAAGTTTTTATGAGCATTTCACTGATTAGGATGATCAACTCTATTCAGAGCAAGATTTAAGGAAGAAGACTAAAACAGACATCACAGGTACATTTTGGTAGCGCTGGTTTGAGTTCAGAAATCATCAAGCTCAAGCTCTGATCTGTAACGTGATTTACTTGTAGCTTGTTCCTGGGAACGGGCACCAGCAACTGGCATAAGTCCTTGTACAGTGTACACACAAAAGATAACATTTGCCAAAAACAGGCAGTTAGAAGAAGTCTATAATCACATCTATGAAACTACTGGCATTTATTGAATCACACTTAATATGTCAGGAGAAGTCACCTTAAAATCAATTGAGTGAATATAAGTTTCAGAGAGCACCTACAAAACAACAAATCTGTTGCTTCAACTGTCCTTACCTTGGGGGTTACTTCATTCAAACTAAAAACCTCAGCTGTACATAATTCCTCTGCAAACCAAAGCCCACAGAAATCACGTACTACATTTATGGACCACACAAATCACAGCCAGACGTGCCCATGATGGCAGTTCTCTGACATAAAAGCAAAATCCTCAACTTCTATCAGAAACAGCAGCGGTGCCTTTCCCTTTCCTCAGCATCTCCCAGCACAGAGATGGCATCAGCTGATGAAAAACTCCCTGCTTTTGTCGCATTCAGGCTGTCCCTCAACATTACCTGAGCCTACTGCTGTTTTTAAGAGGTTCAGAATATTAACACTCCTGTCCTTATTCGAGAAACCACAGGATATTGGTCCTTTCATAAAAACAAGATTTACTGATGATTTATGTATCTGATCAATGCTGCACCCGGCTACTACAGGTAAATCCAAAACTTGCTGGTTTTCCCTGCTCTTGCAAAAGGGAAAACCTCAAAACAAAACCATTAGGTAGCTTAAAAAAATTGTATCATATTTCCAGAGTGTAGTGAAGACAGAAGAGGCTGAACAACTGCTAAACCCCTTCTGCTTCATGGGGATAAAAACAAGGTAAAGTATTCTGAGAGATTCAGACCTGAATTTTGGACACTTTTAATTAAAAGTGGCTTGCTTAAATCTTCATTCAAGTTGCTTGTTACGTGATTGGATATCACTGTAAGGATTATAGGCAAATTAAGTTTTTAAAGTACAACTGTGTAAAAAAATCTACTATAGATCAAATGCTTTTATCTGAGGTTAAGAAGGCAAGATAAAAACAAGTCATTTGATTTTAGGGCTTCTCAGATAAATCTGCTGAGTTTAACACCTACAAACCTGTTGACATTCCCTGTTTGAGGGACGTTGCCATTCCATAACACTCAAATGTTTACTGCTGAATACATTCAAAGCGCACACAGCTGACTGAGGAGTATGAAGCCTCAGTGGCTCTCAGCTGAAAGGCTCATTAGCACTTTGCAATTTGGGAATCTTCAGATTCCCTAAAGTATTTAAAGCAGATGAAGAGGAAGAGAGTTCAGTCCACAGTGTGTATAGGCACTTTTGAAAATGGCTGCGCTGGCCCTATCTGCATCTTTGAAAAACCCTGAAAAACTGAATTTGGGAAAGATACAGTGAAAAAGAGGTACCAAGTCTAACACACCTCACCATGTGTTGCTTAAATTTTCTCCTTTCTCTCTCCTTTCCCTCTCCCTCCCTCCTCCTTGTCCCCGCTTTCTCTTGCTCTCACTCCCACTCTGGCTTTCATCTGCAATTTTGTGCTCAAGCGTATTAGTAGATCTCTTGCTCCGCTAGCTCTAGAGGAGGGGAAAAGAATCATTTCCAGCTCATGCTTACAACCCGATAGATACATTTCATCCAGATGTCTACATCAAAAAAATGCAAATGCAGAAGAAGTAGGCACATTCTTCTGCAATTGCAATAAACAAGGAAGATACATTTAAAAGGCATGAGGGAAATTTAGAAGCAACCTGAAGGCAGAAAGAAAGCATACAACTTTATTAAAAAGCCAATACATATTTAAGATTATATAAATGCTAGAAGTAATTCTACATTTGATTTGAAAATGCAGAGTGTGTGTATGAGTCTGTGTGAATACATGAAAGAGGGAAACACTAACCAGACATCAAGGATTCTCCTCCTACTGAAATCAAAGACATTTTCAATATCAGTTTGTAAGGAGCAGGATTATAGTTTCAGGCCAGGGCTCTTCACTTTGGAAACAGGTTTTTGTGCTCACTTGAAAAAAAGTAGCTTATATACAATATTCTGGCTTGTTACTGGTTTCTATGTTTCTGGCGACCAGCCCTCCCCAATGGATAAAAGCAGGAAGTGAAAGGAGGGATGGACGAGTTGACCAAAGGGCAGCCTAGGTACAATGAACTTCACATTAAAACAACAAAGCTGCAGTACCTAACCTATGATTTCTGGCCTTCATCCTTCCAAGGAGGTTGGAGATTTCAGACATTCAGAGAATTCAGTCCCTTTTAACTGTAACAAAGAACCAGAAAACAGTTTTGAGAGGCAGCTGAAACGCTAGGTAAGCCCAGTCTTCCATCCAGCATTTATGTGTTGTTTTTCCCTTCTCTCTCAAGTATTCAGTATACCACATTGTTCTTTTTAATATTAACCTTAATATTATGTTCACACTAAGTCACAAAAATACAGTAAGTCAATTTTGCTTACAGCTTTTATAAAAAGGCAAAGATCCTAGTGAAGTCAAGGAACTGTTCATTAATATTCTTAATTCTGATCAGTAATCCAGCATTTGATCAAACACCATGAACTTCAACTAATATGCTTTTAGACATTAATTCTTGTTACCATATGTTTAGGAGCTTCCTTTGTTTCTCTCATGTAAATTGTATACAACTTTCTCTTCTTTTATATCCTCAAAACAAATACCTCAAAAAATACCTCAAAAATCCATTTGTCTCTACTTTGCTGGAGCACTTTATTTAGAAGCACAGAGATCAAGCTTGAAGATGAAAAAGAAAACACTGTGTCTGTCCTAAGGACATTATAAAACAAGGAGCAGATTTTGTCCCCAACAGCTTATACTAAGTGAAGTTCTCCTGCATATATTAGCTTGCTAACATGGAGAGATACAAAAATATGAGCCAGCATAGCAAAATACGTCTCTAGATGAGGACATGGGTTACAGTAATAGCCTGCCATTATGCAAGTATCAAACCTACAACATTTTCATTAAAAAGCTGAGAAATATGTTGAGTTTCTCAATATATTAATATGCTTATATGCAGAGTTTATTCCAACATATCAGTATTTCCAGCCCAAAAATGACTCAAATTATTTTTGTAAATATCTGAACCCTTCTAATATATTTATTAAATGTTAATGGGAATTAAATGGGTATATTCCTGAGATACTAGTTCACATGTTCATAATGCTCAGATAAAGTACACTGAAGACTTATGACTCATACAAAAGCAACCAAACAATGTAGGAATAATTTATTCTCTACTGTTTAAATTAAATTAGGGCATAGATATTGAAGATTTTTTTCCCTAATGGAAAGTTTCCTATGTTGACATTGAGACTTCAGTAAACGGACTCTGACTCAACTTGAAGGTATATTCTCTGTGTGTATGAGTGTACACTTAATACAATGATTAAAGATGACAGGAAAAAAATTTAGCATAAGCTCCGACTATTTCTCAGAAACTAAGATAGCAATAGGAATGTTGCAGTACGAGCTGAAACAAGGTGTTTTTCCTTTACTGCTACCGTGGTCTCACCAGTGCCAAGATGTATAATCCCCTTCCTCAACAAGGGGAGGGGATGTGCTTCACACTTGCTAACGCGGCTCAGGATGCTGTTGGCTGTCTTTGCTGAAGGGGACACATTGCTGACTGGTTCAGTTTGTTTTCCACCAGGAGCCACAGACGCCTTTCTGCAAAGCTGCTTTCCAGACAGTGATGCCCCAACCTATAGCGGTGCATGAGGTTACTCCTCCCCAGCAGAGGGCTTCACAGTTCCTTTGCCGAGCTTAAAGAGGTTGTTCTCTCTGCCCGCTTCTCTAACTTGTCCAGGTCGCTCTCTGAATGGCAGCATGAACACCTGGTGTATCAGCCACTCCTCCCAATTTCCTATCACTCACCAGATAGCTGAGGGTGCACTCTGTCCCATCACCCAGCTCATTAACGAAGACTATAAACAGCACTGACTACAGTATGGATCCCTGGGGTGCTCCCTGGTGACTGGCCTCCAGCCAGACTTCATACTGCTAATCACAACACTTTGAGCCCAGGAGTTCAGCCAGTTTTCAGTCCACTTCACTGCCCATTAATCTAGTCCAACATCAGCAGTTGGACTGTGAAAATATTAGGGGAGATAGTGTCAAAAGCTTCACTGAACTCCAGATAAACAAGATCCACTGCTCTCTCCTCATTCACTAGACTAGGCATTTCATCACAGAAGGCTATCGACTGGGCAAGCATACTTTCACCTTTTGTAAACATATGGCAACTATCCCCAAATACCTTTTTGTCCTTAATACGTTTAGAAATTGTTTCCAGCTGGAAACATCCTCCATCATCTTCCCAGGGGTTGAGGTGAAGCTGACTGTACTGTAGCTCCCCAGGTCCTCCTTGTCTTTCTTGAAGACCGGAGTGATGTTTGCTTGCTTACAGTCAAGGGCCTCTCCTAAGCATCATGACTTTTCAAAAATTATTAGGAACCTTGCAAAGACATGGCTCAGCTCCCTCAGTGCTCACAGGTGCTTCCCATCAGTTCCCATGGGAATGTTCACTTTGTTTAAATATGCCCCAACTTGATTCTCCTGCTCCAAAGGAAATTCTTCATTGCTCTGAGCTTTCCCGCTTGTCTCGGGCGCCTGGAATTGCTGCAGGCAAACATTACTGTTAAAAACCACACTGAAGAAGGCAATGAACACCTTCATCTCTTCCACCTCCTTCATCACCACATCAACATGCAAGCAATTGGCAAAGATGTGATATATTGAAATCAGTCCATTCTTGTAGGAAATAAACTTTCAATCAGCTTTATAAAGACTTTTTTTCTCCTGAATTACAGTAAAAACTGGCTTTAGAACTTTAAAATCAACATTTATTTTTGACTATATGAGCATATTGTTCATAACTGGCAAGGACTGTTCATTTACATCTTTTAACATCAACAGAATTCTAATCTAGAGTAATCTAGAGTAAATAGTCTTTATTACAAACAAGAATGTCTTGAAAATGCTGTTAATTAGTAAGAGAGACCCACAAATTTCTGCTAGCCTGAGTGGGATGAACCATAGATTTCCATAAGGAAGAACAACAACTGCATCCTATTAAACAGAGCATCTCAGAACAAGCAGCTACACTGCAAGGTCCCTAAAACCTAATTTTGGTCTCAAAGCATTTGGGAGTAGGGTGGAGGAGGTTTGGAGCAATCTGTTATTTGAAATAAACAGCTCTGAAAATGTTTAAAGCTCCTGAAATTAAAATATCCTGGGGCCAAATCCTACTGTCTTGACTGTAAGCAAGAACCAACAAGAACACCCCAGCCTTGTTCCTCATGACTTCTTACTCCAAGATGACATGGATCATACAACCCCCCCCACATACCAGCTCTCCTCCTTCCAAGGCCAGCTCTTAACTTCAGCAGAGCTGCTCAGAAAAGCACATTTTGTAGGATCTGTCACAAAAAGAATAGATACAGAGCAGATCAAAACCAAACAACTTAAACATATCTAAAATTCTGTCCAAAGTAAAAGAGAATAATCTTTTTAAATTCTAAGGCTCACATGCCTTAAGGGGACCTCTGAAATAATCCTATGTTTTTTATTTCACCTAGGTCATTTTTCCAGACTCCAGATTTACAATCAGTAAGGATATCTCATAAAACTCCAGTATAAGAACAAATATCCCAACCCCAAATCTTCTCCAGGAGAACCAAGTCTGAGAGCAAGCATCAAAGAAGTGGCGAAAATAAAAATCCTTCATTAAAATGAGAGTTCCTGTTTTGTAGCTGACTTTGTTAGTACCTATGATGTTAACAAAACCAAGACTGCCCCTCAGTAAAAAATCTGCTTTGGTTTCACTCTCTTTTGGGAATACTCAGGCGAAGAAAAAACTCATTCAACAAACTCATAAGATATAAACTACACTTATTGCGGTGCTCATTTCTGTTTTAAGCCTGAGGACGAGCCCTGCCACTGCAACAATCTCGGAAAATTGATTTCATTTTCTTCAATTACCTGTTCAAGAAAACAAAGAATCAAACCAGCAGGCAACTAAGCGGCTTTTTTTTTCTCTCTCATCTAGACAGAGAGGGCAACAACACACGAGCCCCTGGCTTATTCACCACTTGGATATAGATGACCTGCCCTGCAAACTCCGTGACACATCCTGCTGTTCGTGTCCTACGTGGCTTTATGAACAAACGACGCTGCTGAGACTGTGATCTGTGTCTGAAGCAGCCAGGGAAAAAACGTCTTATGAATGACACCATCGACGAGGGAATCGTAGCTCTTGCTTCTTCCAAAATTTTGACCGAGTGAGAACAAGTACAACATCCCAATGAGGCCCAAATTCAAAGTTGTTTCTGTACCTGCACTTTTAGCCTCGACAGAATATGAAAACTTTACTAAACTAAACACAACGAGAGACACTGAAACTAAGCAACTAGAGGGGTCCCTCTCATCTACTATAGCACTGATAGTAGTGCTGATTATTATTTTCTCTTTGATAATGACATCTCTAGTAACCTACTGCTTTCACAAGTGGAAACTCAGAAGTAAAAAACTGCAGAAAGCACAGGAGGAATATCAGAAAGATCACGAAAAGAGCATTTTCCAAAGCACATCCGGACTTGTTTCATAGAAAATGGTTCCACCGTAGAATAACCTTGCATTACTGGAAAATGAAAATAATAAAAGAATGGCAACTATGAAATTCCCAAGCAAATACAGCCTTGTTTTATCTCATTTATAAGAGTTGTTAGCAGTTTGGAGATTTCCTACAGCTTTATGATACATATATAAATATATATATATAGTCTCATTCGTGCAAGGTAAAAATCAATGCAACCATTTGTTTTTAATCTTTACTGTATAACTAAAACAGTAACCTAAAATCCGTTGCTCCAGCTCTTTCAATCCTCTGGACTGTGGAGGGCAATGGGTCAAACTTTGGTGACTGCAAACCAACATACATGCTGATAAGCAACGGAGCTATGTTGCCTTGCACAAATCCACTTACCCACCCGAAGACTTTGAATCGCAATTGAAGTGCTATGTAAAACCAATTCACAGAGTTTCAGCAAGTAGCAACCTGATACTGAAAGCCTTTAGCTGAAGCAGTCATGTCTTCAGCAACAGTCCAGTGTAAAAACCATGTAGATCAAGCTCTAAATGTCCTAAAAGGTTGCAAGTGGAAGCTTCTCCTGCATAAGGTTCAGGGCTGTGAGGTGCTAAGGGCTTCCAGCTGTAAGTGGATTAAGGACATTCAACAGCACAGAATGGAACCCAAGTTATCAAGGCCAGGCCTAATGCACCTTTTTAACTTGGCTTGTAATTATTTTTAACCAACCATACAATGGTGTGTTTCTATTTTCCTAGCCAGTATTATTATGTTCTAGAAAAATGACAGCTCTATTGTGAGTAGCATATATATGTACTATTTTCTAAAAGTGTTGGCTGTAATATTACTATAAGTAACTGTTTTAAAAGTAGAAAACATGTAAATTTACAAAGAAAACCCTGCTCAAGTATATAGCTTGCTTGCAATTACCATTAATACATATGTATTTTTAAACAAGCTATAATACTGTGATGATGGTGTAAACTTACTTCTGTAGGCAAAAAATGTTCTATTTAAAAATGTCAAGAAAATGGGAGACCTAAATGTTCTTAAAGTGCTATGAACTAAAGATATGGTTTTTTGCAGAGGACTCTGTTACATGCTACAGATATATTTTGCAACATATTTATGAATCATACATACTATTCTATGTGAGAACAAACAGTACTATTTTATTACAAAATAAATAAGTTATGAATATCCATGCCCAGAAGCTGAATAATTTTTGTTGTTGTTTGCTTGTTTGAAATTCTCCTCATCAACTCTATAGGCAATTTGAAAGATGAAGGACCTGCCGCCTTAATGACAGCAGAGAGACAATCCTCTCCATTTCCCAACCTGTCCCCATATAGATCATGCTGGTGATCTCCAGCACCAGGTCGTACTGGAAAAAGAGTTTGTTAGCTGAATAAAAACAATGCAAATGGAAATTCATAACATTAATGTATGTATTCACAAAGGCTATCAAAAATAAAGAGTATTTAGAATAGCACCTCTGCTGCATGAGTGGAGACAATAAGTCATTTTTGAAAAATCATACTGAATAGCAAAAAAGTCAAAATTGGAAGAGTGCAAGATATTTCAAAATGTTTCCATTAAAATAAGCAATACACAGCTAGCAGTGTTCCAGTATTGCTGATAGCTGCATATATGATTAAGAATCATTGCTCAGAAATCAACAGTTCAGATTTGCACTGAAGAAGAATCCGGGCACTGTGTCAGTGGGGGCACCAGTTCTTTTTCCAGAAGGGAAGCTTCGTCCTCAGCGTCACCAGTTCAAAGCAAAAATAAATGGGGTCAGTTCCACTTTCTGGAAGTCAGTCAAATTAGCTGAAGGAGAAAAAAATAAAAAAATAAAAACCTTTTCTTGACCACAATAAAGCCATGTTTGGGAAAGAGATTTATAAAAAGGAGGCCTCGAAGGAGCTTCAAATACGGCACACTCCTCACAGGGCTTCAAAGCAAACCTTGAAGACAGTTACAAGGATTATTGGACCAGTGAAAATTATGTATTTCATTGGTATTTGGAAAATGATTACCCAGACATGTTCATGTTTGTGCCCAGTACATAACCAGATAAGATAATTTTTGATAAAGCATCATGCTAAACACTTGCTGGTAACCTGTTCTGAGTGAGACAGAAGTTTATCCTATGGCAGAAAGAAAGAAATTCCAGGGTCATAACAAGCTATTATAAACAAGCTTAAGGAATGACGAAGTCTGGAAGCCAAGTTAACTTCTTCCATAGAGAAAGCCACGGCAAGCAAAAGTGGAAGTGATACTGCCACAATCCAAAAACTGATTTTAATGATAATTTGAGGAATATAATTTTCTCCAAAAGGTCAAAAATAACATAGCAGCACCTCTCACATCATCATAACAATTATAACATCACAAAACCTGTTATTAGTGTACATGCTACTTAAACAATGCAATATGAAAGAAACTTCTGTGTCTGCAGAGCTCAGAGCAATGAACTCTAGTACACGGCAAATCATTCAGAAGATTAAATAGTGTGTACGTCTAGTGTGAAAGCCAGAAAGGAAAGGCTGCATAGCCCTTTTTTAACAATAGGTGGATTAATTAGACTCAGTACTACAGCTGCTTACCGTACAAATCAGCCCTGATCCACCTTGCTCCTTTCATGCCCCAGCAAGCCCAAACAAGGGAGCAGATTAATAAATATTTCTTGATCGTAGTTTTATAGTGCTTCTTTGGATCAAAACAAAAACCTACCACTGTGGAAGGCGGGGGGGAAAAGCTCCTGCGAGAAGAGGCAGAGACACGATGTACATTTTTTCCCTTCAAGTCAGAATTTTTGGATCACTAGTCTCAAGCACTGCAGGATTATGAAATAAATTATTTAGAGCTCAAAATCACTCATTCTGTTGTACATCCCTAATAGCTGCTACAAGAAAACAGAAAACAAACACTCAGATCTCAGAGAGCTCCTGACAAAAAATGTAAAGAAGAGCTGTATTAAGCAGTAGGAAGAGACACATAACAGACATAAGCAAAATGTGCTTTGATTTTCCAGAGGAGCTTTCCGAATTGCCTTTTTAAACACTGTGCATACAAACAAGAACTGTGTAGCCATTGTGCCCTGCAAGCACAAACACTATTTTACAGACAAGTAAATATCATCCAATGCCTAACAACTCTCAGTTCAACGTATTTACATAAATATTTGACAAAAGAGTAAGACAAATATTCTCAATATTTCTAGAGAGGATCAAGGTATTGAAAGCCAAATATCAAAATCTTCTTTCTGGTATAAGGATAATCAATCTGTATTTAGAGTCCTGAAAATCACTTTCTTTAGTTTTTCTAAGGGCTGCAAGATGCATTCATAGGAAATAAAAACAGAATTACATTTTCAAAGGATTGAAGTCCTGATCACCATTTTGATGTGGCAGAGTCCTTAGGAGACCTCCTAGGGAATAACGGATGCCCTTTGCCCAGCATTAAGCAGACTGTCTGACTTCAAAAGAGTCTACAGAAAGTCTAGTCCAAAGACAAATAAGGAACAGAGATGGAGCATCTAAAAAGAGAAGATTTAGAAAAAAAGATTGAAGGGATTTTAAAGGAATTGGAAGGTAGGAGATTTAAGGGATGTGAACATTTCTAAGGATCCCAGATTAACAAGAAGAACCAAGCAGCAGTTTACATTTTATAAAAGGCAACTATATAACTTGCAATCATAATTTAAAACTTAAAGTCAGACTTCGGGGAAACTTTTGGGTGGACTGCTAATAGCATCAGTTTACAAGAAAATGAAATAAATTGCCAATGAAGGAATAAGTACAAAGAGCTTTGAAGAACTTAAGGTTGAGTTATGTTCCCATTTAGCGTTCAACCTACTTGGGATTTCCTCCTAGTGAATGATTATTCAGGGTAGTTTTTAAGCAATAAAGGGCAGGTAGCCACTATGGGAAGTGAAAACCAGAGGTTAAAAAAAATCAGAGGCCCTCAGCATTCCTAAAAAACAGTTGATTGACCTGGATAATCCCTCAATCATCTTCAGAGATCTGAATATCCGTTCAACCTGCTTTCCATATCCAGAAACCAGGAAACTGGAGACCACCACTGCAAGAGCAATGCAATGAATGATTGCTGTCAAGTATCAGAAAGGTGGGCTACATCTGACACCACAGAAGAGCCTGTATCCTATACTCTGTCTCAAGGTTACAGTGAAGATGTTTCCAGTTTTGTCTTACCTGTTGAGACCCCAGCATAAAGTCATTTTATCTGCATACTAAACTTTTCCCCCTTTTCAAAGATAGTGACTTCCCCATCTTAAAAAGCACAGAAAGTTAAAACAAATCCCACAGTACATTAAAAAAATGGCAAAAGTATTGACTTTTTTCAATTTTAATCTATGTTGTGTTTTTTCTTTTTCCTCCTAGACACCTATTCCAGACAGGTTCTATGATTAATTTATTATCATTACTTATCCTGTTGACATCCTCAGTGTTACTGATTAATTTCTGTTATAGACTCATTATTTCAGTTCTATAAATACTGCATATCATTTTATTGCTTTCTATGGTCACTCTGCCACCTTCTTTTTCCCCTCCACCTGGGGCTCTCACTTTCAATTTAACTGGTGCAGTGGGCAAAGATTAAGCTGAAACCCAGTAATTACACCTCCCTGCCCTGAAAAATGAAATCATTTTTTTTTTTTTTATGGATGAAAGCAGCTGTGAGCTGCTCTGAAATCCCACAAGCAACCTCAAAAAATACAATATCTACTGCTTGTCAGATTAATAATAAAAAATGTTGGCTTTCCTAATTTGAAAAATGCATTTAGCTGGATTATACTGTATTGCAGCATTTGCATTTGGGAAGAACTGGGAGTTCAATCATAACCCAAACTCCAGCATGCTGGGCATATCTGGTTCCACCTGCAGGAATATTAAACCACCACTCAATTCATCACTGACAAAACAGGTTACATCCACAGTAGTTGGCATTCAGTACATGACTGCCTGCAGGAGACTTTCCCAGTTCTTTATGTCCTTGAGTTATGTTTACCAGTTTCAGGCCTTACATTTTTCTGACTCTTCGCTTTCAGCCTTTGCCACACATTGCTGGGATCCTCTGAAAGTTTGGGGAGACTTCTGAGTGTTTCTCCTATAAGCGTGAGCACATCCTGAAACAAAAACATATCATAGAATATCATTTCATTTTGGATTCCTACTATTTGTCATGTCCTATCAAGAGCCCTCTCTTGGCAGCTATACCCAGTCCCTGAAAAGCAACTATGTTACTGCCTTTTTAAAGCATCGTCTTTAAAAACTTTGTTGAAGAATGTGGACAGTGATCTGCCCCCTAAAGCAGGCATGCAGAAATCTATGCTGGTCACTGGAGACCACGTGTCACTACTGCTTTCTGCAGATGGTTGCCAAGATAGATGACAGAGCCCAATGACACCATGTGGCTCATGCAGCGCACTGGCTGCTGCCCCAGCGATTCTTCCCTAAGGAGAGGAGGGAAGAAAGGCTGGTCATTTTTACAGAAGCTCTTTTACAGAAGAGAAAAGAAGCCTGACCTGAGACTGAAGTTCCTCAGGTATGGAATGCAGGCAAGTTTTTGCAGAGCATGGTAAATGAACACACCAATGAAGCAAATTAGGAATGGCATTAGTAAGAGAAAAAAAAAAAAAAAAAGAGTGTGTTGTGCAGCCTATGAGTTCCTGCCCTGTTCACATACACAGAAATAAGGGTCTGGATGCTTGAGGGATTCCCTATCTATTGCTCGGAAACAACTTGCTTCCAATATATGTTCCCTTTGAAACATAGATCATCCTAAAGAAGAGTCACAGGAGAGTCAGGAGTTCCCTTGAGTTTACCTTACCCACAATCTATTTCCAAGGGATTTCCCAACAAGAACGATTTTCCATGACAGAACGCCTATTGGTCCTCCAAGTGGAAATCTCACTGTATCTGTACAAACTAACCATATTCTAAGTCTACTCTAACCAGAAAGAGAGAACAGTGACCTACAAGGACAAAACATTTCTGAAGAGCTGACAGCTAAAGAGTACTTGTTTGTAAAGCCACTTTTTCTCTTCCTCTACAAGTCCTCAGATATTTTTCATTAGCCCTGACTTTCTGCCCTCCTATTCAGCCTGGAAGTGACAATCACATAGCAAAATGTTAAACAGATTTAGAGAAAAAAAGCACATACCATTAGAGAAAGCAAAAAAAAAGTTCACACGCATAAGCATGTAGAAAGTTAAAAGCTCTAAAAAGTGATATTGCTGCCACTCAGAGCAGTAGGGGTTTGGGACTCCACAAGGCAAATATACAGGTCTCTCTGGCATTCAAACTGTATAATCTATAACAAGCTGCCATCTTGATCTCAATGTAACTGTTTAAGAAATGGTCAAGGTTTCCTCCAGGAATCACTTTTTCACTTTAAACATGTTCAGGTGACCATATCACACCACAGGCATGGTTAAGAAGGAGTCTTATAAATAGTCCCTGGAAGGTTTAGCCTTCACAGTATGTTGCAGTCTCCTATTCTGAGTCTTCTAACTCAGAAGATGAGTGAGGGTAATTCATATAGGTATAGTTGCCTATTATTATATCATTGTTATTTACCCTTTTCTGTTGCACATCCTATCAGAAAACAGACTGTTGAGAATTCCTCAAAAGGTACCCAAAACAATTCCAGGACATTATGGGAGAGATTTTCTGCTTATATAAGTCAGCACAAATGACCTGACCAGCATACTAGTCCCAAGTATTTTATCAAAGATAGGGAGCCAAATTTTCCTTCAACTTACTCTGTATTCAGGTCAACGCATTGCCATAAAACAAGAGGGAGTCTGGCTTACAGATTCTTTAGTTGCAGTATGTATATAAAACGCATCACAGCATTTATTTTAACAACATTTGCTTACTCTGGAGTAAATCCGTTCTTCCATTTTTTCCTGAAGCAAAGCTCTTTCCACTAGAGTCTTCTTTTGTCTGAGAAAGGTAATCTTAGCCAGCTCTGCCTTTTTCTTTATACAGTCGGGGCACAGTGAGGATTTGTGCACTTCAGCGTCTGTCACCTGGAAGAATAAAATTTGATGCAAGGAGTAAGGTCTGTTCTAGTAAAATGGTTTCACCATTAAGAATAATCAATAAAAATACTGATATAGATAGTGTCTAAAGACAAAGATTTGCTTTTGGAAGCAGTTGTAAATTATTTAATAATTTATTGGGATAGAATCATTCACATTAAATACATTTGGTTTTCCTCATCTATTATCCCTTTTAGCAATAATAACTCGGTTTAATTTTAAACCACCTATTCCTTTCTCAGAATCAGAGCATTGACATATATTTACTAGCTTTTCTTTTAGTAGACAAATGCTCCTGATGCTTGAAGCTCTGTGTACACAAGACCCATTTCTTCCAGAGTAACTATAATGGCAGGAAAAATGGGGTGACACAACATCTAAGCAACACATCTGTAACCGGTCAGCACCAATAGAGAAGGCAATTATACTGGTAAAAAACCATTTTGATTAGTCCAGCTCATTTGACCTTGGGTGGATGCTCAGGACAAATTACAGTTTTGCCAATATAAATCTTCACATGCTTTGCTGGTGCTAAAATGTGATTAGAGCGCTAGCAGCCCTAAGTTATCTTGGTTAACAACTAACTGATCAGCCAGGAAGCCAGAGGCTGCGTCTGATAATCGGCCTTCTCTCTCAGCAAATACATTAGGTTGTGAAGGATGCATTAAGCTAAATGTGCTTTACTGCACACGTCCAGGAGACTAAAAAAGTACACATGCTTGATCAGCACAGCTCCGTATCAGCAATGGTTAATCAGCAATAATTCATATCCAACTGTCTGTCAGGAACTAGGCTCTTTCAGTAATTTCTCAGCTGGACCATGCTGGCAGCATACACAAGGCATTAAGTATCAGCCACAAAGGTTATTATTACCTGTACAAATTTTATAAGAAAAAATAAACTGAGGCAATGAGTTCAAACACCTAGGCCCAGCTCTGAGCTGGAACAGAAATAAAATTCTACAGGCAATTTTCTTTGTGAGATATATAGTACTACTTAGCGATTCCTATGTTAGGTTACCTATCATGAAACCTCAAGCATATTTAATGGCTTTACACAAATCTCAGTGTTGGTATTCATGAAGTATCAATTATTTTTATCTAATCTAATATACACAGAATCCATGTGGTTACATAGATGTAACAAGTTGTTAACAAGTTGTTATAAGAGCAGTAGAACCAATCATTTTGGCTTCCTAGAATTGTGTCTCAGTCCCCCTCTGCTTCCTTTTCCCTTAGGCTCTTCTTCGTAAAAAGTTCTACACAGAGAAGATGGACAGATCAAACTTTTTTTTTTTTTTAAGGAAAATATATATTTTTAAAATGTCACAGAAAGAATGAAATGGTACAAAATTTGGGGACATGCAGTTGGATAATGTTAACAGAATAAAAGCAGCAGGATGCTGAAATCTCAAAACAGTGAACAAGAAATTTGAAAGAATCTCTATCCCAGAATTGACTAAGTATTATTCCCTACTCACCTGACACAGGCTTAGCACAGGAATATGTTAACAACCACCTCTACCATGCTCTACAGCAAAAACTTAAAGGGGGTGTACATGAGAGATAAAAGCCAAATAAATTACTGTAACTGGCAGTCCAAGCTCATTTTTTTTTTTTTTATCAGAACCACTTTACCCAATTGTAGGCATTCTGTACCAATTTTAAATAGTACAGACATTTGCCAAGACTCAGATTTATGGCTAAAGTCATCTGTAGGTGATCACTGCTATAGCATATTCACATCCATTTACAAGTACAAAGCAAAAAAAGCAAACGACTCTGGAGAAAACAAACAAAAAAAAAATCAGTCTTGAGATTATTGGCAGATGCAGAGCTGAAGCACGAGGTGCGTCAGTTTGCCTGTCCTATAGTGGAAAAAAAATATTCTCTGAAAAATAAAAGCTCTAAGTACTGTTAAGATGCCATATATACGTCTTAATAAATGAACATATATAACCAAGAATCTACTGGACATGCTTCAAACATTAAGTAAATGTTAAAAACTAAAGGAAAGAAAGGTGGTGGGGAAAGATTTGTGCCTTTTGGAATGCTTTTAATAATCAGGATGCCTTTTTCCTTGAAAAAGAGAGGCAGAATGATCTTTCATTCTGCAAGGTCCCTCGGGCTGGCGTGACTAGACCACAGCAGTATGGACACAAAAAGGTCTGACACCAAGGAGATACCTCTCTCTCAGCTGTTTCTCTAAGACTCTACAATCACATAATATGCAAAATATTTCTGTAAATAACATCTGCAAATAAAATCAGAGAGCAAGTTTTTTTTTTTTTTTTCTTCTCTTAATTTGGGGCTTATTGTGGATTCCAGTAAATGCCCATCTCAGCCTCTCTCAATCATACAAGCCATTATCATCTCATCACTAGACAATATTTTACAATCATTTGATTATTCAGTAGCAACAGTTCGGCAGTAGCATATAACAAACTGATGGGAAATATAAATCTTGAAATACCAATCAAAAAACCTCATCTAGAAGCCAGGGAGCATTGCATGAGTAAAGCTTGCACAATTTGGTCCTTATATCATGTTGTCTTTTCCTTTTTTTTTTTTCTCTTCAGTAGTTCTCCATAAAGTGTAAACAAGATTTATATTTTCTTCTTTACAGTACCTGCTTTGTTGTCTCCCTGATATTTTTCAGGTGGATTCTATTCATGAGCTGGAGAGGAACAATGCACTTGGAGTCACTTGTGTCCGATTTCCTCATTTTCTTTGGTGTGGATTCATGCTGCAGCTTTCTTGGTTTGCCACTGTTTGCCTGCCTAGAAATCAGCTGGTGATGCATCTTGCTTATCTTAATGGTGCAAAAAGAGCAGAGAGCATCCAGTTCTCCATCTGGCACCTGAGTAACTTCTGATAGGGATACATCAACAAAATAAAAATATCAATTACTAGATCAGAGAGAGAAAAGTATCACTAGTCTTCTATCCCTGTGGCTTCTTATCATCTAGCTAATAAAAAACAAAATCGATGTCAAGTCTGGAGGCGATGCTATGCATAAGAGAGCAGCACAGAATTTAAATGGTAATCTGGTAATAACTATGGAAACTTGCACCATAAATGTTTCTCTGAGCAGCATCAAAAGTGGAAAGGAGATAAGAAGCCTAAAGATAAAGGCTACTTGTTATAGCACAAATATAATAGTAAAGCAAGAAGATACTTGAATATTCTGATATTAAATAAATTGACTTTCAATGACTGCCTAACTCGGATTTAGTTTCTTCCTACCAGAAACAGCATCATCCTAAAACATAACAAATTCACTTTTAAAGACAGAACTACTCGTCTAGGAACTCAGAGTAGCCATCTGTAGCCCCACTAGAAAATTACAGTCGTGCCAATAGAGGAAACTCTGGAAAGAGTATCAGCTATATTAAATAATCTATAGTTAGCTATCACTCCATTTTTCCAATTTTTTTTTTCTTGAGGAAATGCTATTATATTGGAAAACACTTTCCTCTGAGGCTTCAGCGATCACTTTATAAATTCTTTATGTGATCTTGCTTAAACAATATCTTACACTCATTTTCTTTCATTCCAGTGGTATAAATAAAAGCTGAGAGATTACACTTGGGATGGATGGATAAGGAGAGATTTAGAACTTCATTCAATGCTTAGCGGGTGTTTTTTTTCAATCGACTAAAAAAAGACCCAATCAATACAAACTAGCTAATATAAGAGGTTTCTTCTCTCATGGCACAACTTCAGTATTTCATTAGCAGCAGCATACAATGATGCTGTGTGGGGACTACACAGCTGTAAGAGTCACCATGGCTGTCCAGCCCTTTAAACAGGGGAGAGGAAGAAAAAAAAAAAACAAACCACTGACAGAAAGAACACTTCTTTAGATTTAAAAAATATGTTTTTAATACATAAATTAAAAAAAAAAAAAAAAAAGCCAAAAGAGACAAATAATAGTGACTGACTCAATGGGTTAAGGATGGCAGGTTTGTTTGTTTTAATTCAAAGTATTCAGAAACACCAAATCATGCTGCCTGCTCAGCTAGGTCCCAGGATTATATCACTTAAACACACCTTTCCTACTGTCTGTTCCATTTATTTGCAATGGATTCCCTTAAATTCAGTTTTACTTACTTTCTGGACAAGCACTGCTTGTATGACAACTAGTGCATGAGCACTCCAGGCCTTTGGGGTACTTTGACAGAACCACAAGGCAAATTCTTAAAACACAGGAAAAAACAATGTAAAACTTTTCCTAAATAGGCAGTGATGAATTTAAGTACCTAAGATATTGCTCTGGAATTTTATAGAGGAGGAAAATATTTCTTCAGAAGTGTAACTTGATCCTTATGAGTAAGTGAATCTGTATCTAAATTGAAGTGAAGTAGCAATCAGTGAGCCCTGCTTTATGATGACAAGAAAAACATACGATTTAGGTACAACTGCCACAGTTCAGAATCAATCATCATCAAGCAATTTATTGCTCTTCAGGACTCTGTGCAAATTCAGTAAAGCCAAAGGTAATACCTCCTAGGCAGATGAACAAGAATTAAAAATACAGAATATCTATTTTCATGGAATTAGGAACATGTGAGCAGAAAAAGATCACCCAGTGATCAAGTCATTTCCCTTACATAATCCCTTTAGCAGAGGGCAAATGTCATGCCAACATCGAGTTTGTTCATGCTAATGAAGTATATGCATATTTATTTATCCTGCCTATTGAATGAATAAAAGGATTTTCAAATACTACTGTAAAAGAAATGAAAACGAAAAAAAAAAAAAAAAAATTGCATATACTGAGAACCCAAATGGGTGGGAAAAAATGCATGGGGTACGCTGAACATTTTATCACAGTTGAATACCAGCCTAATTCATTAACTTCAGTTATTTCTGACTTACAGTATTACAATTTAATTACAACTTGGTTGTAACAGTGCAGGGATTGCATGCTACCAGATGCCCCTACAGACATTGCAATTGGAGAAAAAGGAGTTACTGGTTTAATCTGAACACAAAATCGACAGATCAATAGTAAAAGGAGAAGGGGAAAAAAAAAAAAAGAAAAAAAAAAGAAAAAAGGATCTAGGACTGCAGGCGGAAAGTCAGAATACAGTTAAATTTATAAATATTAGTACTTTAACTATACAATGATTATTTACACTTTCAGGTTTTCTTATTAGCAATCACCATCTTCCCTCCAGTCAAAAGGAGAGACAGATGCACAGAATAGGATGTATGTACAAGCTTCGGTGTTTGGTTTTATTTCTTGCTCGTCTTTCAGACGAGAAATTCTCTCCTTTCCATCTTTGGGGGAAGACATGCTCGAATGCTAATCTCCATTTGTGATGGCAGACTTAAATGTCACTGCATGTCTGCCTGGAGAGGATCCCTGCCAGTGCCAATCACTGTTGCTGAAGTGCATTCTGCTGTTGCTTGGTGGCCCCAAAATCCTTCATTCTCATATCACTTTCTTAGAGAAGTGCAAAGGTAGGAAGAGGTGATATGAAAAGCAAAACCAGACACCAGAACAGACATCAGGTTGGAACCGTATGTATTAAAATGACAAACCACAGATTACATGGGCATTAAAGCACAACAAACTGGACCAAGTTGTTCTGCTTACAGAAGCACCCGACATGCACCGACGGAGATTGCTAATCCCTAGGTCGACTTTCTAAACCCTCAAATGCAGTTTACAACTCAGTGACCTACACAGATTTTCCTTTTTGTATTTGTAACTGTATTTTTTAAAATGACAATTCCAATCTACACGAGTACAAAAACAAAAAGAAAGCTGAACATTTTCTTGGTGTTTTCATTTCCATTTGAACAGATAATGGAACGGCAATCGTGAAAGGCTGTAGCCACACTTAAGTGATGATTACTTTTCAGAAAGATTAACTCTGCATCTCAAGATAAGAATTCCAATTATCTAAAATTGCTTTTGTATAGCCAGTACAACAGTTCAGACTAGGCAAACAAGCCTAACAGGCAAAAGTCATGTCTGAAAGATTTGTGCAGATAACACAGAACTGAGATGAGTGGTCCAATAAATCGTTTTTTTTTTACCATTAAATATCAATATTAATTCAAAGCCAAAATAAAAGGTTCCCCAGCACTTTTTCCTCTATTTCTACTGGTGAGAAGTGACAACACTGAGGACCTGGTAGATCTGTGTCTTTCCAAAGATAATCATTCTTTTCCAGAAAAAGAAAAAAATGTCATTTCCCAGCTTTGCAAAGACATTAATGAACCAGGCGAAGTTTCTCTACAGGCAGGACTTTCCATGCGGATATTGCTAGTTGAAATTTCCCTTTTAGTATCTATTTATGGAGTGGAGATTTATCTGACTTTAGGATCTCAGCTCGCCAGATAGGGCACACAGTGGGTTTATATGAATTTGTGACATACTCCAATTTTCTCAAATAAAACAGATCTAAGAATATTATTTTGCGATAGAATAGTAGGACTTTTTAACAGACTAGTAGGGAACAAATTAGAACAGAAGGCTGGAATCTCTGGGTATAACTAGACCTGCAGGAATACTAAGCAGTAAGTTTTGATTTTTATAAATTCCTATAAAAAGGACACGTACCATTACCAAAAATGACTTTCTGAAGCAAATATTTAAAATGTCCGTTTTCTTGGAACCAGAATATCAACCACAGCCAACATAAAGCACTATATGCACCTAGCGAGTTAGTTACTGTTTCTGTGATTCCATACACTAGTACAGTACTCACCATTTCCCAGTGGTACATAGCAGTTTTAGCTCCAAGCAGTGTTCAATATTTAGAACTAATTTATATACATAAAAAATGTGATTTCATTTGTTACATGACCTTATAAGAGATCCAACCATGTCAAAAAGATTATATGAAATTTTACTCTTTTTCGTTATTAAATGCTGCAAGTCTCTTAGAGGAACCGCAGACTGCCTCAGAGTTTATCACGTTTTAGCTCTTAGCCTTCCAGCTCCTTAAATCTGGTTGTTAATGTGCTAAGTCAATAACTAAATGCTTGGGCATGCAGAAACTTGTTCAAGTGAATACAAACTAGGTCTACCCAGCAGACAGAAATACATTGGACAAGCTGAGAAAAAAAAATTGATACAGAGAAGTAAAGCCTTCTGTTTCCATATAAAGGTGAACACGCAAATGTGAGAGCAAAAATACCTAAGCTGAAGAACTGATATTTTCTCTAGTAATTTTTAAAGTTTATTCTACTCCAAGACTAATAGTCTTTGGAAAATTTGAATCAGGGACTCATAGTAATGGTAATCCTTCAGGAGATATATTTGCCTAATAACAGCCAGCTGGCAGAGAGCTAGTGGAGAGCCAAGGAACAAAGAAAGAGACAACAATAACAACAAAACTTTCTCATTTTTCTTGAAGCCAACATCTAGGTTTGCTTTCTTCCAACATACAACTACAAAAAGTAAAAATTATATTCCAGGGCATTCTCATAGGCAAACAAGGCATTTATTTACATTTAATCCTATCAGTGGTTATGATATAATAAACCTCTTGCTATATTAACCAAAGAAGATTCAAAAGTAATATGTATGTTCAATGCATATTTTTTTTTACTATTACTAACAAAAGGACAAAAAAAAACCCCACAACACTCAAAATAGATAAAATAAGAGTCTCATAGCTACTGAGTGCCAAATTAAGGCAAAGGGAGGTAGACATTTATAGATGCCGTTATATGAAAGCTGCTGTGCTTGTTTTATGTATATGTATGTATATGCTCATACTCTACGTTACAAGACACAATGCACACAGAAGTGCTTGACTGATGCTGATGGATTTGGGAATAACCAATCAAACAGTATAAAGCACTGTTTACATGAAAGAAGCACAAGCATGAACTTTACTTTCTGCTCTTCACATTGTGAATAGTTGGAAGTACTGTTGTAACAATTAAATAGAGAAGTCCTTAACTGCTATAATGATAAAGTGACAGTGCAGCAAGTAGCAGAATTGGCATCATCTCATAAGTCACCTCGATCTAATGAGAAAGACCTGGCGACTCAGACTCAGTGACTAGACTGATTCCTCTTACCCATGAAAGAGCACAAAACAAAAGCAGAAGGTTTCTTTATGCAGAACTACAGCAAGCAGAAATTAAGAATCTTTTGAAATTTAACCTTCAAGGAAAAACCCTGTCTAGTTGGAAAACTTCCTTAACACTATACTATTTATCATCAATCAGCTCCTCTTAAACTTCTCTGTGAATTAAAAAGTTACAAAATACAAAGTTCTAATCTAGGAAACTAGACTCTCTACTGGGGATGAGATGATCTATGTAGCTGTCTTTTCACCTCTGACTACATGGCAGTCTTGCTGATAATAATAAGAAAAATGCTGAAGATGGAGTGAGGAACTCATAACATTGACTCACCAATACTGTGAGTAAGCTATACTTAAGAATCACCTAAAATGATCTTATGTCTTGTTTTTTTTTTTTTTTTTTTTTTTTTTTTTTTTTTTTTTTTTTTTTTTTTTTTTTGT
>JAWLRI010000229.1:3954571-3967508 GCA_034781795.1 Crypturellus tataupa
TGCAGGGGGGTTGGACTAGATGACCTCTAGAGGTCCCTTCCAACCTTAGGCATTCTATGATTCTATGATTCTATAGATGGGCTTGAGCCTGATTTCCAGATCTCTGTGTTCTCAGTCTTCCTCTAAGCGAGAACTGCTAACCTGTTTCTAGCTACCAGAAGAGGCACCAATGAACCTTGAACTAAGTACTGAGCTGCTTCCATGCATCTTGAATAACGCAAATATACCAAGACTACAGGCATGGCTTAGCCTTGATACCTACTTGTGAGTAAATTATTCTACACTGTGCTGGTAGGCCAAGTCTCCTGCAGACAGCAAACTTAGTGATCTGGTTCTAATTAGTTTCTTGATATAATGGCAGTAATTTTACTTTGATGGCAGTCATTGGCCCAGCTAGCTGGAATAATAGAATTGGTTTCCGTAAAGCCCCATTTACAATGTATCCTCTGTTGAATCTTAAACAACAACAAGCAGAAGTCTATAGTTATTTTAAAATTATGGTATCTATATGGTTAAAATTGTCAAGGTATTTTCCCTGAGATTGGTGCCTGGGAATTGCCAGTGTAAGGAAATGAACACTCATAAAGTTAAAATGCATTTTGTTTTGATTCCGTTTCATTCTAAGATGATCTTCCTTTTCTTTTACTAGTGATTTAAACATCTGGAAGTTAAAGTCCTTATAAAATTAAAAACAGACAAACAAAATCTTTAAGGAAATTAGGCAGCATGGGATGTAATGTGCTTAATTGCACCAGTATAAAACCAGAATGACTCCACAGAAGATAATTAAAACCAACTGAAACAAATAGACTGATCTTCTTAATAATTTAATGAGTGAAGTGTCAATTAAAGCATCATTCTGTTTCAGTTATTCAGCTTCCAAAAATTGTGCTTAAGTTGGAAAACTATAGAAACTTGAAGCCTGAGTTATTTTCCTGTGAAACTTATAAAGGATTTAGCTCTCTACAGCTAGCCTGGAATTGGATTAGGTATCTTTACACTGCAGTGCATTTTGAATTATAGACTTGAGAGCATGGCAATCTTTGCTTGAAAATCCCATCCTGGCAACAAATGAATCTCCTGAGTCATCGTAACCCACTGTTTGTTATCAAAATGCTCATGAAGAAACAGAGTGGGGCAAGCTTATGGGTTGGAGAGGAAGATTTGATATATGGGAAGGCATTTAGGGTGTATCGAGTCTGAATAGGTGTGTTGGAAGATGTGCTGAACTTGTTTTGGTGGAAAGCAATTTTTTGTCCCACCATGACTTGTACAATCAGTAGATGGCTCCATCTGGGGAAAGTTATCTGCTTACAAGAACTGAGGATTGTGGACGGTCTGTCAGCTCCTTGCCAGGTTCACTAAGAATATATTCACGCCCTTTCTTCCCTTTCCTGAATTAAGTGGATTTTCCCACTGTTGTTTCTTATACTTATTTACCTTTATAAATTCTTTAGGATAAGGAACATATCTTGCTGTGAGGCTCCGAACTCACAAATTCTTTGTTCGTTGAAAACCTGCTGTCTCCTCTGACAGCTCAGCACAGGATGTGCATTTACAGTCATGTCTGGGCTATGAATAATAATGTAGTCTCTGATCTGCTGAATATTTATGTGTTAAACTGTATGCATGTGTGTATTTCACATTCATGGAATATTGTCTTTCGTGTGCATATTATTAAATACTCAAAGCAAAATAATTGTAAGGACTGGATGGAAAATATGTGAAGTGGGAAATACACTAGGTTGAAAGCTGCTAGTTTTAACTTACAAATTAGGTCTAAAGAAATATTTCTCTGTTTTATGTTCAGTGTTCTGAAAACATAAATTCTGAGTCTGTTTAGATCATATACACACATGTGCATGCATGACTGTTGAACGACAGTGAAGAGATTTTCTCTCAGCAGTGCTCTCCATGTCCTTACCAATATATTGCACTAAAGTGCAGATCAGAAAAACAACCAGAAGAAATCATAGTCAGAAGAGAGGCTAAGATATTAAAACCATAATTCAGCTACAAAGCTGATAGAGTAAGATGAAGCAGTGAAACTGTGGCATCATTAGCATATAACAAAAGCTGTTACGTGTGTTTAAGCGTGGTCTGCTTGAGTAAAATCGCTTGTCCTTACACCAGTGTCTTGTTATCATTTTGTTCCTTTGCAGCATCAGGGAACAGTAAACATGAGAGCAGGCTTGTGTTTAAATACAAAAAAAAAAAAAAACCCAACCAACCAAAAAAAACCAAAAAATTCTCCGTAAGGTCACCTTGATATAATTTCCCTTCCCAAACAGATATTAACAAAATTCTTTCAGCTGAACTATGTATCACTAGTGTCTTTATTTAGCTGAGGTCCTGGTCTAGTCCATGGAGCTCTCAGGAGGACCAGATTGGCTGCTTTCCACCTGGACTACTTTTTGTTTATGTATAGCTATACGTAAGTTCAAATTTTGCTAGATCCTTGGTGCCTCCTACGAATTGCTTCTGTTACTAGGCTGTTTAAAGAAATTCTTGTCTTACATATGAGGATTGTAAGGACTGAAGGATGCCAGTTTTTTCCGGCTTTCCATAACAGATACCCTACAACTCTGGGAAGCATAATTACCAATCTCAGACCTCTTCTGTTTGTGTTCCTAGCTGAACTTTTATTCATAGCTGAATCAATTTAAAATCCTTATGATGCAATAGTGATTCAATTACAGAAATTACACAAGTTAGAAGACCAAGTGTAGTACCTATTAAACAGATGTCTGGGATTAATTCAAGCCATAAATTAAGAAAATACATTCTGGTGATTGTGTGGAAGGACTGTCACTTTTGACCAGATACCTGCAGCTCATCTCTGGAGTTTTCTTAGAAGAAAAAACTCATTTTACAAGAAAGCCTCCCGCAGAGTTTGTGCTATATAATGGCTGTTCACTGGCTTCCTTCTGGGGAATTTCTGTGGGGAAACCAAAGTCCAACGGTGCTGGTTTGCCCCATACAAGCCATAAATAACAGTAGTCTTAAAGTACCCTGGCAGAAGACTGGAGGAGTAGCACAAATACTGCCCACTCCATAATTGTTTTGATGTCAGGTGCAGAATTTCCTGACTGGCTTCAGGGATGCCAACAGTTTCCAGCACTGACTCAGTCTGACCTTTCTGTTTTAAAATAAATATTTTTTCCAAATTACTGTGGAAGTTTTTGACTTGATATATAGATGGAAATAATTTAAGACCTTGAAACCTTCATTTATTTTCAGTACCTGGATCTGTGCTGAAAAATGGCTTGAAAGTTTCAACAGAGAAGCTTTCTTCGTTGCATTTACAGCTATTACTTGTAAGTGTAGGGTCCCTCTGAGCTGTGCTGGGTTTGCCTGCTTTCCCTACAGATAGGCTGGCTTGGACAGGTATTTATGGGGGCACAGCTGCTGTTTCTGGCACTTAGGATTTTTGCAGCTATCTCTAAAACACCTTCCCTCAGATGTGAGCCTGTGAGACCTGAATCACTCCCAGGCCTCTTACCCCAGTTGCAATATGCAGCCTAAGTATAAGCACTACACAGACATAAGGAAACACATTTTAGTACCTTTCAATTACAGAGGAAAAGACTTTGAAAGATCCAGTGTACACAGCAAGTTAAATGTTGCTCCTGGACCGCAGTTCTGGGGTGATTTGGGTGCTTATTTACTCTTCAATTTACATAGTGTTACAACTTTTAAAGATGATTTCTAACACTTCCCTGTCAACATTCTGCAGTCCCTGGTGGAAGAAGTGGGACAGAACATTTTGTGGATTGTGATTTGTGCATTTTAGCTCATATCCCAACTAGTGAGGCCCAGATGCTGAAATGAGAAATTTAAATTGAATTCTGCTGCTCAGAAAGCAGGACTTCTTCATATGTGAGTAGATATTTTGTTACTAGAAGCAGAAGATCCTAATGCCTGACCTTGGAGTGGCAGTTTCCTATTTATTTGCCTCTGATTTCAGCTGTGATTTTAAGCATCTGTATGGAGAGTGGAGAAAATAAGCTGATTTGGTGACTGTCCTGGAAGAACAGTGAATCATTTTGCTGTTTGTAAATTTTGTTGTATTATTTGTGAAGAAAGTTCAACCATTGTTTCATCATTTTTGTTACCATATTTTCATAGATAGATATCTTATATCACACTTTTTTTTTCTGTGTCTTCAGATGCACACGTGGACATTAACAGGGCTGCAGCATACCGACCTCCATTACTTGCCTATGGGACCCCGCAGCATGTCCTAGGTAAATGGTTTAGAAGGTAAAATATTAAGACATAGTTTGGTGTCCATTAAACCGGTCATGCCAGATCTTATATTGGCATAAATTGGGTATGAAGTGATAGATGTTGGCTATAGTCAGCCAATCCAAAGTTAAACATAGAGCAGATTCATGGAAGTCCTGATTTGGGGTAAACTGTTAAGCTTCAAGCTTAAGATTCAAGGAATATGTCCTGTAGAAGGGAATATCTGGGAAATATTGCAAAAGTAGGGGAGGGGATATTACCTCCATAACTAGAAAGCACTTGTTTCCTCCATACATTGTGCAATATGAGCTCCCATCAGGGTGGGAATTGATGTTCATGACCAAAACTGAAAGGTCACTGTTCTTTCTAAGGCCCTGGGATCCGAGGGTGTCTCCCAGTGCTGTGGTGACCATGCAGCTGTCTTGCAGCTTCTCCAGAACTGACTGAAGTTTTTGGCCCCTTCACATTTTACCTGTAGAGCAGGCAGAGGTAATTTTAATGAAATCACATAATTCAGAGCCTTGCTTCGGTGCAAATAAAATTCCTCAGGCTCTGCCTGGGGTTCACTTGTTTCCTCTTTGTTAAATTTTCTGTAAGCCTGGAAGAAATTTCCATTTTTGTGATGGCCAATCTCAGGTAATGTTTTTTTCTCCTTTTAGTAATGCTTCTTGGCTCTTAGCAGAGTCCCCTCTTTTTGCAATAGTGAAGGGAAACCACGACTATGTTTCTACTTTTTAAGATCTTGCAAATGTTTTTGGCCTAAGCTTTAGGTTCTATAGAAGAGAAAAAGGGAGTGGCAAAGTTGTTGTATCCAAAATATGTGCAGATCATTATTTAGGATTGTATTAGTAATCTGTTGAAACTATGTGCCATTTGCTTTTACTACTGCGTTAAAGGTAAGATAGCACTTATGATTTAAGAAGATGAGTATCAAAGACAAGCCTATAATAAAAGGAAAGAATAATAAAAATTAGAAAGTAAACCAGTCAGGAGATATTCTCATTTTAGTGTTTCATTGAAATGAAAATGCCAAACATCCGCAGTAAAAAGCAATGCAAATAAATATTGCAAGTTACGTGCTTTGGGATCCTGCTCATTGCTTTGAAATAAATTGATTATCATGATCCTCCTTTAAATACTAGCAGTACAATCCCACAGCTGAGAGGCTTTGCTTGAGGGAGAAAGGTGCTTTTCTCACCTGACTGCAGGCAAGGATGGGTTTTCTGTGATGGGTTTTAGCTACGGAGATTGCTAATGGTCACTTAATTAAAAATATGAAAGTTGTTGAGGTAGAGGTAGGTAGGGAACTTCAAATTTAAGTGCAAAGTTCCTCAAAGTCCGGAACTGTTTACAGTGGGGTGGAAGTGCAGATGTGTGAGGGAAACTACAGATCTGGAGCTCATGCTGGTTTAGTGCAGCGGAGAACAGGCTTCAACTCCCAAGCACATTTATCAGCTTCAGATTCACACAGTGTAAATAAATGATTGTGGAACCATTAATAAAAAGGGATCAAAATCTGTCATGTTTTTAAATAACATTGTGAGGTGTCACTAATTTGTTTGTCTTTTGAGATAAACAGTGCAACAGAATGAATTTGCTTTTTAAAAGCTTATTTAAACTGCCAAGTTCTTTCTCACTACTGTACTCTGATGCATTCAAAGCTAGAAAGCAGCTGCTCTTTGCTGTGCTTATTTTATCCTGCACAGTTCTGCCATTCCAGAGCAGAGCTGATGGTTGTTACCAGTATCACAGTTCAGTATCATCACTTTCTGATTGCTCAATAGCTTTCAAGTTACACAGTCTGCAAAAATTATAATGCAGAAAACTTACTCCCACTTAAGAAAACTTATTTCCACCATAGGTACTGCAGTGCAAAAGGACAAATGAATAAAAAAACTTAATACACGCTAAAATGCTTACAAAGTTTACTTAATACGCACCAAATAAGCAGTGCCATGCCTTAACTGTAGGAGCTGATATTTTTAACAGGAAATCCTGTCATATTCCCTTTGAGAACTACATGTTGCTTTCCTCTTGCAACCTAGAACAGAGCTCATGTCACCTGGATGTGAATTCCCCCTGATCTGGACTGGAGTCATGAGCTCTATGCAGAGGGTTATGTTAATGAAACACTCAATGAAAACAAAACAAAACAAAACCACATTTTAGGGTCTTTGAAAGCCAAAATCTATTTTAATCTTTTCATCCTGCTAAAGTACAATCCCCCACAAAAACAACCCATGCTTTGTCATACCCAATTTTCAATGCTGTGGATTGAATCCATTGTACCTACTAGGTACAATAGATTAATAATATTGTTTAATTGTAAATGTCCCTTATATTGTTGATACACTCCTAGAGTGAGGAAGGGACACTTAGGAGTACTGCTACCCAGTGAAGAACATTCAAGTTTGTTACTTGAAAAAGCTCCTCTTGTCCCTCCTCTCCATTCTTCATCACTGCCTAGCTGCAGATAAACGTTCAGAGGAGTTGGTGGGTAATTGTGCTCAATCTAGTATGCACTTAAGGCTTAAATTGCCTCTTCTAGGTTGAGCCTCCTCATTCTGTACTTTAGAGTCACTCAAAAACAACAGAAGATGGAAAATGTAAAATACAGTCTTTGAGAAGGTGTTTTGCAGTCCCAGTCTTACCATCCGAGCCTTTTTTATCCTTAAGAAATTGGTGAAGATGAAATGATAGAGTTAATGAGCGTAATTTATCAAAAAAAAAACAGAAAACAAAAGACTAGGCAGGAGTCTGGCCCCCTGAACTCTGTATACTGCTACTTTAACATCCAACAGGAAAGGGGGGAAAAAAAGGGAAGTGGTCAGGATGGAGGTTAAATTGCCAGATGCTTCATGTGAAGTAACAACTAACATTAAACCATTTAAGTTCAAGACAAGCCACATTACCCTGCTTTTGGGTGGGCATCCCCAGACAGTCACTGTAAGGTGGTGCCTTACCCTTGCATTCCGCTCTTCTGACCAAAGTTCGGAAGCAGCTTCTACAGCGTGATTGCAGTTAATGGTATTTGCTTAATTTCTGTTGTTCTTACAAAGAAACTTTTTTTCACAACAGAAAAAAATGGAAGCCCAAGCAACACTGTTAGCCATTTGAATCTCCTGTGGTTTCAGGGGTGTTTTGTAACATGAGTGAAGGCAAGATCAGCTTCATCATTGGATTTCTCCCAGATTAGGTAGAGAAGAAAACCCACCCTCACTCAGGCGACTCCTGCTATTTGCATGAGGAGAGTGAAGGGGCATCACACACAGCAGAACCACCTTCATCAGGATGGCATCTGCGGGACTGTGCTAGTGCCAGAGATTATTTTTAATTATTTATCCCCATAAGGATTCTGCTTGCCACAATGAAGGATTTTAAAGCTCATTTTGATAAACCCAAAGCTTTCTTCATCTATTTTTATTTGTTTTTGTAATGCACTGGACTACGTTATCGCTCCTGCATATAGAAGGAGAAGAATCCGCAGCCAGCTCCTCTTTCATTGCTAAATGATTTAAACATAACCTATACATAACCTATTCAAGCGTTAAAGAGATACAGAGAAAGTTGTTGTTCGCCGCAGTTAGGTTTTACAGCAAGTTGTTACTTTATTTGGTTGAGATTTTTCTTTCCGATGACATAAGCGTTATTTTTTTAAACAAAATTTCTCTCTCGGTCGAGCATATTCCCTAAGGAGATTTCAGACCCTTGGCTGGTTGATAATGTGATTGCAGATGTTTGCTTTTGGTTTACTTATTTATTTATTTATTTATTTATTTTCTAAGGTGGCTGAATGTGATGTTGTGATTTAGCAGTTGTTATTAGAAGTCATGTTTCTGCAGATTTGGGTTGGGAATTTCCATTTAATCACTGCAAGTTAGAGTTATAAGGTTCAGGTAAAATAAAAACTATTTACAATTATGTGACTGGAGCCACTTGAGAGATCTAAAATTCGCCTCACCTCAAACGCTTATTGGGTACTGCTTTAAAGTGCCTGACATGCCTTGCAGGATCCTTCTTTACAGGGGAATCAGATGCTGCCATGGATGTTCTGTGAGC
The DNA here is from genome assembly GCA_034781795.1 of Crypturellus tataupa. Classification (NCBI taxonomy): domain Eukaryota; kingdom Metazoa; phylum Chordata; class Aves; order Tinamiformes; family Tinamidae; genus Crypturellus; species Crypturellus tataupa. The sequence continues at coordinate 3,962,879 of JAWLRI010000229.1, forward strand.
TCTGAGAGAGCAAGTGTTTCGTTCAACATCATGTTTCCAGACTGTCCTTGGAGATTTTCAACTGCAAACACAAGAGAGAGCAAGGGCTGCACTGAGTGCTGTGTATTGCTCTTAGCCTGCGCATTTGCTTATCGGGCAGCCTTTCCAGCTCCTGTTCCCCAGTGCAAGTTTGGGAATAGTTTGATCTTTGGGATGGAAGCCTTCCAGACAAGCCCCCTCATTCTCTTCCTCACCCATAGCTGTGTGTCCACCCTTCCCTTCCCCTGCAGAGCTGTCCCCACGCAGAAGCCCCTTCCCTTTCTTTGGAAGCAGCATTGGATGTCTCCCATTCTCCTTTCTGTTTGCTGTAATATGTCTGAGGGACTTGTATGGCTTTGTCTTTTTCCTATTTTGGATACAGAGGGATATTCTAAGTGGTAAATTGGATGCAAAGTTACCTGAGCAGAACTATACATGTTTAAATTTGCTCAGAGAGCAACAGCCCCCTCACCTGAAATTCATTCCTCTAGAGATCAAGGAAATGAATCTAAGTAGTGCCCTTGGAATAAAATCCAAGGCCATTTTCTTTGCATAACCACCCCCAAAACTAAGACCGCTCTCTGCTGACAAGTGCAAAAAGAGATACCCCTATAACTGCATGTCTTACATTTGGGAAGCAGCAATGAGCACCGTACATTATTCAGGTTGGAAACCCTGTAATTCTCAAGTTTCACAGATGAACTCTGGAGCTCTTACAGATCTGAATTCCTCTATGCACACCCTTGCACGTAAATGCTAAAATATCTTCTATTTTCAGCAGAGAACTAACCGCTGGTAAGCAAAGCACTGGGGAGCGGAGGCACCACTTAGAATAGATTAAATTCCAGCCACAAAGAAGCATCATTTCAACTTTTCTTGCAGGAGTGACTACGCTCTGTTTCTTCAAACCCCAGAGTATGAATAAAACTTATATTATTGAAGCAGATAGCTTAGGGAATTTCAAATAAGGATTAGACAATTATGTGAATAAGAATAGGTAGAATAAAAAGAGGTGGACCATCAAGCTGCCTGCATCTGCTTATAAATTCATCACTGGTATACAAGTAAGGTAAAAATCTCGTAACCAATGCCATCAGGGAGGAGATCTCTGCATGAGCAGAGATGACTCTTGCAGCAGTGACTTTGGATCTATTTCTAGGTTGCTAGCAGGAGAGATTTTAAAGAGACCTTGTTTTTCAGGAGATTTTGCTCTTTCTGACACCTGGGTTCCTTTAATATGTTAAAAGATGAGGTCTCAAATAGCTGCGTGCTTTTGAATGCCTTTTTTTTGTTTCCTGTGAAACCATATGTACACCGACTCTCATGCAGGACTGATCTAAGCTCAAAACACATTGTTCTCTTTAAGCTTTGAGTTTTGCCATATATATATATCTTGCTAACACCAGAGGTGAAGGAACTTGGACCCTTCCACTCTCAGCACTATATGTACTACAGTACTACTCAGTACTACATGTACTGCATGATCTGGAGGAAGAGTTTTATCTTTCAGCTTATCTTTAGTCTTTCCCCAGGTGCCTGTTTTAGAGAAGTATCTGACAAATATTCTAAGGTAGGCAAAGGGTAAGCAGATCTCTGAGGGCCCTTCACAGGAAGAAATCTGGATGTCTTCAGTCCTTTTAGGGGTTTTGTTTTCCTTGAGCTGACTCTAAAGAGAGCCAAAATAGGGTACGTGTCTCGCTGAAGCCGTTGGTCAGCAATGCGAGGGCTTTCTTGGCTGTACTGCTTAAATGGTCCCCACTCTCTCATGTCCATCTGCTTTTTCCCTTTTCTACTCTGCCTCTGTCTTAGTTACGCCAACACAGCTCCTTTGTGAACCATCCTGAGAAATATTCCAGTGTCTTTTTAGGATATGACCCCAATGTCCCACTGTTTTACTCTACAAACTGTGGAGTTGCATTGAAACAAATCTGCAGCTTCCTGGATGCATCACAGATGTCACAGTGTGTCCATTGGGGCTACTCACATCCTTAGAGGGCAGAAGTAATCTTGTTCCTGAAACAGGGATAGTTTCCAAATAAACCAGGAACATATTTCCATTAGATAATGTCGTTGCAGACTCTGTGACACATAGCTGAATAGGTGTGGTGCTCTCTGTCAGAAAGGAGCAATGGAGATACGCACCGTGCTGCGAATGACGTCCCCTCTGTGCTTTGTGAGATGACAGCCACACAGCGGAGAAGCCCAGAAGAGTGGCTCTGGCTATATCTTTATCTAAATTACCAGCAATGAATTTTGCTCTCACTCTTCCTCTCATTTCATAGACCATTGACCAGTATTCCCATGCAACCATCTTTTAATATAAAAGAAACATTTCCTCCTAGGCAAGGGGAAAATAAATGAAAAGATGATTTGCTTGGACAGATCATCTGGAGCAGTGAAATCAGCTGGGCTTGTTTATTTGGCAAAAGTACCAGGGGAAGCAATGAAGAAAAATGACTTACATCCCAGGAGGTGTATCACATCCTCTTTGGCAAAATACGCTCCGTACATATGGGACCTCTGCTTATGCTTTTTGCAGTCATGATGCTGAAATAAATGTGTTTCCTTCATAAATCCAGCTCTGCCATAATCACTTCCTATGCAACCTTGGTAGGTACTAGCATTGCTGGATGAGCATATTTGCACCTGAATTCTGTGACTGCGATTAGTGTGGACCGGGACGTTCAGACTGTCTTTCTCCAGACGCAGAGATACCGATGAGAGATAGTGCTGGAAATTTCCCTTTCTTTTCAAATATTTCCAGCACCCCTTGCTGCAGACAGAGCTGAGCTGTCGTGGCTGTCTAGCTCAGCAATATGTTGTCATTTTTCTCCGGAACAAGTTTAGGGAAGACATGTAATATGTGGTTAATGAAATCCTATCCAGCAGCACCTGTGAAAGCAATCCCAGAGCCTGTGCCTGAAGCATAAAATCCAGGGGGAATTTCCCCCTGCAAACAGTGATCAGCCCAAGACGTCCCCATAATAAGCTTGATAGTCTTTAGTGATGTCTCCTGTAAGCAGAGCCACCCAACCCGCAGCAGAGCCGTGGAATGAGGCAGCCACTACCTAATCTCTTTAGTGCCGAATAAGTCCCCAGTGTTTCACAAATGGGAGGACTGTTCTCTATAATCTATCTGCCCGCCTTGGGTTTTAACACGGTCTCCCTCAGCACAGCATCGCAGAAACAAATCATCATAATATTCTAATATTTTTATTTTAAAGTATAATTCTACAATATATGCAGATGCACTTTTAAATGATACAGAGCTTTTCAGCTGGGCACATGGCTGAAGCTGCAACACGACTGACCCGTCTGAAATTGGTGGGATACTATGAAGCGTAAAGGGAGACGTGTCCAGTCCACAAACAAGATGTCAAGTAAGGAATTCCTTTTCAGAAAGTTGATTGGCTTCATTTTATTCACTATCATTGTTGGTCTGTAAAAATCTTATCATGCAAACTTAGTTGCACTGGTCTTGATGTTCCTTTGTCCTGTTCCTTGTGTTATTATTTTTCATCTGGATTAAATTGTCACAAAATTTTCCGCCAATTCTTTATAGGGGAGGAAGTGATGTAAATTGTAAGATCTTTGTAAGTTTAAAACCTATGGTACTCATAGAGATTTCTCAAATCCTAGTTTGATTTTTTGTTTGTTATCTCTAAAAAAAAGTCTCTGCTACCATTAACAGCATTAATGGATTGAATCATTTTTAGTGGCCATGGGGATAAGGCTGTCTCAAGATGATGAGATATTACAGTGGCCACATGGGCTTAGACACTGAAAGAAGAACCTAGATGTGATAAAACTCACCAAGTTTTCAAACAGGATGAATATCTGGGGGAGCCATGAAGTGAGTCCTTGTGCTAGTTCTCTTCCTCCCCAGACTTGTAGCATGGTGGAACTAGGTGGAACTAGGTGTCTTATCCAGCATGTCCCTCAGTGCTGTCCCAGGATCCATACATCTTCACGTGAATGGCAGCTCTACACTAGCAAGCAGTGCAGGAGCAACGTGACCCTTTTCATTGCTGGAAGGGGGATGTAACTGCAAGGAAAACTTGTGTTGGAGAAGCAGGAGGAATACAGCAGCAATTAATAATCATCCAGTATGGACAAGGTCCAAAAAAGAATTAGTACCATAGTGCAGTAGTATTGGTATTTAATATTTCTGGTATTATTTAGTAGAGAAAAAAATAGAATTGCAATAACTTCTTGCAACAATATCTGCATGCAGCTGGTCAGGGCCCCCTGCCACATGAGGACTGACCTAGCACAAGGCACCCATGTTGCTAATGGGTGCTTGAGGAACTGATCTTGAACTGAGTCTGAGATCTTCCAAGTCAGTGGAGAGTGAAAAACATGTAGTTACCACCCAAAATATTAGGTAATAAAGTTGCATGCAGGAAGCTACTTGGTAGTGAATTATGTCCTCCTTATCTGATTTAGATCATTTTAATAGAGGCACAGAAAAGTACAATTTTTCCTTGGATGCATATGTTTTCACCAATTCATCTCTTTTTGTATTTTGTTTTTTTTGCCCTTCCCTTCCCTTCCCTTCCCTTCCCTTCCCTTCCCTTCCCTTCCCTTCCCTTCCCTTCCCTTCCCTTCCCTT
>JAWLRI010000229.1:3967608-4004317 GCA_034781795.1 Crypturellus tataupa
GCCGGGCGGGCAGGCGGCCGCCATGGAGCACATCACCACACCGAAGGTAGGAGCCCCGGGAGGACTCGCGCCCTGGGGTTTGGGCTCCCCCTCTCCCCGCTCCCTCCACGCCAGGGTCCCTGCCGTGGGGCTCCGCGGCCTCCTCAGCACCTCGGATACTTCCCCCGGGCCTCGACGCTACCCGGCAGCGAAATAAATAAGAAAAAAAAAATGCACATGATCTATGTTGTAAATACTGTGGTGTATATACCGCAGGCTGCACGGTTTGCACTGCTGGGAGAGTGTGCAGTTGCCCGGGCTGCTGCTTTACTACCTCACTGCTCTGTGTGAGCCTGCATGGTCCCAAGGAGAGCTGATGAATGGGTTTTATTTCCCTTTAAACCGTGTTGCAAATGTAACTTCCTTATTGTTATTATTATTTTTAAGGCTTGTTTAATTTCAGTAAATGAGCTATCCTTGATTTCCTCTAAGGAAGAGGTATTCCTGAGTGTTACTTCTGAGTTTGGAAAGGTTAAAACATCTCGGGGAATTTCAAGTTTTTTTTTCTGCCTCTGGCAGCAGGGTGAAATACTGCCAGAAAACCATAAGTTTCCTCTGCGCCGGTGTCTATCCAGCCGCATGTCCTCGGGCACCGCAGTGCCATCAGGGCTGTCGCCGCTTGGCTTTGGTTTCGTTCCCAGCAGTTGGATTTGGGGATGTGTCTGTCTGATCTCCCAAATGTGGCTGGAAAGTTGCCTTCACCTGCTAGTTCTACGGCCCTGCAAAAGGGCCATGTCGAACATAGTTGTCACATGTGTTGTAAGACATGAGTTACCAGAGAAGCATCTGGACCAGGATACGAACTCTACAAGTTTCTTAGCAGACTTTTTTATTTTATTTTATTTTTCTTAATGATGAAAGAAAAATTCAAGCTGTGCTCATTAAGAAGCAAATAGGCCAGAAAAAAAATAATTTTAAATACTTGGAAATTAGTATTTTAATGTCTGTGCTGATAAAACTTGTGTTCATTAATTAATCTTTTGCAGTGTATGCAATGCGCTTGAGAACTGTGTTGTAGCAGGTAGCTACCAATAAATTTCTAGAGGAGTTTTAAAGAAATAATTGCAAAAGATTAATGTTGTTTTAGTACTATGACTGAAAAATGAGCAGATGGAAGTTGGAGTACGAGATTTTCTTTACAACATAACTTTGACCACATTAAATGTGTGCAGTCTTTTCTTTCTTCTTTATTGCCTTATTATTTATTTCTGCCATCTTTCCAAATAATGAACATTGATCACCTTCACTATAAATTTCGTACTTGTTGTGCGTTCCAGTGCTAAACTTTGGCTCTTTGTTTAACCTTTTCAGTCTTAGTAGCTGAAAAAATAATATGAGTATATAGTGCAAGGTTAACCCAGGGTTGCTGGGGAAATTATAATTCTTATTTTCTCACTTTCTTCCCCATAACATGACTGTGATTCTGCTGCTCTTAGTGGTTTCTTTGATCAAAATTACATTTATTTTTCACCCTCATCTTATATTGCAGGTTGAAAATGTGAAATTACTAGATCGCTATACAAATAGGAAGGCAGTAAACGGGACGTTATATCTGACAGCTACTCATCTCATCTATGTAGATGCTTCTGCTGAAGTCAGAAAAGAAACATGGGTATGTTGTGGTACCTGGGCGTGTTTAAATGATAGTGTGAACATTTGTTACATCCCGCGGCCAAAACAAACAATTTTGAAAATTCTAAAGCTGTAGTTTTTCATGACATTTTAATATCAATTGTTTTACAGAAATGGGCATTTTGGAAGGAAAGATTCACAACCATAATATGACTTGATTATAGGTCACGTAGTAAATAAGTGTTAGTTTCGTAAACTTGTCTGCCTTTCTGTCCAAGCTCAGTATGCTAAGCTGCCGTTCCTTAGTACAGTTTTAGAAATGTAAAAACCTGAAATTGGTGCTTGGTTTTAATTACAAAATAAAACAAGAATGACAAAGTATTTCCTTGGGGTTGGAGGGGGGGTGAAGTTACAAGAATTCAAATCCTTTTATAACCTGTAACACCCAGTTGCACAGCCTCTCAAGTAATGTATATAAATCTTTTTTTTCATGGTCTTAGCTACCTAGCCTTTGCGTGCACAGGCTGAGTGTTTATGATGTTTGTGTGATAAATTTATTTATTTTCTGCTGCTAGTATTGACTTAGATGCCGTAAGCATAAACGACTGATAGTACTGCTGACTCTTCCTGTCTGCTCTAATGCTCGTGGCCTTATCAGCAGCTTCTGAAAGGTTTTGTTGGCTTCCTGTTTTTCAGATCCTGCATCACCATATTTCAACTGTAGAAAAATTGCCTCTGACCACAGCAGGATGCCCTCTCCTCATTCACTGCAAGAACTTCCATGTGGCACACTTTGTTATTGGACAGGAACGGGACTGTCACGAAGTGTATACCTCACTGCTTAAACTTTCACAACCAGGTATTTGGGAGGGAGTCTGTTTTGAAAGTGTTTTTTTTTTTTTGAAAGGCAGTAGGCTGGGAGGCTCCTCTGAGCAGCAGAGAGCTCTACTTGTTGGGTATTGCCTTTGCTGCAGCAGCAAATCATCATCTGGCTCCACCACTGCGGCCTGTTTGTGTGGTTCAGCACAGTAAATGCAGTGCTGCCCTGCGGAACTAGGCCACCTGCTTCCAAAAAACTACAAATGCTTCCTGGCAGTGGACGTGAGGTGATCTCCCGTAGGGAATTTCAGCAGACCTGTGCGAAGATGCCTTTCCTGGTTGAGGCTGTGCTGATTGTTATTCTGTACCTGGCTGGTTTTGGCCACCTCTGTGCTTAGCTGCTGGCGATGTGAAGTTCTGATCTTCCCAGTTGAGCCAGATGTTCACAAAATTGTAGAATCCCACAAATAGAGCTTTAGATATTGCCATGCTTCGTTGTTTCTCAGTAGTTCTTGTTTGGTGCCTGTCCTCTTCCAGTGTGAAACTCTCTGCTTCACCCTTGCTGCTCTGACTTAAAGTCAGTCTTAAGAGTGTGCAAATTTCCTCAACAGTCCTTGAGGAGCTTTTCTGGCCTCAGTTTTTAGCTGTTGTGTATGAATCATAATACTCTTCATGCTTCCTTCAGAGCAAAGTTCCACTTGGTTTCTTATGGTCTATGGCTGCTTCTGTTTCCTGGGATGCTCCTTGAGTGAACTAGCATTTGGGGTCTTGTATTATTGTAAAGATGTTCTTTGTGACTGCTTTTTGTAGTTATAATCAGGCAGTAGTCTATTAGGAAGGGGATTGATAGCACAAGACTGTTTCATGTTGGCCCTTGTAGGATCTGAATCAGAGTTTTTCCTTAGAAGCATTTTCACCAACTATTTGAATTTGGGAATTATCTCTGTGTTTCCCTTATGTTCTGAGCTGCCAAGTTTTCCTTGTTCAGAGTTTCCAGTTCTAATACTGTATCTGGCAGATTTTTGGTGTTATGTTTAAAAGCTGTCACTGTACCTTCCATTTCAAAAACTAAAGACTTGCAAAGCATGGGAGCTGTCACTGCGAGGGGTCACATTAGCTATTTTGTTTTGCTCTGTAGTTATTTACGTAACAGACTGTAAATCCTTATTTTGTTCTGTTTGTGGGTTTTAATGGTTAAGTTTTATTGGTTTGAAACTTCTGCATGTCGTCTTTCTCTGTGGTTTTTGACAGAGCACATAATTATTTTGATTTGGATGCGCACGATTGACAGTTATGGGTTACCTGCCTGGTAACCTGGCTACTTTATCAGACTCTGGCAGGTTTCAGACTCTCTCTGGAGAGCTGTCTGCCTCAGGAATGTGCTGAATGAGTTATTGATTGGATTTGCATTTTATGAAGAGAGGGAAGGAAATTGGGGAGGTAGAGATGGAGGGAGGAAGAAATTATCATTTGTCAGACACAGCCTGAAGCTTTTGTTGGGCTGACAGTAATGTTCAGGACATCTATCAAGCTCTTCAGGTAGCTCAGAGCACGCTATTGAAAGACTAACGTAACAGGTGTGCAAGAGATGGTTTATGAACTCCTCATAGAAAAAGTATCTTTTAATATACGTTCACATTTATGGATTAATTCTTAAGATATTGGACTTGTTTAGTGTTTGTATTGTAACAAACTCAGTAGGAATTAATTTGTTCAGAAAAATTACTATTTTAAAGTTTTAGTTCTCTTGAAATGCTTTAGCGTCTCTTGTCATCTGTGTGAGCTGAGCACTGGAAATTCCTGAGGACTTTAATGAGTTGTGGACATTCAGTATGACCCAGAATGAAAGCCTGTAAATATGAAGAACACTGAATTAAGGTCCAAATTTAGAAGCTTTGTGTAAATTCATTTCGTCTACACGTGTCTTACTAAGATAAAGATGAATCGGAATGTTTTTGAGTAATCCCTGGCAAAAACAACCGTAAATATTCATATTCTTCCCTATGTTATTCAAGGACTCAGTGTACATGGTTTGCAAAGGTTAATAAAGTACAAAAGACAGTAATAGAAAACTTAAACTTCAGGCATCTGTAGCCTAAGTAAAATAGCAACCATTAAAATACAACCAAATATGCACTAAGGTGGCATAGTACTTGGCTTTTATAGTAAAAAATTCCAAATCTCCTGTTTATTTTTGATTGAATATGTTTTTTTCCACTGTTGTATCAGTTGTGATATGCCTGTAGTACACTGACTTGCACGGAGTGTGTATCCAAAAAAAATAGCCTTTTGGGATTCATATTTTATTGTGTTTAACTTTTTTTCTCTCTTTTTTCCCCAGTGAAACCTGAAGATCTTTATGCTTTCTCGTATAATCCTAAAATGTCTAAAGATAACCGGGAGATTGGATGGAAACTGATTGATTTAAAAGTAGATTACCAGCGTATGGGAATTCCAAATGACTATTGGGAAATAACGGATGCGAATAAAGACTATGAGGTAATTCCTGCCCAGAGTAGCCATTTGGTGCAGTATCTCTTCTTCAATATTAATGACATACAGAAATCCTCCTTCTGCTGCATGAGTGATGCCTCCAGGGAGGAATGAGCTCAGCTGGTTTTAATCGAAGCAGCATCGTCCTGATGTGAAGTTGCAGATAATGATGCTATGAAAGGACAGAGCTGCCGAGTCACCTTGATTTGCTTGATACCTCTGGCAAAGAACCAGATTTTTAATTTTTCTAGAGAAACGTCAAACCATCATTTACAAGAGACTGAAGTACCTTTAGCTTCTTCAGGTATTTCCATATGGTGACACGTATGTAGAAGAGAAATAAATGACAGCAAATTTGCTTGGACAGAACAAGGTGGGGGAAAAACCCAACAACCAGAAAAGGCCTGTGTCTTTTTTCTGCTTTGTTAAATCTTATGCTAAATAAGGGCTCCTGGACATTTCAGTCCTAGGTACCTTTTGCTGTTATTTCCTTTTCTCCCTCTTTTAAGACAGGCCAGATTTGTATGTTAAAAGGAGAACACTTTTCAGGAAGTTTATTCAGGCTCCTGCTTTGTTAATTCCCCTTCTGTGCACAAACAGATGTTTTTGTATAAAAGACAAAGCTGACAACTCTATGAAAAGTGTCAACACATTAAGACTTGTATGCCCCCTTCACCCAGTATTCTCTATTTTATGCTTTGAGTTGAGGAAACATGTGCTGTGAGAAGGGACTGTTAATTTTAAGTGACTGCATCTTTGGATGCCTAAATTGAGATAACGAGAAGGTGCATTTTTTCCTGTTAGCTGATTTAGGCATCTGAATGTGGGCATCTAAAATCATTAATCACTTTGAAGCTTTACTTGCTAGTACAGTATGTAACTCTCAGTTGCTTTGTAATTTCTTTGGGGTTTCTAGCTTACTTTTAAAATTGTTAAACCTCAAGTAAAGCCAGACTCGAAAATAGCTTTTTCTGTGAAATATGTGCTGAAAAGACTATACTTGTGTGAGAAACAAGGATAATTCTGAGGGTGCTGCCTGACTGCTGGAAGCTTCTTTCAAGTTGAACAAGATTTAGTTGGAACCCTTTCTAATATACTTGTTCTTAATTTCTCTTTTTGTGACAAATCAGAAACTTGTAAAAATTATTCGATTTCAAGAACATCCTTTTAAAATATAGTGTGCTGTGCTGTCCAGTTTTTCAGGTACAATTGCAAAAATCAAATCCCCGTTCCTGTGCTTTTTTTCTAAGTACTTGTTCAAACTTTTAAAAATTACAGACTATTTTTGACATGCCATGACAAACCATTTATTGCTAAAATACTAGATAACAAAAAGCATGGAATTATGCATGAATATGAAATTGCTAAGTTGTCATACTTGGCTTCTTCTTTCTTCCCATTTAGGTTTGCAACACGTACCCTCCAGAAATAGTGGTACCTAAAGCTGCCAGTAAAGCAACAGTGATTGGAAGCTCAAGATTCAGAAGCAGAGGGCGGATTCCAGTCCTTTCCTACTTATATAAAGAAAACAATGTTAGTTGTTCATAGTCTGCTGTCTTTGTGGGGGGTAAGGGTTCCCCTTCTTGTCCAGTCCCGTTTAAGTGAAAGGAAAGAATGTGATAAAGTTTGGAGTGTGTGGACTTCATTCATGTTTGAGAATAATATTATTTTTTTAATTAGTTTTTAGTTAATTTAACCCAGTAAAAGCTGGCTTGGTTTTACTGGATTGTTCCAAGTGGCTGAATAAGCTTGTTAGTGCTAAATACTGCAACAGACAGGGCTGGCCTGCTGCACAGTTTCTAACATTTAAGTAGTACTAAGTCAGTTGATGGGAAATTGGATTTACTTTTTTTTAAGCCCTTTTGTGAACAGATTGTATGTTGAAAGATGTTTGAACAAGGGCAGTTTTAGTTATCAGACACAATGTGTCTCTTGCTGTGCTTTCCCGCCCTCCCTCAAAGTAGTCTTTTAAAACTGTGTAAAAAAGCACAAGCTTTCTAAACTTCCTGATTGGGGTTTTTTTGATCAGCTTTCAGAAATGCCTTGATGTTGACTTTTTGTTCTTTACTGACTAGCTGTACTGAACTTTTAACAAGATACATATTAACTTGGCTAAACATTTTTAAGAGGAGGAGGAATGACCATGAAACAAATCCACAAACTCAAAATAAGTAAAGGTTTTGGTTTTGTTTCTTTTTTCCACTGCAGAGAGGGTACAGATTTTTAACTTTGCTGTCTCAGCAGTATTTTAGATGCAGATGTTAGCAAAATGCTGTCACAGACAAACTGTTATTACCACAGGAAGTGAGCATTGACCTGGGCAACTGTAAGGAGTTGTGCTTGAAACTATCAGAATTTCCCTAAAAACATGCTCAGCGCTATTCTGAGCATGGAACAGTAACACATGATAAGCAAAGTCGCACAAAGGAATGGTTGGGGCAACAGAAACAAATCAGGTAAAGTAAGAGTTGCTAATATTTGGGGTAGTGCTCATCCGGCAGAGTGTAGTAGGTTGGGGAACATAAGGAGAAAATTGTGAACAGGGTTCCGTAGCCTCACAAATTTCTTAAAAATTCCCAAATTCTAGCTTTGAGAAATACTCCAGCCATATTTCTGCCCATCTGCGTGGCAGCTGTTAAGTGAAACAGAGGATAGGACACTGAAAAATGTCAAATTGCTGCATTCAGACCATGTGAGAGCAGAACTGGTTGTTTGTGTGTTGCAGGCTGCCGTGTGCCGCTGTAGCCAGCCCCTCTCTGGCTTCAGCGCGCGCTGCCTGGAGGACGAGCAGATGCTACAAGCCATCCGAGAAGCCAACCCGGGGAGTCCCTTTATGTATGTTGTAGACACAAGGCCGAAGGTATCTTCTTCATGGGGTTTGTGGCTATTTTTAAAGCTTGCTTCTGAAGTGGTATCGTTCTTTCCAGGAGTGCTTTTGTAATTCTGCTAATGCTTTTCTGTGCTGTGTTAGATTGGTGTGTGGCACTCCTTAAGGATAAATTCAAAACTGGCCTCCAGATTTTGTGTCTTAATCTGACTAATGCTTGTGTGTAGTAAACTGTAATGTTAAATGCTATTAAAGTATTCAGGAATGAGACTGGGGTTAAGAATGATCTAAAATGACTTGAGGCTGGTTGGGACAGTGAACCATGTTCCAGGAGAGAGCTGGGTTCTAAGTGTATTAAGTTGGGGAGAAGTCTTAGAAACCAGTTCCAGGAGACTGAAGTGCTGTTATCAGTAGAAGGGATAACTGGGAGAGGCAAAGAGGCAGTTCCCCTTTTTGTCATTGTAAAAATAGCATTAATGTTATCAGAATGTGCAGTTTGGAAATTAATATATGTCAGCTCTTCCGCATTGGTCGATAGTCACTATTTGCAATAGGTTAGTGAAGCAATTTGCCAAATGAAATCTATAATGATCGTCCTTTTGAGGTTCGGACAATTTTGAAAGGACTTCAAGCAATTACCTTGCAACCATATTGAGTGCAATGGAAACGCAGGGGTTTGCAGAATCAACAGTCATTTAAGTACAGAGATTTAAAAATGTAGGATCATTTTATAAATTAGCTTACTGAGAACTGGCTTCACTGCTCAGTTTTTGGAAATACTTTATACAAATGCCAGATTTGGTTAAACTTTAGTGGGGGCAATAATCTTTTTTTTTTTTTTTTTTTTTTGAGGCGAGGGGCAAAAGTTAGGAAATACCTCTTATTTATTTTACAATATGACATTGTCTAAAGGTAGTTTGTTCTTGGTACGTTCTGTGATTAAATGCATGTTTGCATTTAATCTCCCTGCGTTGTCCCTCTTTCCAACCCTCTTTGTGTAGGGGTTGAGGTAGTCTTTCCTTGCAGACACAAAAGATTTCTTGGTAGTGCTTGAGCTGTTCTGGATAATTCTGCAGAGCAACTGGCTTCTCTTCAACCTTTTCGGCCATTCCAGTTGCATACTGTGTGCTTCCTGTTCAACTTTAATGTTTCTGTGCTCCCTGAGGTGACTCTTGCATCTGTCCTTGTACGTCTATGAAAAGTTTTGGAATTCTCTTGCTGTTTGTATGCCACCATGTATGTATGTAAGTTAAGCCTTTCCTAGCTTAACCTTCATGTGTGTTCACCTGAATCTATATAGCTTCACATTTGAGAGAGACTCCTTTTGACAGCAGTTTTCTGCAGTTGGACAAGGTTTTGATGCTACCTGTCCTAAGAAGTGCTCTCCATGCTCCTAATGGGTTACTGTGTGTGGTTAATTGATTGGAGGCATTGCCATAATTTTAGTAAAACTGCTGATGTAATGCATGGAGGAGGGGGCGGGGAAAGAACATCTGAGGAGCAACTTTGTTCAATATATGCTCTGGTAGATTTTTTTTTTTTTTAAGTATTTGAAAAGTAGATTTGCTTATTTCTGTATTTTTTTCCTCTTTCTATTTTATCCTACTGTCCTTCCCTTGCATTGCTAGCTAAATGCCATGGCCAACCGAGCTGCTGGGAAGGGCTATGAGAACGAAGATCACTATGATAATATTCGCTTTAAATTTATCGGCATAGAAAACATCCATGTGATGAGGAACAGCTTGCAGAAACTCCTAGAAGGTGGGTTTGTAGCCTCCTTGAGTTTCTTTGGTACCTGACCATGCTTTGCTGAATATAGAAGTCCTCTGGGCACAGCTTGGTGGTAATGGAAACCTGTTAGCAAAGTCGGTGTGTTACTGAAGTGGTTGAAATTATTAATAGTGTTTGTTTTCCTGCTGGAGATTTTGTCTATTACTGTGCTTAGTGTTACGGTAGCTCAAACATAATTAACCCTTACTGCATTCATTACTTGTTTTGGATACATAAAATGTGAAATTCTTATAGGTACTAAATTAAAGTCAAAAGATAGAGAAACTGCCTTTTATCATAAAGGGGCTCCCTGTTAATTTATGGATTTTTTTTTTATTTATTTCTAATCTCCTTAGCTGAATTATTTTGTTTTTTACTATGTGAGTGGTCAACTTTCAAACTAAAGATGATGATTTTAGGGAAGGATGGGGAGAGAGCAACAGAAATGCTTTTCTGAGTCCCTGGAGACTGAGAGATGAATCATGCTGATATTTACACTGAGGTAACTTTGGAGAAAATCCGTTAAAGGTGATAAAGTGGCTTGGGTCAAACCAGGACACTCAGCTAGCGTCTTTTCATCAGTTATTAATGTCTTTATGGTGACAAAGCCTGGAGAACAGGGCAGGGTGGGTGCTGTAAATCTGTCTCTTTGGACGCTGTGCCTATTTTTTTGGAAAGTAATGCAAGTGCCCTCATTCGGAATGAGGGTTTAATATCTTAGTAACCTATGTGATGGGCATCCTGCTTCAAAAGAAGGTGCTAGAGACTGGCTGGTCTGGTAGCACTGTTGGACCTGTAGAGACCTGGGAGGAAAATTAGGTTGTTTGTAGGACCATGAGATTGGTGTGAGCACAAGTGCAAGTCCTTAATTGCATGTTGCTGGTTGATTTATTTTGCAGAGGAGGAAGAGGAAGAATAAATACTCCCATATTTGTCATCTTTGTTCCTAGGGCAGCAGTGGAAAAATCCCTCTCTTTAGAAGGGACTACTAAGTATTTCTTGTGGTGGTTTTCAATATAACATATCCAATCCTGAGGGTTGTCCAGGTGTTATTTTTTTCTGTAAATTAGAACTCTTCTTGCTTCAAATCTCTTTAATAGTGATTGCATGTTACTGGCTGTTAATATGTGTCTGACGCTGATTTGTGTAGCGAAGTAATGAAAAGTAACACTGATCAGCTGTGGTTTTGTTGGGAAAACCTCACTTGATGTGATAATAATGTGTGAGTATTGCTTCTTAGAAAGAGGAGAAAGATATTTCTTGTCAGATCCTCTAGTCAGATTGTCTTGTAGTTTAAGAAGTTCTGGATTGTGTATATAGCTGTGCCCTTTGGATGAGATATTGCTGCTGATGTTTAAGGAGTCTGATAATATTAACGTTTAGGATCTATGAAATTTTGTTGCTATGAAGAGTTAATGAGGGGATGGGAAAAAGAAATAAATCTTTCTACAGAATCATGGCTAATTTTTTTTATTTGTGTTCTCAGTGTGTGAAGCAAAGTCTCCCTCAATGAGCGACTTCCTCACTGGGCTGGAGAACTCAGGTTGGTTACGACACATTAAAGCTGTGATGGATGCAGGTGTCTTTCTCGCCAAGGTAAAACTGTACCCCAACCTGCAGGTGAATTAAGAAAAATAAATGTACTTGTCTGTTAGTGATTGCTCCAAGGCTTTCAAGTCAGCTCGATAGAGAAGGTGGGAAAAACTTGCTATTTAGTTTGGCCTCTGAAATAACAGACCTACAGTTGGGTTTGAGCATGAAAACACGGAGTAGTTTTCCTGGCTGGCGCTCTGCTAGCAGCTTCCAGTGACCAAGTGAATTACCATGAATGGCTGAAGCATTTTCCCACTCACTGTATTATAGCAGTTACCTGGCCTTTATTCAAACTCATTTGAAATGCATGAAATCACAGCATATGAAAAAATAACCTTTGTAGATGCCCTTTGCACACTGCAGCATAATTGGTCGTGCAAAAAACTTCCATGCTCGCTCAGTGTTCTTGTTAGTTACTGAAGTGCTGTGATTTAAGCAACAGATTACTCGGCTCTTTTTTTTTTTTTTTCCCCAGGAACTGCTAACATTGATTGTTCGATGCAGTTCTCTTTTCCAGAGCTTCTCGAAGAGTAGGACTTTGCTACTGGCTAGGCAAAAGGAGAAAACTCAATAGAGCTCTCAGTTCTTCAGTTACAGTAAAGGGAATGTAGGCAACGAGTAGCAAGAGTTGACACTTGTTACCTTCCAGCATAGCAAGCAAGAGGCTGTTTTGTTTCTTCTTTCCCACCAGTACAAAGGGAGAAAGATGATCAATTTAGGAGGAAGCTGAGATGAGCTCTGCTAAATTTTCTTGAAGTTTCCAGTCCCTGAGCATCAAATTATTATTCTTTACTCATCCACCAAATGTTTCCTCAGAAAAAAAGGACTGAGAATTCCTGGAATTTCAGAAGACTGTTTTGAGATCAAAAGATCTTTGTTTCTTGACAGTCTGTGGTGCTGATAAGGCCTGCTGCAGCATTTCATTCTAGTTGGGGTTTCCTATGGGTTGATGGCTATATGCCCAGGAATGAGGCATTTCCATGGTTCAGATGAGAAGTGACAAATTTTCCCCTTGGGTTTTAGGGAAGTCTGCTAAATGCAGATGAGGGGAGAGCATTTAATTACAGTAAACAAGCTTGCAAGCTGCTAAACTCTTCTGTCTGGTCTTTCCTTTGCAGGCTGTGAAAGATGAGAAGGCAAGTGTGCTAGTGCACTGTTCCGATGGGTGGGATCGCACAGCTCAGGTCTGCTCCCTGGCTAGCCTCCTTTTAGACCCGTTTTATAGAACTTTTAAAGGCTTCATGGTAAGAGCATGAATGTTAAAATATCAAAAAGTGCTTTCTGCATTCGGAATGTAAACAAGCACTAATTAAATGTTTTAGGCCATTTCCTGGAACAAAGAGTAGGTGACCTATATAAAAACAGCTTTGATTCTGTAAACAAGCTTTAATTGCTCTGAACAGCCTGAGCACAAAACGGCAGCAGTTGATTTACAATTCCCAAATCTTTATATTCTTGAATGTCCAATGGCAATCATGAGACATTTCTGCATGAGATGAGTGAACAAAAGATTTTACTCTGACAGCAGTTCACAAAAGGGAGTAAAGAAGCTTTTCATTTAAGACCCTTATAGCAAATGATCTTGTAACTGATAGGCTTTAAACTGGGGGAGCTCATTAATGTACATAGAGCAAACATAAACCCAAAATGTGTGCATCACTGAAGACCTGTTTCAAATCTTTTGCACAAGAACTTGTCTGTTTGCTTCTAATACAGGCTTGTTTTATGTGAAGTCATCACTTCATATAGTGCAATGTTTCTGTTCATCTGTTCTTGCTAAATATCTGAGAGTTCCTTAAAAAAACTGAAATTGGAGTAATGCAGACTTTCCCTCCCCAGATATGTGAATGTGCTTTACACTGCTGGAACTGTTACCTTGCATTACATGCTGGGTTTTATTTATTTATTTATTTATTTATTCTGGATATTGCTGCCTTTAACAGTTAAAATAATACCAGAATATGAAACACTAACCTGAATTTCTGAAGTGCTCGGGACAGTTCTGTGTGAACTGTGAAACATGATTTTGGTGAGAGTGAGGAGCTGTAACCTAGACACTGAGGTACAGACAAATACTTATCCTCTTTGCATATGTGGGTATGCACAGCTCATGTAGCCATGGTTATACCTAGATGAATGCCACAAGAACCCCCAAGAATATGAAGATTTGAATAAGCAGTCTGAAAATTATCAAAGATATATTGTGCGTTTTTTTTTTCTGACACATTTTGGGTCTTCAAGCCTCTGGATGATGATACCAAGGATTAATCTATAATAGCAATTTATCGATTAGTTATTTACATTAATATATTCACTGACTTCTGTGAATGTGTTCATAACAGCAGGTAGCCTTGGCAGTGAGCCCTCTTTATTATTTCACAATAAAAGCTTTGTTTTGCTTTTGCTAATTAATCTAATGCTAATTTATTTCAACCTCTGTTTTGAAACTGAAGGTCTTGATAGAGAAGGAGTGGATTGCCATGGGTCACAAGTTCTCACACAGGTAAGAGCATTTAATCTTGGGTGTAGTGACTGGGGGGAGGCTTGACAATGAAGGTAAAAATGTGTTTTCAGGTTTATTCACTCCCATTAATAATTTAAATGACAACAGAACAAAGAGGCGATGGATCTGCAAATCATTTCTCAGATTTTGTGGACTTTAATTTGGAAACTGTAGGAGCTGCTGACATAAAGTAGTGTTTCCTGGGGTTGTTTGCCAGTTAGTTTGCTTTTTTCAGAGTGTTCTTTTTATGTTGCTTTGCAACATTGTAGTCTTGGACAGATTATTTTAATTTTAAATCTATTTCCTACCTGTAAAATCTTATGTATATTATATGTGTGGTGTTACTGTTTTGGCAATACTTGTAAATATCTCTGCAGTGCTTTTCTAGAAGAAAATCACAGTTAATATTTTTCAACCAAGTTCAGAATGTAAATTGAGCCTGGTGTAATACTGAAGAACAATTTAACCTGCATTCTTTAGACAAATTAAAAATACTGTAATTAATAGTCTGCCTGTTGAGGGCGTAGTATTTTGGTTTGTTGTGTTTTTGTTTGTTTAGTTAATTACCCTATAGAAACTAGAAATTAACATACCTGAACTAATGATAGGAGGGAGTAGACCAGTCTGTTCAGTGATATTGGCCTATTAAAACTTGAGAATCTTGACTCTATGTAAAATGTAGTCCTCTTTTTAATATTGAAACAAATCTGTTTCCTTATAGCATGTTTAGGAATAATGAGCAGTATACATGACCTTATGCTTGTGCTTTAGAAGAAGTGGTCCAAAGATAAACTGCTCTTTAAGCATTGTCAGACCAACTAATGTTGTATGGTCACTGTTTTTGCTTTTGTAGGTACTGTTTTTTTTACCTTTACTGCTTTTCTAAGGGTAGAGCAATAATTTCACCTATTTTCTATTATAAGGGATTCTTTGTGTTACAGAGCATTGTCTCAAATATAAGAACTTGGTAAGGTGTGCAAAAAGTATCGTAGAGACAAATTTCACCACTCTCTGAGAACATGAACCTTTATTCCAGTAGATGGAGAAGATCATTGCTCTCCTAGTTGCAGCCTCTGCATTGTGGTTCTTGGGGAGATTAATCTTTCTTCATGCTGCTGCTTGAGAGAGAGTAGCTGGAATGACAGAACCAGGGATTGGTATTTGATTAGCTGCATCTCTGCAACAAGAAACCCTACTTTATCTTTGTACCCAAGTTGGGGGAAATCAAGTAAAAGAAATGTCTAGAGCAATACGTTTTACAAAACCACATGAAGTCCCCTTTCCTTTCCACGGATTTCTAGGTTATATCACTTTCTGGGAGGGAAGATTCATTTCTTTTTTTCCTGTTAAGAAAGAACAATCAGGTATTATAAAGGTTTGACTGTTTTCCAAAAACACTATTGTTCTTTTTTTTCTGGTTATTTTTTATTTCTTGGTAGATTATGAAGAACACTATACTTCTGGCTTTGCAGAATTAATAGTTTTTAAACTACATCTAAAGCTGGAGAAAAAGTTTTCTTTGCTTTTGGTAGGTAATTCTGGGCTCCCCAAAATATAAGGCATAGAAACGCCTAAGCCCCCTAGCTCTGCAGAGTGAATTTTCTTTTTTTAAACTGGCCCTGAAAAAAACTCAGTTAGTTACTATAGAGCTTTTGTTATAGGTGATACAAGATTTAACTTTGTTTTTGTATCTTTCCAGGTGTGGCCATCTGGATGGTGACCCAAAAGAGATATCTCCTGTCTTCACTCAGTTCATTGAGTGCGTCTGGCAGCTCATGCAGCAGTTTCCATGTGCGTTTGAGTTTAACGAGCGTTTCCTGCTTGAAATCCATGACCATGTCTACTCCTGCCAGTTTGGCAACTTCCTTGGGACCTGTCATAAGGAGCGTGAAGATCTGAAGTGAGTTGGCAGTTTATGGAGCCAACAGTCTAGAAATCACTTCAAATGTAAAAAAAAAAAAAAAAAAAAAAAGGGAGGAGGGGGGTGCAAAAAACGGGCCGGTGGTGTTTTTTTTTTTAATGTGACTGTAGACTGGCCAAGGGGAACATTCTATTGATAGCTGCCTACATCTACAGTGTGAAAAACTTAAAGATGAATTATATCCCTCAAAGCCAGATGCTTTAATTTAGCCTGTTGTAATAACTTGCAGATGTCACTCTTGGACTGGATATTGTCCATTCGAAATGATCATATGTTGCCTGCTGATATATTTTGTGTTTATGAAATTAAATGTGGAATTAAATATGTGTGAAAATAATTCTTAGTTGCCTTAATCTAATTCTGATAAGAATAGCAAGAGTTATTAATTGACTTGCTGAGATTTTAATTTTTAGTAATTGAATCTTATTTGTACTTGACAGAATCTTTGAGAAGACCCACTCTCTCTGGCCTTTCCTCTTACAGAAGAAGCAGGAGTTCAGAAATCCTTTGTACAGAGGATTTACAGCTTATAAAGACCTTCAACCGAATACATTACCTTTCAGTTTCCAGTAAGTCACTTATAGAGGAAAGGAAGAGCAGAGACTTTTTTTCACTGTAGTGGGATAGGGTAACTCAGGTTTAGTGAAATGCTTTTTTAACCCATTGGAGCAGCTCACCTTACCTTTCCCCTGCATTCCTCATGCATTAACTGAGAGGAGTAGAGCACAGGTAGCTGCAAAGTGCAAAAAGTGTAATTTAAAATAATGTTATTTTTTTGGTGTTCAGGCTAGGGGAGGAGACCAGCAAAATAAGAACTGTAGATAAGCAGATTCCTCCCTCCACAATTCTTGATCTGACAAAAGCAGTTTTTTGAAGTTACTGGCTCCTTTTTACCATTTAATAAGCCTGTCTAATAAATGTCTGTAAAATAAACTCTTTAGTATATGAATTTCAGTGTCTGATCACACTCAGGCTTATGCATTGAGGATGGAGAAGGGATTTCTTGTACTGTGTATTTGTGTACCTCTTTGCCCAGGGCACTCTAGCTGGAGCAGTCGCTTTTGCTTTGCATTTCTCACGCGCTCCTGTTCCCTGCTTCATGCAAATGTGTTTGTAAGCGCTGCATGTGGTTACTGCAAGGCAAAGCATTTTATTAAAAGAAGGAAGGTAGTACAAACCACAGACTTGAAGGTGAACAGCCCAAGCATCCTGTGAGTCTGTTAAAGAGCAAAGTGCATCTTCCTTTTGCTCTAATATCTCTCTCCAGATTATGCAGATCACAAGGACGAAGTATTCAAAACCTCAGAAGTTTTTGTTTTCACTTTGAAGCTTTCTGAAAAATTGGTTCTTTGTACTAAGTTTTATTATACAGAGCTGTGGCATTTTTTTCTAAATCTGTTTGTCTGAATTGTCTGAAAATTCTTTCTCTTCGAGAATATCTACTTACTGTTTGTCATGACCACCTGTGTATGATTGGCTTTATAATTTTCTCTTCTTACCTTGTTTTTGAGGTTTTGGTGTGGGATGTATAATCGTTTTGACAAAGGAATGCATCCAAAACAGTGCGTGTTGGATCATCTCCTAAATTGCATGAGCCAAAAGACAAAACTAGAGGACAACGCATCTGAATTGGAAAATGTGAGTCCTGAATGCTGTCAATAATCAAAATTATATAATAGTTGTGGCAAATATAACTGGGATTAAAACAGGAAAATAGAAGCTAATTGTGCCATATCCACAGATTGTCACAAACAACTGTTTCAACATGCTGCACAGATCTAGCAAAGAGTATGAAAATACAGAAATATTTTTGTTGTTTACTAGCCCACAGATTTTTATTTTCATTTACAAAACATTTGGAAAATTGATGATGATCCAGGTATTAAAACAGTGGTATTACTTAACCGGGCTTTCATATAAAGACTACATGTAACTGGATGATATAGACCAAATTGCCCTCTAAAAATGGCTGTCTTGGATCAAGCTTAAGTGCTTTGTTAGGGCAACGCAGGTAAAGTTTGCACTTTGAATACTATGGACGGCAGTGCTAGAATACAGAAATGTTAATGGCTTCAGAATACCAATTTCTCCCCTTGAGCCCACAGTAATGAAATAAACAGACATGCACTTTACAGGAGTTTATTCTGGTCAGATGGTCCAGAGCTGATACTGATTTGCCCGGAGCATATTGATCTGTACGTGTTGCATTGTAATGTAGATTATGGAACTGAAGGAGGCACTGAGCCCTGCAGCAGAGGACTGTTACCCTCACAGTTGTTTGTTACACCTCCCTGATATTTAGGAATTTCAGCTTTTGTTAATTTTTATATGTCCTTCTATGTAGAAGCTTCCCTTCCTCGATGGTCCTTTACTCACGGAAGCCTGTTCCTTACCTAAACTGGGAAGTGCTTCTTCCAAAACTCCGATGCTCAACACTCCCCAGGATTATGTTGGGGACCCACCTGCTGTGTTGACTAATGGTACTGCGGAGGGGGATGTAGATGTTACGTCAGACTCGGACCAAAAGAACAAAGAGAACCAGTCCAAGCACCAGGACCTCTGCGATCTAAAAGCCACTGTTGGTGTTTTGGACTCTGAAGCTGTGGACGAAAAGCCTGAGCATCATTGATCAGCTCTGAAAACTGAGTTAAATGAATCATGCACTCGTGTGGTGAGATCTGTGAGATCTGCATATGAGATCTGTGCCCCAGCAAGGGTGTCACACACGTAACATTTACAGCTAAGTGTCAGTACATACGTTTGCAGGGGCTGTTCTCCCACTGTAGAGAACACATTTTGTGTTAGGTTTGTTTTGCGTTGCTGCAGTTGCAATGATGAGTTGCAGTACAGAGCTGCTACGGAGGCTGGGCTTGCCTCAGAGCCTAACCCTCATCTGCCAGCCGAAATATGGTGTGTGCTTGAGGTTTGTAACTGCCTGTCAGGAATGTTTGAGGCTAAAAGGTGTCATGGCCAATGAACATGGATGGAGGCTTAGGAGTTTGATTATGTTTATAACTTGAGTTAGGAAGGATGTAATCCATTTATTCTTACTGATGGTGAAAGGTTGCAAATGCGATTTTAGTTTGTTTTAAAATGATAAAAAGTCTTTTTTTATCTGAGAGTGAATCTCTGCATGGAGCCTCACCTTGTGGCAGAACAGATTCATTTTTGTTTCCTATGCATCTGTTAAAAACAAACCCCCCTGTGCCTTTTCCTGGAGACCATCTTAATGTCTAGCCATGCAATGGAGTATTTTTATTATGGTAGTGTGTCGTGTAGTATTTGGTCATCTTTGTAGTCAGGATTTTTAAACAAGATTTTGTATCTGCTGCCAACTTCCCCAGGCAGGTCCCCTGAGTGTAATAGCTTCTTTCCAAGATGACCTTTCAAAGAATAAGCTTCTAGGGACTTTACTTACTGATATTGAGAGTGCAGCAAGCCACAAAGACAGCCTGTAGCACATCTATTTCTCATAGAGGAGGATTAGAAATGAGCAAGTATAGGAGGACTTTGTATGGATTGGTATGGAATTTTTTACTCTTGTTTTATGATCTTGGCTAAATGAGACAAGAGGTTATACATTTTTTTGTTGTGGAAAAAGGTGACAAAAGGTAAAGTGGGATGTGGCCCATTGCTGGGACAAAGAAATGGACTTTTTAGCTTATGGATCTGGCTCCATCTTGGACTCTCCTCAGTGGTTATGATGCTGCTGGAGATTAAAGCTGCTAAGTGTAAAAAGCGGCAGTAATTCCAGTTGTGCACAACTCTTCTGAAGAATCAAGGGCTTATCTCACCAGAGCTGTGGATGGCCAGAAGAGCTGAACCAAAGCAGTATCTCTTCTGGGCAAGTTTCCCCTGTAGGTGTGTTGAATTGCGCAGAGACCCTTTGTGCAGTTTAATTCAATTCCCTTTTTGGCATTCCTTGTCTCAGGTTTGTATGAGATGTTGCCATCGGATCTTCAAACTAGGTTTTTCAGTTTATAAAATTTTGAATCAAACTGAAAATATTCTCCAAATTAAACACCCACCTCAACCATTAATCAAATTAGAAACACTCCAAAATAGTATTGTAAAATAATATAAGCATATGAATAACAGCTATAATCTAATGTAAAACAACCAGGTTAGTTTCAGCGTTCAAGATGAACAAAAATAGTCATCCAGGTGTCTCACTGTAGGTGAGAAGATACCTTCTTATTAAGCATATCAAAAGACCTGATTAAAAAGGGGCAATGCAAGGGAACATGCAGTTTCTTCCATGCGCAGAACTGCAGTAAGAAAAAAACTTTTTTAGTGCTGCAGGTTTTAAAATCTCAAAACAAATAATATTTGTAATTTCCAAGGTAAGAGTAAGAAACCTGCAGGGAGCAATTACTTTAAAGCTAAGCACATAAAATATTGAACCAGATATGCTTAAACAAAAGATATTGAGGCTTTTTTTGTATGATTACGCATCAAAAATCCATACAAACAACTGTGTACTTTTATTTTGAAGAGTGCACTGAGGGGATTGCGCCCTAACCAAATGGCACTAAAACACACAAAAATTCTGCTGTATGTTCCCACTGAAAAGTGTTGAGCAGATTCTTGCCCTTTGCAAGGGCAAAAAAGCTCAATTTCACATATCCAAACTTGGCTCTTTTAAGCCCTTTTCAGATAGACTGTTGGCTTAACCTTGTCTTTCTACTCACGTTTCCTATTTGAGTAGGAGAGGGTTCATGGGTTGTATGTATGGCTTCTTTATTAGGGAGCTCCTATATGGGAAGTGAAGCCAATATAGGCACTTTTTAGGACCAGTTATTTTAAGTCGTCATTCTCTTATGTAATCTCTATTGAGAATTAGAGATACAGTTACAAACAATTTTGACTGACTACTGAAGGATTTAGGTGTACTATTTGTTAATCTTTGTATAAGAATATTTTGCAAAATGTTTCTATAAATGTTTACACACTGCCTTGCCTTTTGAATTATCATAGATTACCTAGGAAAAAGTGCAGTGATCTTTGTTTATTCCTAAAGGAACGTGACACTGACATCTCCTTAAATCTTTTATTCCTGACTACGCTGCTTTCTGTGCGTACAGCCCTGAAAAGATTACTTTATACACTGAAAATATTTATGAGCTTTTAGTAATCTTGCTGCTTTTGACTTCAGTAACAAAACAGTGTGTGACTTTATACTTTGAAATGTAAAACCTAGCCAAAAAAAAGGGGAATGGTCTGTTGTTTTAAACCTCTTGGATATAATATATACAAGCTTGGTCAAAGTCTGCGGCATTTGGAGTCATTTGTGCTGGTGCTGTAGATTTAGGCTGGAAACGATTCCAGGGTTGCCTGGAATGCCAGGAAATTATTTGCTTGAAAACCAATTAGTTAGAACATTTTTAGCTTGGAAGATAACTTTTTGTGTGTGTGTTTCAAGACCAAAAATGAGAAGCTGCTCAAAGCACTGCAACGCGTCCTCAGGTCCCAGTGCAACCAGGACTGGCTCCTGCCACGGCTTCGAGGCTCTTGCTGAAAGAGACTTTGAGGAAGCCTAAAAACTGTTACATAGCTACTGTGTCGCGTATGCGCACTGTGTGGAGAAAAGTTACTCTTCTGTATTCCTAGCTGAACATTCGTGCATTGTTACATTGTGAGTTCTCTTTCATCTGGAGCTGCAAGCTGAGCAGTGCATCTTGCTGCCTTGTGCTTGGAGCATGGAGACCGGAGAGGGATCCCATTTGCTGGGGCTGGGTGCTGGTTATGTGAAACTCTGCTATTTCTGGAAGACTCCTTGCTTTCAACAAGATACTTTCAGCTGATGCCTGGACGTTGTCTCTTGCACTTGCTCCAAATAGGTACAGCCTTGCAGTGGAAAGTACCTAAAATAGCTTGTGTTAAAGCTACTCCCTGCAAGGAGAAGAGGGACTTCATAGCTTTATTTTTCAGTAAAAAAATCTTAATGTGAATTTCCTAATGCTGGATTCTTAATTTATATTTCATTTTGCAATTGTCAGTGCTAGGCAAAATCAAACCAGTGCTTTATGGAAGAAAAGGGACTATTGGGTTTGCTTGTAGATGCTGTAGATCTCAGCCTCCTCTTATGGCAGAAGAAAAGGCTGTTAAAAGCACATACGTGTACTCTTAGCTGCATCCTGTTTCTGATCTTAGAGAATGCCTTTTATTTAAGCGCTTAGGAGAAGCACCTCCCTGCTATGCTGGTGCTTGCTGGTAGCCGAAGCCACCTTGAATAAGATGAAGAAAGATTTGCTTGTAGGTAGCTGGGAAGCTTGAGTTTGCTGATGCCTGGGAGCCTGGTGAGATTTGCTGAGAGCTGAAGCACTTGCAGGAGCCTCGAGTGAGCCCTGCTTGGGCTGCAGATAGAAATGGGTAGGAAGTGCTTGTGTCTGCTCTTTGCATTGGGTTTAGTGATTGTGGGCCCTCAAGTAGCATCCTAGAAAAAACCTTTGCATTTTGCACAGATGAAGCTAATGCACGCAGGGAAGTTGTTCACAAGAGCTTTTGTGCTAGATGTGGTGTCAATTCACGTCAGGCAAATCTAGGCTTTGGGTAGCTTTAGTGCCTGTCAGTTGCACCTCAAAAGGAACAATTTCTTGGCCCTGTTCAGGACTGCATATGCACAAATGACCAAAAGAACTCAAAATGTAGCTGTTTCCCCCTTTTTTTTTTTTTTTTTTTTTTTTTTTTTTTTTTTTTTTTTTGCTTCACCTTCATACCCTTTGCATTGGGTGCTGGGATCATTTTCTGTAAGAATCAAAGGCAGCTTTTGGCAGCCGAGCCGATTCCTTGTTTACATCCGTCCCTGTTGTGCGTGGGCACATCCAGGGCCTCGGTTCTGCTGGAGGAAAAGTGTCTCCTGAACACAATAGTTTTAATTAATGCACAGCACCTCATGTAGGTGAGGAACATCCCAAAACGGGTGATGTTGCAGCCCGCGCTCTCCTGGCTGCGTCGTGCTAAGGGTAGCCAGGTTGGTGCCAGTTGTAGTCGTCATCATTTGGGAGGGTAAGTATTCAAACACGCAGTGCTGCTTCCCTCCGACGTCTGACCTGCAAAACCAATGCAGAAAAGAGGGTAGATTAAAGTTGTTGACCCGTATCTTTTTTTTTAACATTAATCTGTGTGTATGGCCCCCTGTGCGCATCTGTATTTAATGTAGCAGCGTACTACTGGAGTAACTTGTAGCACTGGATCTAGTTGTATGTAACTGAGCACAATTATGTACCTTTCCTCCTCACCCACAAACTTACCCAAAATTATGTAGTATTTTGCTTAGTCTGATGTGTTCTGCTGTTCTGTAAGTTGGTTGCTGGTTTTGTCCTTAGTGTAATTGTTGAGGGGCAGTTGTACAAAATGGTGTGTGATTACATCCTATACATGCTGCAACGGCTGTTTACGTATGATTCGTTTTAGTTAATGCACTGCTTTAAAAAAAAAATACCATGTTTGAAGGAACACTGTGTCCTTTTATTTTAAATGTATTTGTCTCATGATGTTTCATTTCTATGACAGTTTATTTTTATTTCCTATGAAAAAATAAATACCTTTTTAAAGTAATAGATGGGTCTGCCTCTTAAATTTCAACTCAAAGCTGGAGAGCAGTATGTGATCACCAGGCCCTCCTTGATGGCCAGGCCCCCCATGGCACTGTGAATCTTAAAAGTGTGTATTTCTTTCCTATGGTCTCTTGTCTTAAGGCGAAAAATGTACCTAACAGGTGGGTATTCTTAATTCTCAGATGTTTCAAAGTCTTTTTCTCCTTTTGCTATTTATAAGTATTCTTAATGTTACCAGTGTGATTCATTTCCCTAAATTAGACTTTCCCTTCATTTAACTGTACTACTCGCATTAGTACTGGATGGAATTGAGAAAGCTCTAATTTACATTTCAGGGAAACTTATTGTGTATTTGACAGCATCTTTGCTTAAGCTTCCCCCTCTGTTAGAGCTAAGTTAGCTCGGAGAGGTCAGGTTACTTCAGATGCTTTGGAGGGTGAGTGCTAAAGCCTCATGTTTTTGACAGCTGCTGGTTGGTGTTAGCACCCAAAATACCTTCCATTAAGTGAAAATACTGATCAGCAAATCTAGTGGGAGCTGTGTACAGCAGCTCAAGTCATGTCTGCTGTTATAAAAGGAGAATTAAAAAAGGGAATGGTTGAGTATTTCATTTAAAAAATGAATCATAAACTGAAGATTTAAGTATAATTTCTAATGGAGTTTCCAAACTCAGGTGTTCCAACTTGGATTTCTGTTTGGGTGCATGGGGGTTGTGGGTGAAAACCCTGAAGTTCTGTTACAAATTATAAAAATTCTGTGAGGTCGAATTTGACCCTCATTTTCCACATCTCTATTACATGGTTCAAGGACAAGTGAACACTAAATGGTGTTTAGTAAACTACTGAATGTTTTTTTTTTTTTGCTCAGCACAGAACAGACCTTGGAGCTTCACCCATGGGAGAGAGCAAAGGAGATTGCTATAGTTATGTCCACAGTTACCTCTGTGGATGTCTGCAATTAGAGGATGCTGCTCTTAGGTACTCACTTTGCAGGCTTCTGCAGGTGTGAAGCAGGGATGAGAACCCTAAGGTGAGACCCCTAAGGGTGACCAGAGTTTTCCAAAATTTGAGTATTTTGCAAACGCCCTGAGGCTTTTGTACAGCCTCTGCGGACACTGTGCACACCACTGGTGAGGAGCTTTAGAGGAGGTTAAACAACACAGTTGCTGTTTAGAGAACTTCTTATCCAACAAAGGGGAAATTGTGGAGAGAATAAGATAAGGATGGTGATAGTGTTTGCTCTTTTGCCCAAATTGGGTTCAATGCCTTTTTTTTTTTTTTTTTTTTTTTTTTTTCCCCGTTCCACCACCTCTCACATCTTTTCAGAAGTTTTTCAGAACTTTTTAGGATGACTTTGGGGGAGGATGGCCAATGACTTTTTGAATCCAATGAAATTTTCATTGTGCTGTTATTCAGTGTGTAGGATTTAAGGCTTTTAATTCACAGCAATTGTTAATTCCATCTCGTAAAGACTGTTGTTGCAGGCATACCTGCTGTTGGAAAGATGTTATGTGCATATGTTTACGGAATTTGTATATAGCTATGCATGTAAAAGGAATTTGATACCACTCCCGAAGCCTTCTCTGTGTGCTTGATACCTTGACCAGTCCCATGAATTTATCTTGTGGGGCATACGGTGTGTGTGATCTCAGGGCAAGGGTGCTTTTATGCCTGACAAATTATTATAGTTCTACTTCCTCTTGCAACCTCTGGAATTAAAACCAGTAAATTAAAAATAGGGAGATTCCTGTGTGCACCTGTGGATAATTTTTCTGACGTGTTGACCGCCTGAAGTGCATTTAAGAGAGAGTGCTGGAAGGAACAGCCGGGTTTTGGTGAACTGCCGATGCTGGGCGGAGAAGAGCTGTAAGCGAGGGCTGCCCCGTGCCCGCTCGTGCCCTCTCGCGGGTGAAAACTGCAGCGCGTTGTTTGGAGTGAGACAGGAGCAAACGAGGAGTGTGGGCCTGGCTGTGTTAGCGTTGTGCAGTGATTTAGAGCTCAAAGGCAGATGGAGGCAGAAGTTTTCCCTTCAATAATCCCTTGCAGCGGACTTGGAGGACTGTTTGTAAACTCTTAATCTGTGCAAAATGATTTATTTGGCACTGCTTAATGCTAAACTCTGAAATTGGACCTCTTTGCGGTGTTAAATCAGAAAGCTTATTACTGCCTTTTGGCTGCATTAATAGCTATAATCTCTTATAATGAAAACAAATTTACTGGACTGGATTTACCTTCTGAGGAAGCTTCTTGGCATTAAATATGCTTCTGCCCTTTAATTCCTCACCAATTACTGGGAAGTTGATAAAGGAAATATTTTGCTGGAGAAGGTACCGGGTTGTGGATGTATTGAGGAGCAGGGTCTCAAGGCGGTGAGCCAGAAGACATTTATTAAGGCATTAGCTGTATGCTAATAGCTATGTACTTATAGCAAATCGTCCAGAAACACGCTCGAACCCCGGTGCCCCTCCACCTCCTGGAAGCTGGTTACCTCCTACCAAGATGATCCATTCTGTTGTTGCCGAAGGGGCCTCCACCCCACATCACCCCGCTTGCCTTGGGAGACCCTCCTTGCTTTTTGGATTTCTGCAGACTGGGAGCCCTTTCCCTGTCTTCTCAGACCTCTCACTATTGAAGAGTTAGGAATCTTGACCTAAATGGGGCAGATTTATCAGTTCTCTCTCCTTGGGTGTCTGTTGGCTGTTTATCTGGTTTCAATACTCCCACAAGATGCTGTTTAACACACTTGGTTGTTAAGGGAGCATGAAAAGCATTTCAGTTTGCTGCTTTCCAGGTGAAGGCAGATTATTCAATAAACAATTCTTTCTTTTGGCCTCATTAGTATTGGGATTATCCCTGCTAATTCCTAAAGCCCAGGTGCAGTTTCTAAGGTTCCATTCTTGCTAAGAGCAGAACAATAATAACAAGAGAACATGCAGTTGTGCTCCTTCCTGATTTCATTTATAGCCTTGGCTTTGGAAAACAGACCTTTTTGCAGCAAGTCTACTGAGTGATTCTGGAGAGTGTGCCACTGCCAATAAACCAAATGTCTAAACCCTATTAATGTTTAACACTTCAGTGCTCTTTGCCCTTGTGGCAGTACATGCCAGGCTTCCTGGACTCTGGTGGCAGTTGTGGGCCCTTCAAGAACGTTTCACAGAGGCCCCAGATTTTACTCCTTGCACTGGTGGTGTGTTTTCTGCTGGG
The DNA here is from genome assembly GCA_034781795.1 of Crypturellus tataupa. Lineage (NCBI taxonomy): Eukaryota > Metazoa > Chordata > Aves > Tinamiformes > Tinamidae > Crypturellus > Crypturellus tataupa. The sequence continues at coordinate 3,993,908 of JAWLRI010000229.1, forward strand.
TAACTGGGTTCCTTCCCTGTTATCTAGCAGTGCTGATAGCGCCACTTCATGCTGTCAGGCCATTCCTACCCCACGGCCAGAATGTTTGGAAGAACTTTAGAGGGAACTGGGTTAAACATGAGTACACTTGGCAGCTGACAGCTTTTGATAAGGCAGCCCGAACGTTGCTCCCCTCTTCTCTCACCCACCGTGTAAGAAGGCTTTTGTGCTGCTTACTTTTATAAAACCAATGCAATGGTTTATTCTGACAGGTTTGGCTGATAGCAAAGCCTAAGTCAAAGTTCAGACCTGCATCTTGGAGCTGTCTTAAGAAATCTGGGCAGATTTTGGTGGCTTTGGTCCTGTGCTTTCATAAACCAAGGGTGAGGTGTTGCTAATAGTAATTCTAACTGGATGATGGGAAATAAAGAGCATAGCAGCCCTAGAAGCTGCTGCAGGGTCTCGGCCAGGACTGAGCGAGGGTTCTGGTGGCCCAGACTTGATGAGCTGAGCACGGACGCTGGGAAGCACGGACGCACGGAGCAGCTCGTGGCCGCTTGGAGGGGATGCCCTGGGCGTGCAGCCGCCAGCACCTGTCTGGTTCTGCCTTCCCCCTCTCGCTATATTTACCCTTCCCAAGGGGAACTTTCCAAGAATGGAAGTAGGGAGATAAAACGCCTGCAGGGCTAAAATTAGCTGGCGAGCCTGGGCCCTGCGGTGGCATTTCAGCTGCGCGCTGGCCAGACGGCCTCATTCCCCTGTGGCCGTCCCCAGCGAGGACGGGCCCAGCTCTTCCTCACCGGCGCCGGGGGCTTGTCCTGGAGCAGCGGCCGCCTGGCTGGGCCTAGGGCAGCGTCACCGACCTCACAGAGGCAAAGCAGCGGCGTCGCGGCGCCTCGGCGACTCGGGGCACATGGAGGGAGCTTGGTGACCACCGCTTGAAGAGCGTGAGTAGATTTTTGCATTGCTCTTAGGTCACTGGTAGCCTCTCTAGGGGCGTCACGCCTGTGCAGGCAGTTCCGTCAGCGCAGGAGGTGGCACCTGGCTTTGGTTCTCTGAGCACCTCCTCACACCGGTATTCGCAGGAATGTCCCTTTGGAGATTCTGGTTTTCAGTGTCTGGAAACATTGCAGCTGGTCAATTATTTTCAGGCCAGTTTCCATGGGGGACATGTAGAACTGTGGACCCTTTTTTGAACTGGCTCTTGGATACCCCTCGCTCAAAGTCATGTAGCCAGGAAGGTTTTGGAGCTCCAGGGCTTGCCATCAGCCTGTCTCCTGAATAAAGTGCTGATCTATGATTTCACGTATTTGTATATAAATTGATGTATATAAACTGATTTGTATATAAGTTGACAGACTAGAGTGCAATGAGGCTCTGCCTGCCCTGGGTACCATCAAACCTGCCCCGCTTAGTCAAAACCTATGGCTGCTGAGGTGACCTTGCACGGGGGATCCTCCTGGCCATGCTTCACGCAGCAAGCGCTGGTGTGAGACGCGGCAGCCGTGACTCGATCACGGCACCGTGAGGGGTGCGTCTGCAGGAAGGGGCTATTTGCTTCATGCTGCCCCTTTCTGTGCTGAGCACGAGGTGACCTCTGAGGAGGCACCCGTGGAAGCAGCGGAGCCCACGGCCGTCCCTCAGAGAGAACATCAGCTGTAACGGGGAGGGACGGCAGCGAGAATCCCCGGGCGCAAGCGGGCAGCCCCTCCTCGGCCTCCCCGCGCCCAGGGCTCCCGTGAGGAGCGTCGCTCCTGCAACCTCCCCCTTGGAGCAGGAGAGCAGCAAGAGACTTTGCTGTTGTGGAGCTCGAGCATCTGTAGAATTTGGGGAAGTTTAATGCTAAAAGCTCTTCAGGCTGGGTTTGCACCAGCAGCAGCTTTCATGTTGAAATCAAATCCAAGCTAGTTCCTTTAAAAATGGCAAGGCAGAAAAATTATCAGGTACTTCTCTGTGCCTGCTCTGGAGTAAAACCCAGCAGTTCCACCAGCTCCTTAAATCACCTTCAGAATTTTCTGTAGGGTCCAAAATACTTGTTAAAGCAGCTCTGTGTTAATATAGCCTTTGGCCAGGCTGTTCATATGAGGTGGCCAGCACAAAGCTGGGCTGATCTTGCTGTTTTCAGATGTGTCTTTGCCCAACGGCCCTCATGGAGATCAGTCAGACAGGCTAGTTCTGAGGATCTGGGGAGATCTGGTGGCCTCATTTACCAGTTGGATACAGAATCCTTTCAGAGGTCTAGTTTTAAATGACCAGTGACCACGCATTGATCTATCCCCTACCTTTTTTACCACATGTGGGAACAGTAGCATCAAATCATTACAAGGAAGAACAAGAGAGTTTTGTGAGCTCCCAATACAGTGTGTGACCTTCAACACCAAGCTCAAGCTTGGGTTTGTCCATCATTGCGACCTTTTTGAGAGGTGGCTAGTATATGTGCTAGAGCAACGAGCCCCATCTTAAAGCTTCACAGCGTGGGTTTCCTCTCCTGGGGTATTTTGAGCAGATGGCTTAAACAGAAGACAGACAAGGGGGCTGGTGTGGGACAGCGCAGGTTCTAATGCTCTTTTCTTGTCATCCTATAGATCTCATGCTTTACAGTTTACAATGAAAGTGGTACTTAGGAGACCGACCAAAAAAATGAGCCTAATGGACATAACTAAAATTTTCTCCATGCTCCAGCCCAGAGAAGATGAAGAGGATAATGGAGAAAGCCAGGAGCTGAACCAAGCGGTGTCTGAGGATGACTATCAAACTCTTGATAAACTCTTGCGCCAAGACAAATACAAAAAATTTATCAACAGCAGAAGTGGCTGGGGTGTACCCAGCACCCCCCTCCGCCTCGCCGCGTCCAAGGGCCACATCCGGAGTTTAGAAGTCCTCCTGGCCCATGGAGCAGATGTGGATAGCCTGGATGTGAAAGCGCAAACGCCGCTGTTCACGGCCGTCAGCAATGGTCACCTGGAGTGCGTTAAAGCTCTCCTGGACGCGGGGGCCTGTCCATCCGGCAGCATCTACAACAACTCCTCTCCGCTGCTCACTGCTGCTCGGGATGGGGACATCAGCATCCTGCGGGAGCTCCTGGACCACGGTGCAGATGCCAATGTCAAGGCGCGGGTGCCCGAGTGGGCTGCCAATGCTGTGGCTTGCTCGGGCCCGCTGTACCTGGCTGCGGTTTACGGGCACCTGGAGTGCTTCAGGATGCTACTGCTTTACGGAGCCGACCCCAACTATAACTGCACAGATGAGAAGATGATTGCACGGATCAAGCAGCCCAAAACTCTGCTCGAATTTTGTCTAGGACATGGTTGCAGGAGCGAATTCATCAAGCTGCTCATTGACTTTGGAGCCAACGTGTACTTGCCAAACGTGGCGGGAGAAAAGCTTGCGCCCAGCACCGAGGGCCTGGAGCTGCTGCTGAGGGAGAGAGGTAACGTGCGCGAGTACCTGGGGGCTGCTTCAGACAGGGCATGGGTGCAATTTGCTTCAGGTTCCCCTTCCCTTCGCCTACCAATAACACTGATGATGTCCTTCTTGTTGGAGTCATTCTGGGAACTGCTGTTCACAAATATCTGTAATCTGAGTATTCCTGTAATTGGGGCATGCAGGGTTTTCTGTCCCAGAACCCAGTATTCTCACTTGTGTTGAATACTGTTTTTTAACAGGACTCTCCTCCCTCCCTTCCCTTTCTGCAGCTGTATACTGGCTCTCTTGTACTGCCTAGGTCCTGAAAACCTCTCCTTAGTTTAGTACAACCCTGGCAGAGTTTGTCTCTGTACACCCAACTCCCACGGCATATGGGCTGCTGGGGCTGGGGCTGAATGTACAGCGCAGTCGGCTGCAGCATCCAACCTCTCCCAGACCTCTCCAGCCTCAGGGAACTGAGCTGAAGGTCTCTGGTGACTTCTCCTCTCTCCCTCTTCTTACAGTTCATCCCAAATCCCTGCTGTCTCAGTCCCGGCTGGCGGTGAGGAACCTTCTGAAGCTGGCAGGCCACGCGCAGGCTGTTGGCGAGCTGGACATCCCGCCCGTCCTGCGGAGCTATCTCCAGCACCAGCCATAGGAGGAAGCCCCCGACGCAGCTCGAGCTCCCATGAACCATGTCAAGCACCCAAATTAAAAGCTGCTCCAAAGTCACGGTTACCCAGTGCAAAACAGCCCTGATTTGATCAGTGGCTTCAAGGTGATTGTGACTTAAGAAGTGTTCCCAAAAGGGGTTGCCTGTGTGAAAAGGATATCTTCCTTCTTGTGGAGGGCAAGAGAGGGAAGGAAAATGGAAGAGACCTCTGCAACAAAAGTGTTGGCATGATGGTAGGACAGGATCTGATTTAATTAGTGTTTGGTTGTAAACCTTCTTCACACCTTTAGTAGTCATGAATTGGTTGGAGAAGGGCCTGGGAAAAGGCTTGATGGCCAAAGCCTGAGGCAAAAAGCTTGATTTTGCCTCCTCCTTTCTTGAGGAAAAGGAGAGAGAAAGCAGGTAAAACTGGCCCCCATATTCCCAACTGCATGTAAGGCCAGTTTTGGGAAGGCTCTGGAAGTGCTTCCTCTGCTTCTCCACTGCCAGACCAGGCCGGTTCGGGGATGGACAGCAGAGAAGTGTGTGCCATGGAGAGCTCGCCTCATAAACCCTCATGCTGGCAGTGATTCTCCATCCCGGTGGCCTGCGCTACCTCTGGATCTCCTTGGCTGACCAAACAGTGGTGGTCCTAAGTTGTGTTTTTAAATATCATCAAGTATTTCTGCAATTGCGATGGGGAGAGGGTCCTTTTCCCAGCCGCATGCCCCTGATGAGGCAGGGTTTGTCTTATGTGTATGCACTGTTCTTATTAAACTGTTGTGACCTGTTGGGTAAAATGCTGCTTAACTGGTAAGGGATGAGCCTGGAAGCTCAGCCAATACCACAGTGTTGCGGGACCCTGGCCAATGGCGCAGCTACCCAGGTTTGCTCAAATCCTGGGAAATGAAGGTTTGGGAGCGCTCCCCAAAGGCACCGCCACTGAGCCTGAGCCAGACCACCGTATTTGCTGCTCACATGGGGAAGCGTTTGCTGCTTAAATACCCACTCGTGGGCAGAAACACCGGTGCCAGGGTTGCTGCCAGCTGGCAACCTTCATATTCACCTTTATAGAGTGTAAGAGTCATGTTATTATCATGTAAGCTCGTGAGCCCGTCTGCAAGCTGTGACCTCCTCTGCCGGCAGAGCATCTCAGATAACTCAGCAGAATGAGGCTTTCACTGTGCTGAGTGTGAAAAACTGTTTTATTTTCAAATAAAACCACATACAACCTGAAACCACACACAACCTATCTGCAGCGACTGCTCTGCCCCTCTGTGAAGTCTAGCAGGGCTGGCTCACACAGAGCGGAATCTGCGTTTTGGCAGATTTAAGGCAGGGATGGAGCTTAGGCGTTCCCAGGGCAGCTCTGCTGGTGATTCACTCCCTGGCTTTGGCAACTGACTGGGCTTTTTTCTTCTGGGCTTCTGCAAAACCATTGTTTTTTTGCAAAACAATGATCAAACCTGTAATTAACTGTGATCTGTGCCCTGGCAATCACTGTAGAAAAATCCCTGGGGAGCGGGGTTGGTGTGGGTCAAAGTTGGGACAGGCTGTAGAAGGGCTGTCTGGGATCTGCTTTTTAAAGTAAAAAATGAGGATTGGAGAATGCAACTAGAAGAGACATTCCCTGGGGTGAGTTCTTGTTACCTGCAGTGGCTCCCTGTGGTGGTGTCACTTGTTTATATATTTTAGCCTTAGTACAGTGGCAGGGACAACTCCAGGCTGCACTTTTTTTTTTTGGTGGCAGCAACAGGGACAATGTTTTTTAGTCTCTTAAATCAAGATTTGCTGTTAGAGGTTGCAGCCCAGAGGAAGTCGTGGTCTAAGCAGGTGACCTGGCTGGTCCCTCCTGCAGCAGATGATGAGTGATAAAAATTGCAAAATGGGCAATCTTTTTGCAGTGAGCCTTGCTCTACTCTTAATAACTGATGCTGTGACAGCAGGGAGCAGGGACAGGCTTTTCTTAATTATATTTATTGCTGCCTTTCAATGTGTGGAAGGAGCAGTGAAATCACTGGAGCAGTAACCTGTGTGGCTCATCTTGGAGAAGGAGCTAAGCCATTCAGCGCTGCGTTGTAGCGTGATTGTTGCTGTGATATAAGGGACCCCTTAGTGGCCTGGAGGGGGCGATTTGCTTACATTTATAGCCCTGCAGTGCCACAGCTGCTTCTCTGCAGCCTGTGGCATGGGTGGCTGTTACACTCTGGACTATCTTTAGGATTTAGCTAAATATATCCAATATGCTTTGTTTATTACAGTACAGTTGTATCTTGAGTGCAACTACAGTTAGGGAAAGGCAAGTGGAAGCTGCACATGTGTCCAAACACATCTCATGGTGCCTTCAGGAGCTCAGCACATACAGAAAGGCTCTTCAGTCTCCCAGAGCGATGTTTTCTGTGAGACTTTGGCAACTTTGCTCCTAGCTGTTATTGAACATCTTTTGCAAAATGTCAGCTTGGCATCAGCTCAGGCTAGCTTGCCGTTTACAAAACAGACACATTTTGCATTATTTATAGACTTCTGATCTAATTGTTATTTCAAAGGTTGTGGGAGCTATTAATCAGCATCTATTAGGCTGCAGGACATCTCCGGAGGGAAGTATGAAGGGCCCCAAGCTTGGCATACTTGAAACTAGCCTGGACAAAGCTTAAGCAACTACTCTGTAGGGAGCAATTGTGCATTGGCTGTGAAACAGGACTCCATGATCTAGTAAGTCGTCTTCTTTCCTAGAAGAGCTGCAGCAGCCTCTTCTCAAAGGGTGGGATTATTGGCTCAAGGGTCAGTCCCAGATCGGAGGTGCAGGAAGCAGCATGGGGAGGGCAGCAGGTCTGGATGGCCACTGAAGACCTGTCCAATCCCTGAACAAGCCAGTTCATGTGCAAATACAGACTGACCAGACTGTGCTGCACCCAAAATATTGCATTTGTGTTCCTTCTCCTCTTCCCTTTGCTAAAACTTCTCTATTTTATTTGGGGACATCAAGCTACGTATATTTAAAGCTGTATAAATCAGCCCACGCTGGCTCTTCTACTACTGTTTGGGCCAGGTAAGTCTTATACCATGGAGCTGCACAGCACCTTAAATACTAATTCTTCTGTTATTATTAGACCATTAGCAAAACCGCGCTGGGAGAGGTTAGAGTCGCACAGCAGTAGTCTGAGTGCATGCAGGGAGCACAGCTGAGTCCCCAGCACCTCCTGGGTGCTGGGCCGTCACCTTGCGATCAGCTGGGTTGATGATGGGTCGCTTCCCCAATGGGGACAAGGGCCCTGGCTGCCTCCCCTCCTTGCCCACGGGCCGCTGAGCAGCCTTGAGGAGCTAATGACTTCCAGTCCCTGCTGTCCTGGGATGGATTTGAGCTGACAGCCTGAATGGGAATATAATTTGTTGATATTGGAATGGATGAAAAATTTCATTTTCAAGGTAATCGTGCTAAACAAGCAACAGCTGGTGGTTCTAATAACAGCTGCCCATGTTTATTAATTAATGGGAGCTTTATGATGGGGAGCAGTTTGCAGCAGTGTGTCTAGCTCCAACCAGCAGGCTGCACTCCAGAGACAAGTTGCTCCTTTGCTTTCCTTGTCCAATAGGCGCTACCGGATCCCTGGAAAAGGGCTCCTCTTTGCAAAGACATTTCCAGCTTGAATTTCTCCTGCACAGCAGTTCAAATAACAGTGAGATGGAATATTTAGAAACAACCTGGGGAAGGTTTTGCCTGCTGCACTTGGTGAGCAATGCCTCTGGCCGCCAGTAGCAACGCTCTGTGCTCGATCTATCTTTTGTTAAGCCTCCTGCTAGCCCTGAGAGGCGAGTGCTGCTCTCTCAGTTTTATCCGAGCACAAAACCAAAGCCGAGGCCGGAGCCGCAGCAGGCGCTTGTGCAGCTCTGGGCCTCGGGCACTGGCATTGTGCTGGCCCGACCCCGCTGATCTGAGGGATATTAGCAGAGTTTTGATGAGCAGAACGTACTCAAGAGAATTTAACGCTGGCTTTTGAAAGCTTTGTCTGTGAACGGAAGGAGTGGAGATTTCTGCCTGCTCTGTCTGCTGGAGCCAAGCAGGGCATGTGGGACATGCCCGTCCTGAGGACCCCTTGGCCTCAGTGCATCCTGAAGCTCCTTGTGAGCAGACTGTGTCGGGATGGACATGGCCACCTCCTCACAGCAGGCCCTGCCAGGGCTGTCAAAACTTGAGAGATCCTGCTCCTGCCTTACCTCGTCCACCCCGACTGAGGGCGTCCATGTGTGCACCAAAGCTGCAGACAACCGGATGTCGCTTCTTCCCCTCGGGCACCGCAGCCCCTTGAGCTGTTGGGCAGGGCACGTTGGGCCCATCCGAGTGTTGGAGAGCGGGTTGGTGTTCCCCCTCCGCGCTGAGGATGCGCGTCTCGTTCATCTTTGCGCGTGCTGTGACGGCCCATCCACGGCTGTGCTGCAGCTCTTAGGCACCATCTGCCTTGGCTCCGCGTCATCTGCTGGCCTGTGGTTCCCCGGGGGACCCCCGCGTCCTGCCCGCCTGCCCCATGCCCTGGCACGTGCTTTTGATGATTCCTTTGCAAATTAAGATGATTAGGGTAATGCAAGGAAAACAGCCCTCAGGCTGTCCCTGAGGCTGGGAAGCTGCTCACTGGGGAAGGAAGTTTGAGGGAAGAAGTAAAAACAAGGATGAACTGGCACGCGTTCCCAGGAATCGCTTGTTGGAGATCTCTGAAAATTGAGCTCCTTTAGGCTAAAATCTCTGCTCCGCTTTAGCACAGGCCCTTCCTTCCCTTGCGCACTCAGGTCCAGGAGCACGGGAAGGGGTTGTGTAGCAATTAAGGGGCCTTTAAATATGGTCCCAAGGACGGCTCCCTGGCTGACCAACGCTGGTCACCAGGGGGACAAAAGCGCAGCTGCTCTGTGAGGGATTCATTTGCAAATTCGCCCTTTTGGGCCCTTGCTCTTACCCTCCCCTGTGCCGCTGGGTGTCCTTCCAAAGTGCAGGACCCCAAGCAGCCAGGAGCCCTCTCGTCCCCTGAGTGACTGTCCTGTTCCCACAGCAAGAGTGAGGCCTCTCGCCCCATAGCAGATCCCAAGAGGGATCCTCCTGTCCTCCCCTGTGACCTGCTTTAGCCATCAGTGGTGCCTGCGGGGATGACTGTGTGCAGGCCCAGCACGGCTCCTGGCTAAGGAACATCTTAGAGGGTTACCTTGAGCTCCTGTGTGGCGTTTCGCTGTCCTTGACTTAGCAGGTGGCCAGTCCTGCTGCTGTTTTAATTCTGCCCTGCCTTTAATTTGGCTGCGGCCGATCCCCACTGCTCCTCCAGCATCCTCATCACAGCCTCGGCTTGTCGAGTTTTGTCTCTGTTGATAAAATAAAGGGGTTTCTTTAATCACGGCATGGTGGCTATGCCCCATCCACAATGATCTACCATGATGGAAAAATATAGGCAAGGCAAAATTGTTGGATTTCTGCTGTGATGAACCTTAAAGAGCCCGGCTAAAAATTGCTGGGTCTGGATTGGGAGGAGAGACAGTGTGTGACAGTGGCACACAGTGTGACAGCAGCCGTTGCAGGAGGTGCTGGTGGCACATGCAGTGACAGCAGCACACAGGTAGTATTGTATGGCATGCCAGCAGCACACACACTGGGTGACAGTGACACAAGCAGGAACAGGACACGGCGGGTGACAGTGGCGTGAGGCAGCCAGGAGCCTGGGCGCAGGGTGGCAGTGGCACAGGGCTATGGCACTGGTGTCCCCGGGGGCTGCAGCAGGACACTTGCTCTACCAGCACAGTGTGCATGTGGTGACAGTAGCATGTGGTGTCGTCGGACTACAGCCGTGTCACTGCAATATGCACGTGCCCCGTTCGCTGTGGGTGTCACCGTGTCACCCATGGGATGACACCATACCACGCACACTGTGTCACTCATGGGGGTCACTGTATCAACATCAGTGTCACAGCCGTGCAGCATCACAAAACCAAGCTGTCCTCATGTCACCTGTGAAGCCGGAGTGCCATGTGCACCATGTCACACAACTGTCGTGTCCCTGTGTCACCAGTGTCGTGTATGCATAGCGCCAAGCTACCAGGGTGTCCCCACGTCACTCACAGTCAGGGTGTCCCTGTGCCAGGTGTGGTGTCACAAGCACTGTAACACCGTAATGCTGTCCTTACGTCGCCCATTGTGACACCCCAGAGCGTCGCAGTGCCACAGAGAATGTGACACATGGCATCCTGTGTGGCCTTTGTGCCACATCCACGCACACCTCGTGCTGCACCGCCGGGCGCCACCCACGACTCCCGGTGCCACACCAGCTGCGTGACGTCACGTCACGCACGGTCCCCCGTGCCACCTGCGGTGCCACAGCCACGCGCGGGGCGTCGCGCGG
>JAWLRI010000229.1:4004970-4047802 GCA_034781795.1 Crypturellus tataupa
TGGCAGCGGCTCCGCGGGTCGCGCCGGTGGCGGTTGTCGCTCCGGACTCCTCTGAGCGGCGGCTTCGGGGGGGTGGCCGAGCGGCGCTGGCGCGCGCGGCCGTGCTCGGCGGAGGCTGTGCGAGCAGCGCGCGGCTGCCCGTGGCGCCTGGCGCGTCCCGCGGCGTGGCCAAAGATGGGTGAGCAGCGAACAGCGGAGCCGCTCCAAAACGTGCCTCTTCGGAGAGCTTGTGTCGTAGCCTTTGGGATGCTGGAGCTCTGCAACTGGAGACCTTTCCATGCCCTACAGAGGCTTGTAGGAACTCTGGCCAGACTCGTTTGTAGAGATAGTGGGGACGCAGATGCCACCGGGAGCTGTTCCAGCAGTGGGATTGCTCTGTGAAGTCCCGTCCCGTACAGGGAGGTAGGTCACAGGCAGGGAGAACTTAAGCTTGAGATAAGAAGTCTCAAAATGGGCCTAGTGTCCTCAGAGAGCCACAGCAGCGTCTGGTGAGGAAAGGAGAGCAGCCTGCTCTAACCCACATCCCCAGCACAAGGGGACCATGGCTGAGGTTCCCATTTTGTGAATCACCTCTCCCTCTAAACTGAACTAAGCTGGGAGATGCTGCACTTTTACCAACTCATTCTCTCCTTTTCTCTGCTGATTTCCACAGGCAGCCTCAGGAAGACTTGTTTGTGCTGTTTTTCTGAAGGTTAAACACCACATTAACCCTGGACAGGTTGGACAGTATGGTCAATGATCTCTTTGTCCTGCCCTCCCATTTCTCCCCCGCAGAGCGGAGCTATTCTGAAGTGCTTGTTTGCTTGCAGAGATTGTGGCTTCAAGGCAGAGAAAATGTCTTGACAAATGCTAGACAGGGAGCAAGCTCTGGGTTATCCTGTCGAAACAGGTGGTGGACCCTTGGGGCTTTCTGAGCTCCTTCGAAAGCCTTTCAAAGAGAGCTTTGCATCACACTTTGTGGGGTCAGACGTGGCCCCAGGTTCCTGCATGTGTTTCTCCTACGCCAGGTGCTAACACTGAGTGGTTTGTGACCCTGCTTTTTGGTGACAGGTGTCCTGTCGAGCAAAAGTCAGCTAGATGCAAGCTGCAACCAAAATACTGAATATTTTTTCAGGGTGTTTTTTGTAAAAACAAAAGAGCTGCTCTCGTACAGCCTGTGTCCATGCTTGCTCTGTGCTTCAGGCTTTGGTTGGAGTTGAGCTATTAAGCAAATGTTAGTGTTTCCAATCAGTCTCCCCCTAGTACTCGGTTCCTTTGTTCATGAAATATCTCTTTTCCTTAGTTTTATTGTAATGTTTCTCACCAGAAGTTTCATGTAAGAAAATGAATTGTCTTTCATGTAAGAAAATGAATTGTTGGGCCATTGCGAGGTAAAGGACAGCAGCAGATCAGGCTCCCTGGCCAACAGATAAGCTGTGCTTGCGGCAGAGCCCGAAAACAAAGCTGTACACACATGAGTTTGAGTGGGGAGAGGCACAGGAATGCCTACGTAGGAGGAATCTGCTTTCTAATTCTGTACCAGACTTGAGGGAGGCGTTGTGACTTCTTCAGTCAGAGCTGTTAAACTCACACCCGGCTTGTAAAAGTACTCGCTTGTGTGTGTGTGTTTTTTTATTTTTTTGGATGTGGTTACTACTCACAGGCCTGGAGCTGTGATCTCAATGAACAGCCTGCGTGCGGGGAGGCCGCGGGGTGCTCCTGGCGTACCCTACAGGTTTCCTGGGGCTCTCGCTGCGGTATTTAACCCAGCTCGCTTTGGTCAGCGCTGGGGTCCCGTGCCAGGCAGGGGCCTTGCAGTCTGCAGTGGTGTGGTGAGCAGAGGCTCCCTTCCTGTGCGCTGCGCTGCAGCATTGCCCGTGCTCTGCTTGGCCTCGCAGTGGGCAGGCAGGTGCGGGTCAGTTTTCGTGGTGATTTAGCACTGCTAAGCTAAGGTGCAGAAAAGCCAGATCTGCATCTGGCTGGTCGCTGCCGGCACCTCTCCGCCAGGAGCTGGGGAGAAGCTTCTCAAGCCGTAGTGTCCATGACCGCGGCTGCCATCGTAGATGAGAAACGTGCAGTTCTGGATGTTTTGGAGCTGCCCAGCACATCCTTTTTCATATTTGGAACATAATGAGCATTGTCTTTGCTGTTCAGAGAGTGCAGCTCTGCTTGATGGACAGAAACTTCCTTAAATCGCTTTGCACTTGCCTTTAAACTGGGATATAGCTTGCTTGGCTTATTTCTAATCGCTCCCCAGCATCTCAGCAACATCTATGCTGCATCAGATATATCTGGTCTTAAAAACAAGGTGCTTACATGTGGAAGTACACACTGCCCAAGCTGTAGCGTTTCACTGGCCTGAGGACTCAGCATATCTAAATACATACGTAAATTCAGCACATTAACTACTCCCAGATGCGGTAAAGAATCACTGCTTTCCCACTGTGGATGTGGTTATACAAGTAGGAACAGTTTGGGAATAAGCAATGCTGGCGTCGGGCGCTCTTAAACTTACAGATAGCTGCCCGCGTGACAGCTCTTAATGGTGTAATTATCACAGTAAAAAACAAACAAGGAAAGTGGTAGTTCTGACCCACGCAGTCGTACAGCCATGAAGATTCTACTCAGGCCTTAGAGTTTAAATTTTGACATTCTCAAATTATTATTAGTATTCTTAGAGAGAATAACATTAATGTGCAACCTTCCTAGAAAATACTTTCTATTACATGATGTTTTTATTTTGACAAAAATCCTATATGCAACAGTCTGTTTGGAGAAAGTGGCCACGTGCTTTAGCAGTTTGCTGGCTGCTGGTATTCACAGCTGCAGTAATGTTCGCCTGTAAACGAGGTGTTTGCAGTGCAGTGGCATGAGTGATGTCGCAGGAAAGAGCTGTTCCTTCATTGCAGGCAAGGACTGCAAAAATAATAGTTGGGCGGAATTTCTCTGGGTGATTTATTTAAGTAGTAAGACTGTGTCGTTCCTGTTGTCATGGTCACGGGGCTGCGTGTAGCACCTAGTGATCGCTTTACAACCAGCCTTGCAGCCTCTGTGCTTGGCGAGGGTCCCTTGCCAAACTTGGGGAGGCTGCAGCGCTGCCTTCTGCCTGCCAGCCCGTGTCTCACAAGCTCATTCTGACACCAGATTCTGGTTGACAGGGAAGCTTTGGGGCAGTTATAGGGGATGCTTGTTGTGAAGCGCTTGTTGCTTGTATTTGGGAGGGATTAGCTTCTGTTGGAACAGACATAGCTGCAAGGTTGCTCGGGAAGCATGGAGCCTGTTGCCCTGGGAGAGGCTGGGGGATCTTGTTCAGCCTCAGAAATGAAGATTGAGAGGGTATCTGGGGAAGGGTAAGTACACTGGGGGGCTGAACTTCTGTCTGAAATAAATATAAAATGGCCATGAATAAAATTAGTTTGGGGAAAAAGATAATGATTTCCAATCCTCAGAGCTGTCGATTTCTGGGACAGTCTTTAGGCATCTCCTGGAAGATGATCCCAAGTGCTTTTGTGGAGGAATTTGATAGGTTTGTCAAAAGCGATTTGGGAACCTGCAGTGGTAGGGAGTTTCAGAGCTCGGTCATGGAGTTCTCTTCCATCATGAATATCTCTGTCCAGGTTGGTTGCATCTTGAGCAATATTTTTCTCAGGGCCACAGGCTGGATCATCTGGGGAAACAAACTACACGGGGTTGAATGCAACGTTTTCTGAACCTGAGAGCTGGAGCAGAGTTGCAGTTTTCTAGCATGGCTGTAACATGTTATCTGAAAGGCCCAGGAGCAAGTTCGCTGTCCGCTGTGATGGTTTCTTCTAAACCCTGGGCCAGTCGTGATGTAGAACTGTATTAGCTTAGGTGTTGTGCGAGTTATCTGTCACTCCAGTGCCCAGCACACTGTGCTGATGCCACCATGCCTGGGCTAGTAGCTCTGGTCTCCCAGTGCACTGGAGGTTTCCTCAGCTTCTCCAGGGCGATGGTGTCTTTGTCTCCATCGCGTTCCCTGTACAAGGAGAGCTGAATTACCCCCAGCCCTGCCTGGGCTATTGTATCGGCCCAGAGACAGATGGAGCTTGTTGCTATTCACACTTCAGAATTGCCTAATGCGCCTCAACTGTTTTTGCTTGCAAAGCCTAACAACTGCTGTGAGGCTTCTCCAGAGGGACAGCGCCGATAACGGAGCAATTGCGATTTTGCTGTGGCTAATCGGGGGCCAGCCGTGCCCGTGTTGTTTGCTTTATGTCTCTTTCCTTTCCAGTCTGGGATTACCAATATAGGTTGCCTAGAGATGGGGGAGAGCAGGAATTGCATGCCTGTGTTCACATCTAATCCAGGGCAGGTTCACACACTGCACCCAGTACATGCCTGCCTGTGGGAGAGTGAGGTTTAACACATATACTGAATGTATGCTCCCTGATACTTCTTTAGGCCATTTCTGAGGGAAATTGTATCTTAAAAATGAAAGCAAACCTTGAGTTAGGGGTACTTTGTTTGAGACAAAGCCTATGACTAGCTCTCCGGCAGTTATCCCGGATTATAGAAATCCGCTGTTTTGCTGGGAACACTACTGCACTCTAATCCTGTGGCTGGTAGAGATTCCCTTGTGATTTGGGTAAGTCCTTTCAATTTGCAGTCTCCTGTTTGTACCATCGTCATGATGTTACGCTCTTCCTCACTGCGGCTCCCAACAATTAACTGATCATAACTTGTCCTCCCTGGTGCTTGTGAGAGTTAATTCATTGTAGCTGAAGAGCCTAATTCCAGTCCAAGTAGCTTTCCTGCTACTGCTAATTAAGGATTTTAGCCTGTAGCTTGTCTTCTGCAGTGTGTTGAGAATAGGCTCTTATGCTTCTTGCTGGATTGTTACGTGATGGGTGTCTGTACGCGCCTGCCTACTTGAGAGAGATCGATGAACCAGGCTTTTTGCTGGGTTGTATTTGAGCCTTGTCAGGAGCTTCTTGCTCTTCTGGAAGCTCTGTGCTCTGTTGTGAGGGGTAAAAGAGTTAAGGTTGGATGCTCTCCTTACCTACAGGCATGGTATTTTTGTGCAGGTGTTTCTATGCTCGTCGGGGAGACTGAGCAGGTTTCTGTAGAGCCTGAACTGGTAGGCAGAAGAATCCTTTTGGTGGGCTGCCTCTCAACACTGACGAGGCCAAGGGTATGCTGTGTGGCTGGGTCCTGCAGTGAGGGCTCATGAGGGATTTCTGATGGATTTCTGGCCTTGCAGAGAGTGAGCTCGCAGCAAGAGAAGCACTGCTGATGCTGCAGCTGGGGCAGAGACAGGGTGAGCCATTGATTGCTATCAGTCACCCAAGCTAATGTCTGGTGCAACGCAGTGAAAGGATTTAGTAGCCTGTTTGCTATAGGAGGTGTCTGCATGAAAGGGAGAGACTTGACGAGCTGCCCAAGAGCGGGATGTATTTAGGGGATAAAACGGTGGTGTTTTCCCAAGGCTTTTGGTTACGGGGTAGACTTTCCTCTTCCACCTCCTGTTTTATTTAATGCTGTGGTGGCTGTGAATTTTCGTGGATGCTTTCTTTAAAACTTGAAGAGCGCAACTGAGTTCATAGAGTTGTAGAATTATTATGGTTGGAAAGATCTTCAAGATCGAGTCCAACCTGAAGCCTGAGCTCATGAAGGAGATTCTTTATCACGTAGTTTGGAGAAAGTTGTTCATTTTTGTTCTTTTTCATTTTTACGTGTTTGTTTTTACTCTGTTAAGTCCTGCAGCTCTGATGTGTACATCAGCATAAGCAGAGACCTATGCAGTGAGGTCTAGGACGAGAGCTGCCTTGCCCCTGTGCCACTTTTGTGTTTGATGCAGTCTAGCCTGGTCAGTGCTAGCGTTGAATCCCACAGTCAGGTAGGATTTGCCAAGGGGCTGGTTAGCTGTTGTCCCCTTTATGTCAGGGTCTGGCCTGTTGTGTTCCCTCAGTGCCCAGGCAATGCTGGAGGAAGGAATGTGATGCTCCTAGCTTGATTTGGGAGCAGGGCATCCCATTGCAGAGCTGTGTTCTGCCAGCCTCCCAAATCCAGCCTAGGTAGTGGGCAGGTGCCCTGCTTCTACCCAGGGCAGACCTATTAAACCACCTTCCTTCCTCTATCCCCCTTGGCCACCCCAGAAAGCTGTATGTCGATAAAGCGCTGCTTCTTATTTTTGTGGTTTTTAATCCTGTTTCCGTATTTCATTGATACAGCTGTTTGCCCTTGACGTCAGTTTTTCTAGTGTCTATTAATAGCAGTGTGGTCACAGCAGTGAGCGTTTATTGATGTCAGTGCTGACATGGAGCCAGGACAATCTTATTTTTGATCGGCATTTTTGAAAATCTTGGTTCTGTTTCAGTTTTTCCTCCCATTTTAAACAGGTCATGTCCACACAGATGTCTATTCGCTGTTTTCTTTCAGCCCTGTCTAAGCAGGGCTCTCCAGAGAAATCCCACAGACCTAGGAGAGCTTCACTGGTCCTCTGAAAGGGCCCCAGAAGACCCAAAAGCGCTAAGAAGTGGTTCAGTGAGGTCTCAGAAAAATGCTGGGAGGCAATGTGCTCAAGAAGAGCCTTAGGAAAGTCAAAGAAAGAATGAAAATAGGCTCTGGTGACACACTGCACTCTAGAAAGGATCTAGAGCCCTAGGTGTGCTCTGGAGATATTCTGGAGTTGCTCCAGCAGCCCCCTTTGCGCTTTGGGAAAGCAGTAGATGTCCTCCAGAACAACCCTAGGGTTGTTCTGGAACTGCTCTAGGTTAAGCGTGAGTCGACACTGAGGTGTCTGAGCAGTTTGCTGTCTACCAAGAATATATTTACAGTGATGAAATCCACTGGAGAAAGTACCCTGCATCAGTGGGGCCTGCAGATCCAAACACTCTTCTGCTTCCCAAGTGCCGGCCAACTGGACAATTGCATTCAGCAGGCCTGAATTACACTCGTGCCTTTGAGCCTGTCACTTCCAGTTGGCTTGGTGCCCGCGAAGGGCTTGAGCTAGCCAACAGAAACATAACGAGGTTGGAATTAGAGGGTGGAATCTGGGTCCGCTGCATACAGCCCTTCGGGGTGTGTAAATACAGGGACAGGACGTGCCAAAGGCTTCTCTGTCTGTGCTGCGGGCTGGCTGGCCGGCACGTTGTCCTTGCAGCGCTCGGCGGAGGAAAGGGAGAAGGATGTGATCTGCAAAGGGGTACCTGCGCATGGTAATGCTCTGCTAAGTCATTGCTTTAATATAATTATATCCTGTCCCATCTGTTTTCCTGAGCTGCTAATTTTAGTAAGGAGAGTGAACACTAGGGTTATCGTTAATTATAGAGGCAAATAAATGTTGTGATGTTCTCCATGTCGACTGCTGAGGCTTAAGGAAAAAAAAATCTTTCTCTGCAGGTTTGATTTTACAGGAGCTAGAGGCTGTGGTTTGGAGTGTATTTGTCATTATGGATCTCTGGGTAAACTCCCTGAAAAGCTTTCCTGGCCTCATACCACTAAGAGCTAAGCCTCAGGTATTAAAGCTCAGCAGTGCATTACAATTTGAGATGGATTTATTTTCTCCAATCTCACATCTGTGGAAAAAAAAACTATTATTTGATTTCTTCTGTTATTGTGATAAATACAGGATCATAGTTAAAATCTTTCTTCCCCCTGATAAAGGTGATTGTAGTAAACTGACTTTAATACAGTTCTTGCTTGCAAGATGATTTTAAGAACAACTGAAATGTAGTGTCAGGAAGAAAAGCAGGTGCAGTAATTTACTTTAGAAACACTGGATGCAGATCTCTTAGTATGTGAGTTTTTTGGTTTGATTCTCTGTCAAACCAGCTTCTTGCATTTTGTTGCCACGTGTGGCAGAACTGGATGTCGATTTGGGCGGGTTTCAGTGCTGTCGGAAAGGCCTTGCTTGCTGTACAGGGTGGCTTTTGTTGCTGGTCCTAATTGCTGCCTTCGTAAAGGGTTGCGAGGGCAGTGCGATTGGAGAGAGCCACCTGAGAATGAGGCTGCTCTGAGGTCAATCTATCTGTCCGCAGGAAGCAATATTATTGCCAGATGGAAACATGTGGATTTCCTGATCTAGCTATTTAACTGGTAAATACAAGCAGTGTGACGTTTTCATGCCATGCTTTAAAGGGAGGAGCAAGCAGAGAGGCTTTCAGAGGCATCAGCAGTTAATGTACCAGCTGGTGTGGAAGCCTCTTGCCTGGTCACACCTATTCAAGTGACTTTGCCATCCGCGGCTGTCTCCTCACATCTTTTTTCTCTCTTTGCTTTAGATCAGTCATGATGCTTTGGTCTATGTGCCCTGAAGAAGACTCTTCTACGGAGGTCGTTGTTTCCAGCTAGATACACCTGAACTGAGCAGCTGCCATGGAAACAGACTGCACGGAGGAGGCTGGCAGGAGCAGGTCTCAGTCTGTGATCTGCAGGCAACGTAAGGGAAGCGACCAGCAGCAGGAGGAAAACGCTGCGGGAGAACGGCTGTCCGGATGGAGCGATGCCTCTGCCGCAGCTGTGGAGCAGCAGCAACCTCAGGCCCCCCCTGGCAAGCTGAAGAAAACTGCCTTCAAGCTGTTTGGAGGCAAGAGGAGCATATGTACACTGCCAAGTTTCTTTGGGGGCAGAAGCAAAGGCCAAGGGAAAGGAGCCTCCAAAAAGGGGCTCAGTAAGAGCAAGACCCATGATGGGATCAGTGGTGCTGCATATGAGGAGAGCAGCAGGATGCAGCTGGAAAGTCCTGTGAGCGGAAGCAGGGATTCACATCCTTGTCCACTGCCGAGCTCCCAAAGCGCTCATGTGGCCATAGATAGCAGTGTCAAGGTTGATTTCAGCAGACAGGACAGCTCTCCACCAGGGAGTATTGAGGGCTGTGAGAAGAAAACCAATGGGGACAAGTCATTGTCCTTTCCCAGGCCAAAAAAAGGCCTGAAAGGATTTCTGAACAGCATCCGGCGCCACCGTAAGAGCAAAGCCGCTGAGTGTGAGAAAACAGAGCTCCGTGGGTGGATTGGGGATTCAGAGGAGGCCAAGAAAACTCAAGGCATGGGAGCTGAAACCCAACGAGTTCCAGAAGAAGGGGGATTGAGACCTGCCCCTCTTGCATGCCCAGAGACGTCTGAGGACAGCTGCTCTGTAGGCACCACAACCAACCTTGGAGAGGCTGCTGAGCCAGACTGGCTCCTGGCTGATAAAGGCAGCTCTGAGGGGGATGCAGCACTGACACCTGTGAACAAGGATATTCTAGATGCAAAATCAGAGGCTGATGCTGTAGTCTGCACGGAGTCTGACTACAGCCACCTCCCTGGGGCCCTTCATGCCGACTTCGCAGACAATGACCCTCCTTCATTACACTCTGGGGACCAGATAAGCCTCATCTTTGGAGATGTCACATCCCTTAAGAGTTTCGATTCCCTCACAGGGTGTGGGGATATCATCGCTGAGCCTGACATTCTCAGCATTGCTGAGAGCACGATCTCTGTGGAGCGCAGCAGGGACACTGCTAAACGGAGCTCCTGCCTCGTCACGTACCAGGGAGGTGGGGAGGAGATGGCCATGCCTGAGGAGGCAGAGGAATACCTCCAGCAGGTGTGGGATGGCACTGCTGAAGGCGATAGGAGCTATGATGCCCAACTGCCTCCAGCTGTGAGCAGTCATGAGCCACCAGTGGTGAGTAGCAAGTTAGATGACCATGGTTTGCATGAGGTGGAGGCCCACCCTTACGCAGTGGGGGGGATGGATGACATGGAACTCCTGACACCCCAGAGTGACCAGCAGGAGTCTGCACCCAACAGTGACGAGGGTTATTACGACTCCACCACGCCAGGGCCAGATGATGAAGCTGGGGATGGGCTTGGTGAGATCAAGAAGGATCGTCTTCCCAGAGACAGTTATAGTGGCGATGCACTTTATGAGTTTTATGAGCCTGATGACACGCTGATCAGCCCTTGTCAGGGTGAAGAAGCCCTTTTTGAGAGCAAAGTGTCTCACCCAGAGATCTTCAGCTACTTCTTAGACTTCTGTCTCCCTGCTGAGAAGAGCCTGATCCAGATGATGGGTCAGAAAAGTGGAGTTATGGAAACAGAAGAAGAGCGGCTAGCTGCCATTCAGAAAGAGTTGCTATACTGGGAGCTGCAAAGGGAACCAGTCTTGAAGCGACTTGATGTTCCCGGCAAAGAGAAGTGTCCCAGGGAAAAGCAAAATGTTGAATGTAAAACTAGAGCAGCCAACTTGATTGGCAAAAGTCAGAGTTGCCTTGGTAGTGAGCAGGTTGCCTCTCAAGCTTCAAACAGAAATGTGAATAGTGGGGTTTCAGTAGCTAGGATTGAAAATCCAGATTGGAGGGATTTGCCAGGGACCTTGTGTCCAGAAAACTGCTACAACAGCCAAAAAGCCCAAGGAAGTGGCCTTATTCAGCTCATGAAAAACAACACTACATATGATTCTGGCCTGGATCACACGGTGTTTGGTGGTTCTCCCCATGGTGGCTTAGCCCCGGGCAAAACGGGGACATACCCCGGCTACAGAACCCGTGAGCATGATAGCTGCTTGCAGAGTGACCACCACAACGGGGTGGAAACTGCTGCCAGGGAACCCCAGGCAGAAAGTGAATGTGAACCCGAACATGCTGTTAACTTCTCCCAAGCTCTAGTGGAGTTCACCAGCAGCGGGACCCTCTTTTCTAGCCTCTCTGAGAGCCTTGGTAGTTCCGACTCTGGCTCTTCCTTCACTCAGAACCTCCCTGTGCTCCCGACCATGGTCACATTTGACATTGTTGATGTGGAGCAGGAGGGAGAAGGGGAGTGTGAGCAGCATCTGGAGATGAATGCTGATGAGGACATTGCTGCATCCTTTGATGCCTTTGATGACAGCTACGTACAGAAGGAGTCATTTGCTGAATGTGACGAGAGAATGTTTCCAGGGTACCCCCATGGCTCCTTCCAGAGCTGTAACTGGGGTGTTGCCAGCCTTCCCCGGCACCTGCGTCTGCACGGGCTGAGCCCTTCCATGCCAGCACCGCTGTCCGTTAACAGGAGGAGCAGGTCACTGGACACGGAGAGCCTGGAGTTTGAACTTGCTGACCTGCAGGTTTCCAAGAACGGCCTTAAGCCTTGCCAGCTTTGGTCTAAATGGGACAGTGGCAGAAAGGACTCTGTTGGAACAAGGAAGAGCCGGAGCAAAGGGGATGATGAGTCTTCTGCTCCTGACGGTAGAGAGGTTGATGGTGTGCTGAGCTGGCCGGGCTTGCAGCATCTCCAGTATGACACTGACCTGGCTTCTGAGAGGATGAGGCATTGGGGGTTTGCTCCAACTGTGAGAGATGCCATGATAGAGAGCGCCTGGGAGCCATCTGAGCAGCCAGACATGGATTCTCCCTTTCTGTCTCATTCCCAAAACAACCCTAGAGAGACTTTGGACAGGAGGCCCCAAGAGATGGAGCCCAGCAAGCACGTGGTGCGACCATCCAATTTGCCTCTGCAGATGGATGCTAGACAGTCCCAGGAGGTGTCCGGTCCCTATCGGTATCACGGAGAAATTGTGGCCAAAAAGCTTGCTCGTGTGTTACCGCTGGGAGAAACGGAGTGCGATTCATCACAGGGCTTTAGTTTTGCTCAGGCCCCGGAGAAACCCACCAAGTGCAAACCTGTCGGTGTCGCGCAGGGAGTGCCCCAGTTTCACGATGACACCGCTGAAACCTTAAAAAGCCCTGCGAGTTTTGCAGAGCTGTACGGCAGCGGCAGCAGGGAGCTGCTGAAAGGCCGGGCCGCGCAGGGCCACGCGCTGCCCATGGGCTGTCACAGCACTACAGTGAATGTAACAGTAGCCAAATAGCTTCGTGGGGTGGCCGGGAGGGTGGCAAAGGGTTAAGGGGGGCCAGGGGTCGGGGGGAGGAAAGTGAGCATTAACGAGTGACTTTAAATTAGTACTGGGCCAACAAAGATGAACTCTCTTGCAGCTGCAGTTCATAGTCTCCATGCTGCTGCCATTCTGCACTGCTGCAGGTACTTGGTTTGATCTGATGCAACCTCCTAGATTCATAGATTAACACTGAGGCACTTTTTTCTTTTTCTTTTTACCCTTTCAGTGCAAATCACCCCTCTTGAGTACAGAACGCAGTGCAGAGTGTGCCAACAGTGCACAGTCCCATTGCTGCTAGAATAAAACCTGGAAATGACACGTTTCTAGTACAAAAGGTTTGCTTTCTGCAGGTTTAGTAAAGGGACACCATCAACTTCAAAAGAGAGAAAAGAAGCGAGAGCCCTATGGTTTTAAGAGACTTGAGAAGTGTCATTGGCCTGTGAACTTGCTTTGTGCTGGGTGTGAACGTCCATTTCTGTGTGTCTGGGGGCCTCGCACTGTGGCCATGTGTGAAATGAGGTGCAGCGAAATTCTCCGGTGCAGCTAAGGATGCAAGTCTTGTAAAAACTATCCCGACTTCTCTGTCATTCTTGTGAAACGTTTCATCCTGGACAGGCTTTTGCTGTCTTCCATCTTGCAGAGTCGGTGGAGCTGAGAGGAAGCACGTGGGTTATTCTGAAGGAGAGCAAGGAAGGGAAGCGATTCAACTGAAAGGGGAATTTGCTGTAACTTTTATTTTTTCCTGCCCAGAAGGAAAGAAGGCGCTTTTGTGTGTGTGCTGATAACACTTGCCCAGCTCTAGTTTTAATTCACTTAAAACATAACTCTTGGAGAGATGTTCTGTTGATGGTGTCCCTTTTAAGAAGGAAGTGTCAATCTCTTTTTCTTTGTAGTGGTCTGTTTTCATGCCACACAATCTTCAGTGGAAACCTTTGCTTTTCCCCACATTCCTAGCCCCCGCCCAGGCCATGGGGCGCACGTAGCAGGTTTGAAATAAGCTAAATTGGGATACTGCCTGTAGCTGTGAAATTGCGGATACTGTTACTTTCTTCAAAAGGAAGTTTTGTGGGATTTTTTTATTTTATGTTTATTTTCTTTGCATAAACCCATATGAGGAAAATATTCTGTTAGTTGGAATACAGGATGTAACACAGCCTAAATTAGGCTTCACAACTTCTTCCTCCTAGCTGGAGGGAACAAAAACCGTGGAGGTTGCTGCAGTTTTTTGTTTTTTGTCTTTTTTTCTTTTTTTTTTTTTTTTGGCCTCTTTCAAGGAGTGTGGAGGAGGGAAGTGAGCTAAGGAGATGCACTTTGCTTAGAAGCTGTATGAGCTCTTGGAAACATCTGTTTCAGGCTATTGGAGCAGAGCTCATACCTGTTCTGACGTCTCTTCTGTCCCTCTTGATGTCTCATACATTAGTCTCTAAAGCAGATCTTCCTTTCTGTGACTTACGGATCCTCTTTCTGCTCTTGTCTAAGTTCTCCATTCTGATTTTCAGATCAGTGAGTGAGGAAGTCCAAGTTCTTCCCAAGTTGCCCCTTCTCCACTTTTCTTTGGACAGAGTTTGCAGCACTTAAAGAAAAACAAATAAATTGGAAATATCACAGTGTTCTCCCTTCTCCTGTAGCAGGTTGCGGAGGGAATGGCAGTTCTGCTCAGCTCTCACTTGATTTTTCATGGCTGACTGCAGCCATTTCTGCTGAAGCAGATAGGTGGGTGCTGCTCCCTATCCATAACCCAATTACAGATGTGGCTGCAGCTGGAAAAGCAAGCAGCTCCCTGGCATTGCTGTGTCACAGAGTGCCAAGGCCCCAAGAATAGGGTGGGCAGAGGATGCTTTGCTCTGTTCTTCCAGGGAAGCAAGGTTCTAATATTCTTATGGAGGAGAGACTTTTTCGTGTCCTGCCCTCAAATATCCATGCAGGAGAGGAAAATGACAAGACCAGGCTTGGCTTGGCCTCCCTGTCCGTGCCTGTTCCCTGAGGCCCATGTGGACCCCTCTGTGAGTGCCAGGGATTAAAGCTTCGCTCTGCCATGTTAGAGCCCTGGTTGTTCTATAGGGAGTCCCTGGGGGAGCCTGCTGTGCCACGTTGTTCTTCCTGCCCTCTGTGCAGCCCCGTCGTGGCAAAAAGGCCTTCTCGGGGCACCTTCAGCCCTTAATGATGCTTGACACTGCCGTCCATAGTGGCAGGCGCGTGGACGCGTTGCCGCCCCCAGTCCATATACAAGGTGCTCAGTCCTCTGGCTCCCTTAATGATAATGAGTTTAGCTAAGGAAAGGGCACCTTGGCTGCGAGGGGCTTGGTGCAGCATCCCCCCTCCTGACTCGGGAAGGAGTCCTTAGGCAGTACAGGACCATGTGCATCAGTGCCCTGAGAGTCGGGCTTGAGGGTGTCTCTGGTAATTAATGCGCCTAATTGGCATGGGACTGCTGGAGGCCTCCCTGTTGCTGAGTCAGCACAGGTCCAGGTCTCAGCATCCTAGCTGAGCTCCATTGCAACCCACAACATGTCACTAGCAGATATTGCCAGCAACACCAGAGTTACTGTAACCTATACAGGTGTTCACAGTGCTTACTTGGCCTGAGCAGCAGCCTCACTGCATTTTTAATGACTTTTTTATCATATTTTAGCGTGTCACCAAAGGCATCTTGTAGGTTTTAGGGGTTTTGCTTAGTGTTTTGTTCATATATGGTGCAGCCTTTGCCAAAGTTTTTGGTGAAGTATGAAAGTGTCTCAGTGCTAAAAATGAATGTTCAGTTGCAAGTGCATGTCTAATAATAATTATTTTGGTTGTAGGTACGTACTAGAAAGACTTATTGAAACTGTTTTTAGACTCTAATGTGTGAAAGCAATACAGCCAAGACTTGATAATCTGACTTAATACCAAAGGTTTGTCCTCTTAATTTGATTTAAACTAAATGAAGCAGATATCTAATGATTTAAAATGAGATTTCTAAAAGCATTTTAGAGCTAATTGACTGGATTATTGGAGTATTCTACCCCATTAACCCAAAGAAAGAAGAATTTTCAATATCTGAACCCAGTCTGTAAACTTTCACTGCTACAGAGAGATTGCATTTCATTGTTTAATGGACTGCTGTTCCTAACATACCTGTCTGCCAAGGAATATATAGGACCAAATCTTCCCTGTAAACAAAAAGACTGTAAGTGCTTCCTAAATGCAGAAGTGAAATTTGGAAATGCCCTTAAGGGGTGGAATGACAAGTGACAATTTCTTAAACGCTGATTAAGAAAGTGGAAGATGTTCCAGCAGCGACGCTCTCGAGCTGAGGCCGGTTGCCTCGCTCGCCCTCTTGCGCCTCCGGAGGAGGGAGGAGGTCGCAGCGGCCCAAATCCCCGGGCAGCTGGGGGATCTGCTGCCTCCCCTCGGCTTGCGTTGCTTGTTTTTACTGAGTGCCAAGTAGAAGCTCCTGCACCTTGTCCTTGTCCCCACCACGGCTCTAGGAGAGACTTCACACAACTGCGTAATCAAAATTAACACTTAAGTCCCTGGAAGGGGGAATACTCATGCACTTCCCCCTACCCTCTCCTTTTTAAAGCAATGGATCTTGGAGTGAAAGGGTAAGATTTAAGCGTGACCGTTACTCCTATCTCTAATTTAGCAGGCTGTTATTGATCTCTAACTACAGGTAGTGGCCTCTCTTTACTGAAACCTGCTAGGATTGAGCGTTGTAGAGTGTTTTGAGTAAGTGCTTTGGCACACTTGTGTGGGACAGATCCATCGCTGCCTTCTGACGGGGGAGAGGGGCTCTGCCAGCCTGGGAAGCTCTTTCTGACCAGGAGCCGTCCGGTGGGTGCGAGTTGGCTCTTACACTACTGCCAGTCTTGTCGCATTTACAGCTGCCCCTTAAACCCAATGGGGAAAAATTTCCAACCTGAGTCCTTGTATGACAGATAAGTCGGAGTCAGTTTGAGTTCTCAGAACTGCAGCAGTTTTAGTGACTTCTGGATGAAGTCTTAACCTGTTAAAATGTAGACTTACCTGAGGAACCTAGATTGAAGGGTAGTTGTTGCAGCTTTTGAGAAAGATGAGGTCCGCTGAGCCAGCAATGATTCAGAAAATCCAGGAATAGCAAACTTGTCTTGCCAAGGCATTAAAAAAATAATGCTCCCCCAAATCTCCTGGAAATTAGCTGAGTATATCCCTAGCATGAAAGACTTTGGCTCAACATTAACTTGCAGATTAAACCACTGATGTTCAGGTCAGTCTACCAAGTAATTCTGTATTGCATTTTGGGAAATTGGTTTTTTTCTTGTTTTTTTTTTTTTTTTTTTTATATATGCATAAGAAAATTGTCAATTTTATCTATTTTTGTATAGTTTTGCATTTTATATTCACAGGGAACTTTTATGGACTGTTCTTTTACTTCTATACGTTGTGTTGTAAAACAGTGTGGTTTACAGTTCCAATGGAGAAAAGGCAACTATTGCTCTCACTGCTGCTGCCACTGCCTGTGCAATGGAAGAAAACCACCTGCTTCTCATGCGCTCGTGTGCCGTGCTCTTCTACTTTATATGAAGGACTAGTTCTGGAAATCAGAAGCCAGTCCATTACCAATACACACACTCCTTGTGGGCACTGACAAGATGTCTTTGTTTTAATGCCAGTTTGTCATATTGTCAACTGTTTTTTAGCTTTGTTTTTCACCTGAATTTGTGGACTGTGGTAATTTTTTCCTCCTAAAAGTATTGTTGGTTGTCTTGAAACTAGAAAACCATAGATTTAATTTGCAACTCTTTGTGTACTTAAATTATTTTATCCAAAACTGGGGCTTCTCTTGGACCACAGAGAATTCTGCTCCCCAAAGTAACTGCCCTTGGAGGGCAGAAGATATTCTTGGCTGGTGCCTCGTGGCATCTTGAAACTGGTGGCAAAGCTCCTCTTTCCTTTGTGCTCCCAGGTCAGATTTATTTGAGCCAGGTTAGGGCCTGATAGAAGGCACTCGGATGGTGACCCAGGAGCAGCATGGCTTCCTCTTGCAGAACGACTGTTAGTGGAGCAGGGAGAGTGCCAGGGTGTCCTGCTCCAGAGGCCACACAGGATTGCAAATGCATTTGCTCTTTGTGCTGGCCAGAGCTAGAGATGTTAAACCAGAAGCAGCTTTCCCCCTTGTGTGGGCAGCATTGCCAGCTCCATATTAGCAAGTCCAAATTAACTAGAGGGATTTTTCAGCTGCTTTCTCCCGTTTTGCTGTGCTGGAGTCTCAGTAACCACAGTGTCGCTGTCCGCATTGCCAGTACGAGTAACGATTCTCCCTGGCATGATGCTGCCCTGGCTTTCGGGAGCTCTGGCTAGGAGTCATCATTAAAAGGAGCACTTCTAAGCTAAAACGTAACACTTTTTGATGTGGTTCTTACTCTTTTTCTTTTTTTAGCTGGATGAATGTATTGTTGACTTGCCTCTAAGTTGTGCCCCTGCAGTTTGCAACTCTGTGAGGGGTGTAAGGGCTGATGTGACTCCTCTGCAGAAGGGCATGTTGATGCATTGGGCAGAAGGGAGCAATGTCAAACAAGGGCTTGCAAAAAGAAAAGTACTGAAAAGCTAAAAGATTGCAGCTGAAAGCAGATTTTTTTCCCCCCACACTTTCCCCTTGCCCATTCCTGACTAACAGAATGCCAGCAGAAATGGCAATTACAGCCAAGGCATTTGGCTCTGTGTGGATGTTTACTTCTTTTAATTAAGTAGCTCTTAACCTTAACAGTGCTCCTTTTTGTTTTTTTGTTTAAAAGGGCTTGCCACCCGTCCTGGAAGGCAAACCTTCTCTAGGAGGGCTCACCTGCGCACGTTCTGCGTTCCCCAGCTTCTGCATTCCCCAGCTCCCTCGTGTTGTATCCAGCCTTACCTGCACACTGAGCTGCATTAAGTCAAATGGGATGACCCGTGTTTTTTTTCTTTTCTCCTGTGTTATGTTATCCTGAAAATCAAAAAGACCTTCAGCTTAGCCAGCCCATCTCCTCCACGCACATTCCCCCAGTTCACAAACATTCCAGTCCCTCCGATGCCCCTTCTGCAAGATGTCTTGCTTGTGCTGAGAACAACGCAAGAAGCAAAGCTCGGGTGAAGTGATGAGGCGTAGGGGAGCCCCGCAGCCCTTCTCCCCGGCCACTACAGCTTGGTCTGGTGGATGGCAGCTAGTTTCTCTCAGCCCCTGTTAGGTGACTGACTTGGTTTTGTTTCCATTTTATTTTTTTTCTGGTCTCATTGCTACTAGTTCTTCAAACTTTTTAATGTATTGACTGTGTTTTAAATTGAATGTTCCTTTCACTGCATTCTAATGAATAAACTTCAGGTTTTTAGAGAATATTCTGTTCACTGTGGTTTTGTTCCCAGGACTCAGGCGCACGGAAGAGGAGAGCAGCTTCTGGCTTCACTTGTTGAGTCCGTGAAACATTTGCTGGGTTGGGTTCAGCCTTGCAAGGTGGCAGCAGCTGCTGTCACGTCAGCACGGGGCTAATTGGGCTTGTTTCTTTTCAGGGAGATAGAAAGGAGCAAAATCCAGAGGAGTTTCTCGGTTGCTCCTATGGATAAGCTGGCGGGTAAAGCTGCTCTGTTCACCAGCACTGTGACCATTTACCTCTCACGGGGTTTGCTGCGAGTGTCAGTGAGGCTGTGCCTCCTGGGTGGGTGTTTTTACTGCACAATAAGCATTTTTGAGATGGAAGCAATGGGATTGTATAAGCAGAGGTTTCCCCTTGTAGGTTCCAAACAGGTTCCCTTATTGTCACCAAATCCATTTTAATTAACGGAGTCTCCAGAATTGCTTTGCATCATCATGCTCCAAAATCCAGAGCTGGGAACAGAAAGTGTGTGTTAGAAGGAAAGAACATGGCAAAGATGAGAGGAGATACGTCTAATGCTTCTGTTGTCCGGGGGCTGTTTAAAAGAGAAATATCTTTCTGCATTGCTTGTGCTCCATGTTCTCTCTCTTGTTCTTCAGTGCTGCTGTGATGTTATGGCTGTCTCAAATTCAGCAGGCAAGTGTGTTAGGAGCTGAGATAAGATTTACTAAAATACCCAGAGCCTACAAATAGGCCGGGGTGGATAGAAACAACGAACCAAAGCTCTGGGGACGTGTTGCCCTGCGTTCACAAAGGCGCACGAGAACGCTCTGGGCAGCAGCGTGGTGATGGCTGAGTGCTTTACATGCTACTGGCTGTCCAAAACAAAGCCTCTCTTGCAGGCAAATCTGAAAAGGCAAATGTGTGAGAGGCATGGATGTGCAAGCACGAGGCAGCGTTTGTCTGGGCCAACTAGCATTATTGGACCCTCCTCTGATGGGGGAGAGGTCTGTGCGTTGGGAGTTGGGTGGTTCTGCCCGCACTGCTGTGCAGCGATGCTGGACATCTGCGTCAGCAGAGCAGCGCTGATGGCACCAGGAGCCTCCTTCTCACCCCAGGCTGCTCCCATCGGAGCCAGCGAGCTCCCGTGTCATCCTGCTGCTGCCTTTCCTGCTGCTTGAGAAGTTATTAGGACACTTCTGAAAGTTTCCATGTGCAACACAGTATTTAGAAAGAAGCTCCTGTTCCTGCCTGCCTGCTCCCAGGAAAAAAAAATGAATTTGTACGGAGGGAATTAGAACTCGCGCTAGCCGAGCTGCTGCTTTAGTGTCTCCAGAGGAGTTGCTGGGGGTAACTGGTTTCCAAGCCAGATCCCCTGGGGAGGCTTTAGCATTTTCAACTGCATCCATTGGAAATTCATGACCATTGATTGTACCGAAGGGAAGTCTAAGCCTTTGTCTGCTGTGGGCTTTACTAGCAACTGGGGATGCCTTTCACCTTGCTCGCATTTGCTTCTCCTTCACTGCCCAAGAGCTCCCAAACTGACTGGCATCCTCTCTGAAAATCGTGACTTTCCTATAACGCTCTGTCTGGGCAAAGCTGCGTCTTTGCTGTCCAACTTTGCACCGTCTGCCATAAAACACTTTCCTCTTGGTAGCAGACACGTACACAGATCCCACAGGACCGCTAAGGCAATCCCTGGGCTGCTGTCACACCACGCTTCCTTGCGTCTCCAGCAATTGTGTGCTGATCGGAGGAGATTGCTCCTTGGAGGACTTTGAAGCGCCTGGCCCGAATCCTTCATTATCCTGCTCTTAGATGCAAACAGGATTTACAACGGCAGCGGATTTTGATCATAGACCACCAGATGTGAGCGTTGCTTGGTTATAGGTAAAGCCACTCTGTGTTGGACTAGCAGCTGCTCTGCTGACCCACCATCTGTTACCGTCTTCACCTACGCCACATGTCCCCAGAGAAGATGCTTGTAACCAATTAAAAGCTTTAGGGCACACTGACAACAAGACATTTGCAGCTTCACAGAGGTCAGTGGTATTTACACTTGACGTCTCTAACAGGAGGCAGCTGGGAAATACCACTATGATGACTAGTCATTAACAACACTTTTAATAAGGGTGTAGAAAAGCAGCACTTCTGATGGAGAGGTTCTTGGATTGAGAAAGGATTGCAGCCTGATGCAGGTCTCCCCTAAGTCCTTGTCTAAGTGTTGTCGGTGCTTTCTGACTCTGCGCTGAGGACAGAGGCTTTCTGTGTCCGGACAGGGTGCCATGTAGCGCTTGTTAAGCACTCTCTGTGCTTAACACTCCCAGGTATCTAAGGAGCTTTCTGAATAGGAGAGTGCAAATGCCCTTTTGTGATTAGCCCTGGCCTTGGCAGAGACCTCTTGGGGTTACTACACCATGTTTCAGCAATGATGTGGCAGAAAAAGGTGCATTTCAAACAATTTTTCCTCTTTTTTTTTTTTTAAGAGAAGAGTTTTCTCTTTTCCAAAGCCTGGGGAAGAGAGGAGAATAAACTCTGGCTGCTCATTGCTGTTTAACCTCTGGTAACAGACAGAAGATGTTGGTGGTTTTGTCATTGACGTCATCAGGGTCAGAGGATAATCCGTGGCGGGTGCCGATAACCTCATTTTCCGGTTGGCTACTGCGGTTTGACAGAGGAGGGACAGCCGGGATTACTCCCTGCCCTGGAGGCAGCGGGATAATTCCTGGTGTTTTCTTGGACACTGGAGACAAAATGGTTCTCCTGCAAGTTCTTCTGGCAATGCTGAGCCTGGGGGAAGGCAGCAGCAGCCTTTCATTAAGGCTTTCCTTAAATGCTATGCCCAGTTAAGTGTGTTTTCCACATCAAAAAGTGCAATGGTTCAGGTTTAGGGCACCAAGCTGAGAACTGCCTGGTGCAGCACACAGGAGCTGGGGATTGGGCAGCCCCAATCCCCAGCTCTGGACCAGGGCCCTGCTAAGTGGGACCATCCACCCCAGGGGAGCTGTGAGGACTAATTTCATAACATGCGTGGAGCCCTGGTAGGAGAGGTGCTGCATTAGGGTGACTTTGCAGGCTTGGCCACGAGGACTTGCTCTTGTGCCCTTTCTCTCTGGGGGACAGCAAGGGACAAAGGCAGCACCTGAGGCCAAGTCTCCCGGACAGGCGGGCACCGCTCGGCCAAGCAGGACCATCAGGAGGGGAGAGGCCACCAGCCCAGTGCTTATCCTCTGGGAGTCATGTCAGTAAAAGGTGATTGACTCTTAATTCTACCTAATTGAATTAGGTATAGCCAGAGCAAAGGGCCGTGAGCAGAGGGCAGGCACTGACTGCTGCTGATGGATGAGCTTCAATTATTATCCCTTGTTTTATAGGAGGGCAGAGGTCTGAAATGTAACCAGCTGTGAAAAATGAAACCTCAGGCTGAGCTGGGGCTGCAAAGGGCTCTCCTGCTGCCTGAATCAGAGCCCTGAATCAAAAACAATACCTTTCTGTAAAGCACCCATGTCCCATTTTCAAGTTTTCTTTAGAGATCTAAGACTGTTAATGCTGCCAAGTCCTTCTCCCAAGCCAAGAAGGTCAGAATCACAGCTGTTTTGACAGCAGAAAAGCAGATGATGGTCATGTTTTGGAAGCAGGTAACCCCAAATTGAGGTCAAAAAACCCAGTCAAAAAGCTGGTCAGCAGGCAGCCGAGACATCACACGGAGGGTGCCCGTGGGCAGGTGTCACCGTGCCACAACGCGCTCCTGCTTGGGTTGGCGCTGAGGGACAAGGCAAGCGGTTCAGAGACACCAGCGACAGAGGCAGCACTGGCTGCTCTCCTGCTCCAGCGTATTTCTCTGAGCCCTTAACGTCCACGGGGAGCCTTGCCGTATTCACACAAGCATGACTCCATCACGTGCAACCCCTCGAGAGAAGCATGCGAGGACGTGTCCCGGGAGGACAGCTACCTATGGAGCAGCAGCAGCCGAGGCAAGTTCCCAGCTGTCTTGGCAGGCACAGGTGGCCCTTGGAAGGGATTTGGGTCATTTGCAGGTGTTAAATAGCATCTCATTAGTGTCCTCTGGGGTATCTTCCCCTTGGCTTTACCCGCCAGTAAGTAATAGCTTGCTGGGAGAGGGGATGGGCTGGCTGGTGATTGGAAGCACCAGCTGCCAGAGGAGATAGCAAAGCTGCTGGGGAGCCATTTAGCTGAGGGATGCTGCAGGAGATGGTTTGATCTTGTGACTGATGTGTTGCTTTCTCTTAGCATTTTTCTACTGCATGCATGGTAAGAGAAGCAATTAATAGGGGTGCAGGAGCTGCCCCTCGGGAGCACAGAGGGCTCAGGGCTCTGGTTTGTCCCATTTCCCTTGAAGGCTTGGGAAACTTCAGTGTTTTCTGTCTGGTAGTGAAAAATACAGATTGACTCATTTGTTGCAAACAGGACCACTGATCTGGGTGATGAAAAACACAATGGGAGTTAGTTATCCTCATGCAAATGTAATTCACGCTTTAAAGTGCTGGATTTTTCTTCTCAGAGGAATTAAAAAAAATATATGATACAATTAGGCTGTTAAGAAAGACACAGGCATCTCTGATAGTTACTGGTTTAGTCATAACTCTTGTTTCCCCGAGGCTGGAGCAGAACGGGTCTTTCTAGGGCTGTGGAGAACGTGCCTGAAGTAGTCTCAGCTGAGGCTGCTAATCAAGAAAGACAAAGAGATGGTGAGATTTGCACTGGCAGAGAAAAGGAGGAGATAACTCTGCAAACAGGGTTTCAGCCAGCTGACAGCAGCTCTGTCGCTCTGGGCATCAAGCTGCAGTGGGTTTCCATGCGTTTGCTTTCCTGGGAAAGTAAAACTGTTGTGTGTCAGGGCTGGGCGAGCGGCGATGACTGGGGACAAGCTGCTGGCCTTGGTGTGGTCGTGGCTGCCAGGTCACCCCAAGAGCGCCGAGGGCTTAGAGACGGTCAGCCCGGGGCAGTTGTTGGTGTCGGGGTTGGCTTGCTCCCCGCTGGGCTACTCCCAGCTAGGTAGGACTGTGCGGCCAAGGGGGAGCATGAGCGGGGACCCAGCTTAATAATAGCGGCAGAGTTGAGGAGTGAGGACGGGGTCAGGAGACCAGAGACTGACGAGGAAGCTCCCCGCGGGTCTTGCATCCAAGCGTTGCCCTAAAGGCATGAAATCTCATTGAGATCACAGCTAAAACCAGCACTTTCGGCTGCCAAACAAAGTGCAGCCTGTCCCAATTTCTTAGAGAAGCCAGGGGCACTAATTAGCAGCTGGGCCATTAATAAATGCAATTTGCAGAGACGAGCCTCCATGTGGGTTTGCTCTTTGACTTGGGGTTTTGCTACGCAACCAGGTCTAACAAACCTAGCTATATATTTAATTTCATCTTTATCTCTCTAAATCCTTGCTTGAAAGAGAGCTCTCTGTTCTCAAGGGTGCAAGATGTGAAGACGAGAAAACCGCAGATGAGCTCCATTAAAGGTAAATACATTTTCAAAGGTGTCTTTGTACAAAGCCTAGAGGGTGAGACAGAGGAGTAATTTGTGACTCAGTCAGGACCTACTTAACATTATTAGTGTAACAGAGGAAAATATTTCAACTGAAAGTCATTGGGCACTCCTTGAAGTCTGCAGAGATGAAAAAGAAAATAAATGAAACCGCTTTGACGATGTTTCTGCCTTAACATAGAACTTAAAATAATTTCATTTTTGAAAGAGGCAACTCAAAAAGGAAAGGGGGCAATACTCTCTAGGAATTTATAGATTCAATTCAGGTTAAAGGGAAGGACCGGTTTCTGTTTGATGCTTTTTTTTTTTTTTTTTTTTTTTTTTTTTAGCACGGAGGATTGGATTGCAGCTCCAGAATATAGCATGGTCTGATGCTGCTCTGCTGCCATGTGCTAGTCCTGAGCAGCATCACTCCTTTAGACCTGTGTCATCTTCTGACTCTTTGCTGCCAGACATCCACACACTGCTTATCGTAGTCACTGTCCGGCTTCTGAAGGACAGAATTGGAGGATGTTATGGAGCTTGAAGACCTCAGACTGGATCCTTGAAGCGAAGGAGGGAGCGTCTCCTGTGAATGGCCCGCTTTGGCCATCTGAACCAAGTGCTCCCAAGATCCTGCGAGTGTGTTGGTGCAGCAGATCTCCTGTCTTTCTTGGGAAGCTGCAGCTCTGTGTGGAGGAATGAAACCCCAAACACCTCCAAGTTATAAAGGACCTGGTCTGAGTCGCTAACTGGGGCCTGCAGCCAGACATTTGTGAGGCTCAGGGAGAAGGTCTCAGGTGTTAGGCTGGTTCTTACCCCTCTCCATAAGACAAGGCAGCATTTTACAGCCAGCTCCTTTCTGTCCTGCATTCAGTCCCTGGCACTGCTGGCTTCAGGCATTCCTGGGGTTTGGGTGCTGGGAGGATGTGACCACTGGCAGCCAGGCTGTCCCTGCCTCTCCACCACCAGCTGGAGAACATCTCTGCACTCTGTTGACCCTGGCTGCCCTCTCCAGAACTGGAGGCAGATCCGGCGGCAGAGGTGAAAGGTTTGGATGCTCACCTTGAATGGAGACCTTGAAGGTCTTCTCCTTGAAGCTTTAATAGTGGGAGTTAGTAGTAGCAACACATTCGATTTCCTTTTAGACATAATTAACTTTGCTTTGTCAACAGCCAGTCCTGATGATCTGAGCTGTTGACCCAAGAACCTCCAAAATGAGTCGCCAAACCCACAGGTGCTTTTTTAAATGGAAAGCAAAAGAGGGGTTATTTGTTTTACATTGAGTGCTCTCTTGAGTTGAAGTCACTGCACGTTTGCTGGCTTTACTTGAACTCACATAAATAAGAGTCCGATAGTCACTTCACTGGGCTGGGGCTTCAAACCCTTAGGGGTGGCAGTGACAGTGCTAAGGCTGGCAGGACTTAGGACATGAATTAAGAAGGACTTTTGACATCGGAAACATGCGTTTTCCATAACTAGCCTGATTCTTGATGTTACATAGAGCCAGATTCCAAACCCACTGAGAGTAGGGCTCGTCTCATCTTTCACTGCTAGAAATCTAGAATCAGGAAAAGCCAAGAAACAAACAAAAACCACATTACCTTTGTATTTAATCTAAACAAGCCAGTAGGAGTGCAGCAACTGTGTGAGGCCTCTGGTATTTGGCCCCTTTATTTCTGTTTTCCCCTTCAACAGGAACCCAGCGAGGCACATTAACCTGTAGGAAGGATATGGAGGACAATTGTGTGTGGGGGAGAGAATCCTCTTTATTTCCATTTATACCTTTGCAGTATAAGGAGAGGAAGGTGAGGAGCTCCCCTTTGGATCCTTCCCTGCTCCCAGGGGATATGTACTGAGGTGTTATAGGGTCCCTGTGTAGGGAGGGCATCACCCTTCTGTACAAAAGTGCCAGGGATGGTGCGGGCATGAAATCCCACTGCGTGCTTGGCAGTAGCAGCAAAGCAGCACCTGGAACAGCTGCAGCACCAGGGGTTTAAATAACCCATGTCCTGGTGCCTGGCATTCCGGGAAATGGGCTGGTGCTTCCCGCTCTGCTGGTGGGGGAACTGCCCAGCGATGCCCCCGCATCGGCAGAGCGGCGGGATTTGGGGAGCTCGAGCTCAGCCTGTTTCCTACTGCCATCTTCAGGGCAGCTGCCGAGGCTTGGCATTCCGCGCACTGCAGATTTATTTTTAATCTCTCTATTTTTAGGCTGATGCTGAGATCTGTTTTATGCTGGAGGGATTTTTTTTGGGGGGGTGGGGGGAGGGGAGAAAGGTGCTCTTTTCCTTCTGACACACAAGCTGTCAGGGAAGGCATTTTAAAAAAAAATTATTTTATATGTTATTTTTTCCATTGAGTTGCCTTTTCTGTCAGAAAGGGAAAGAGAAGGCGCAATTAAGTGAATTTCAAATAATGGCAGCTCCCACCTGCATCTACCTGCCCCAGCCCGTGCTGGCTGCGGTGCAGCAAGCGCGCCCGCCCGCGCTGCTGCTCAGCAAGGATGCGGGATAAGGAGCGGATGCAAGAGCTGCAGTCAGAAACCTTAGGAAGCGGGAGCAGCTGATCCAAAGGAGAAACTCCACATGGCCCTGACCGTAGCTGTTTGACTTGGACCATCAAGGCTGTGGCAAATGGGAGCAAAAAAAAGCAAAGGAAACAATGAATGTTTGGCCCAACCAAGAGAAGCAGCCCCTGAAGAGCAAAGCTCATCAGCTTTCCTTGCTGCTTCCCTAATTTGCAGGTTCAGGTGAACTTAATTAAGAGAGGAGCAAGGAACTGACGAGTAGCTAAATGAGCTGTAATGGCCCGGGAGCTGGGATTAATGCCCAGAACAGTGGTGGGGGGCAGAACAGGATTTACATTTGTGACTGTCTTGACACATAATTTGTTTTAAAAAGCTTTTTATTACTATTTTTTAAAGTGAAAAGTGCCATTTTGACATTGCTGTAGACCAATGGCTCCGAATTAGCTACAGAGGATCAGGTAGGCTGCAAAATAAGACTTGCAAGAGAGAGATTTTTTTTTTCCTTTCCTCTCTGATAGGTGTTTTTATGAGGGGGGATTTTCTTCCGGACTTGCTGGAGCCCTTTGCTTCAAGGCAGGAGTGGGGCCAGTGCTGGAGCTGCTGGCCTTGCCCGGCTGGCTCTTGCTCCCATCCTTTTCCTGGATCCCCCTGGAGTGGTGCTGTGTTTACAGGCAGCGCTGGCTGGCCCCAAGGACTGCTGGACTTCTCTTTGAGACTGCTTTTTATTTTATTTTTTTACCTTATGCTACTATGCTATGGTCTGATGTAAGAGAGCTATTAGGGGAGTTTAGGGAGAGCACAGCGAGCTGTCAGGGCAATGACTGTCTGCTGTGATGGAAGTGGCTCTGGTTCCTGTGTCCGGCAGTGCAACCTGGCAAGCAGCAGGGCTCTTGCCTGCCCAGAGCCAACTCGCTGTTGCCCTCCTGCTCCAAAATACCTGTCTGCTGGAGCCGGCGGGACTTTCTGCTGTGGTAGTGCAATGGAGAACTGTTCTGGGCAGCGCAGGGCTTTGATATCTCTCCTAATTTTCCCTATTTTTTTTCATGGATTTCAACTCTCTCTAGCTGCCTAGCTCTAAAAGCATGAGTCTTGCTGGGTCCTGGAGGAGAGGTGGGTAGTGTTTCTGTGCAAGCCACAGCTCACCCGCACACCTCCAGCGCCTGCTCTGGACTTCAGAGCTGCTCCTGTCTCTGCTTGTGCCCTGCGGGTGCAAGGGGAGTGGTCTGTTTTCTGAGTTGCTTCGCAGGCCCTGGGGTTGGGTGCTGAGGCCCAGCACTGTGCAGCACTCGGACCAAGTGCTCCTTCCAGCACAGCTTGGGGAAAAGGCAAATGCGCTTCCATGCGAAGCACCCAAGGGCTTTCTGCACCAGCTTTATGCTGGGCTGACCTCTAAGGGAGAAATGAATTATTGCACTGCCTGAGCTGGGAAAAAACATCCCTGAGAGTGATACGGAGAGTGCAGAGGTCCTCCTGGACCTGGCCACAGGCAGAACCCTTTTTGTGCAGCCCACATAGCACATCCACTTTGCACTGGATGCTTTTAGCACCTGTAGAGATGCACGTGGAGTGCAAACCCGAGATGAACCATGATGGGACACCAGTTTGTGTCACTTCAGTCTATTGAAAGTCTGGCACTGAATCTGCCTGGATGTTTTTCTCCAGATGGCAAACGGAGGCAGAATTCAGTTCACAGGCAGTCTGCTGGCCTCTGTGAGGTCCTGCAAGCTGGGCTGGACATGCTTCCAGCAGTTCCTGAATTTCTAACACCTTCAGGTCCAGAAAAGCTATTCCCTGGGATGGTTCAGCTCTCTGACCACGGCATCCTGGTTTAGATATAGATCTCCAAACAAACCTGCGGTGTGACAGCTCCGTAGCAGAGCTTGGCCACATGAAGGCGGGCAGGCATTCTCCACATCTCCACATTCCCATTAACTCTCACATCTTCCCTGCCTGTTTGCCCCATGTTGTTCCCTTTATGTAGCCAATCTCCAGCCTGGGGGTAGCCTTGGGGATTGCTTAAGAGCAGAGCGCCAGCGCGTTCACCTGCAGATTCCCCAGGATGAGCGACTTTTCCGCAGGTCTTCCTCGGTGTGACAGGCAGCTTTTTGCAGGCTTTTCTCCTGGAGCTGAATGTGAGTTGGTGCCTCGGCCACAGTAAATACCATATCGATCTGCTGTCAGTGTGGGTCAGTAGGTCTGACTCCTAATGCCACAGCGAGGGCAGTCATCTCAGCAGGAGCACCGGCCACTCTTGGCAGGGGATCCAGAGGCAGTTGTGGACTTTGTTTTTTTCTGTTCTCACTGCATGTGCGATGAGCTAAGGCTTTGCAGCTCCTCCCTAGCTGGCTGGGCGCCCATCTCCCTTCCCCGCAGCCTTTGAGGAGGTCCCAGGAGGCAGATCCACAGCGCTGTCACTTGTTGTGCACGATGACTGTTGCACTAGACAGTGGTGAGATGGGAGCCTATGGGCCCCTTTTGCCCAGTAAATTCAATTTTGGAGTCTGTTTCTATCCCTTTGTTCCTCTCCTTGGCAATTGTAATTGCATAGGTTGTGAGACCCAGATTGGAGGCAGAGCAGGAGGAGAAGGAGAGGCACAAAATGGGTCAAAAGGGGGAGATACAGGAAGCAAAGGAAGAGGTTTGGGTTTCACCAAGTTTGAAAAATTCCAGGCTGGTGTTCAGCCTTGTGCTGTCCTGTCTGCCTGTGACAGATGGTAAGGAGCTGCCAAGTGGCCCTTCAGTCTTCGGTTCTCTTGGAGACCTGAATTCATTGCGTCAATCTGGAGCAATTCCACCACTGTTCCTGGGAATTTCCCTCCGGATATGTAAGAAAAGATGCCAAAGGCAATGACAAACTTGGATTGCTGGAAGCCAGGAGACAAGGAGGCCTTGGCTGGAGTCTCCAGTCGGGGTGTTGCTACTGGCGCAGGTTGCTTTGAGGAGGCTGGAGACACTCACCCGGAGGCATGAAGATGTCCCTGCACCCAGGGCAACAGCCCCTAACATGGGGTGTACGGAGAAAAAACCACTTCCCTTCAGCTGCTGAGGGCCAGCAAGGAGAAAACAGCGGCGAGTGGAAGGGCTGGTGCGCTTCTGAGCGCATTGTTGTGCGAGGGGAAGTGAGTCAGGGCGGCGCTGAGCGGGGCTGCGTTTCCACATGGCGACGCCCCGTGCGCGGCAAGGCCGAACGCTGAGGGAAGGGCGGCCGTCGGGACGGGCTGCTCGCAACACGGCCGTCCACACTGGGGCTGCTGCCGCCACCGAGCCAGAGCCGCCTCTCAGGAACTGTTTTGTTTTGGTTTTCAGGGAAAACAGGCCTTATTGTGCTCTTTTGCCATGACGCTTTCTGGAATTGCTGGTTTTCTTTCATCCCATCTGGATCTTGTTCTATTATTATTACTTTATAGATATATATATATACACACATATTTCTCTCGCTCTTTCTCTTACCCTGCAGACAAAAGAGCAGACAATTTTGGTCACAAAGAGCTCTATTTTAGATCAAAAGCAGGCGTGTGGTGGTCCCGGGAGACGGCAGCGTCTCGGTGGCGGTCCGTGCTGGAGCGGTGCGGTGTCTGTGCCGCGCTCAGGGGATGAAAGCGCAGGAGCAGCCGGTCCCCTGCCGCACGCCAGCGAGGGAGAGAGCTGTGTCACTTCAAAGCCTGCCCAGTCATAATTTTTAGCATCCCTCATAAAAGCCACACAAAGAAGGATGGTCCCCTGGAGTGTCTTTGCCCTCTGGCTCTCACTTTAAAGGAGGCTCTGAAGGGGAGAAGGGATTGCATGGGGTTTCCTGCTGCCCAAAGCTTCTTCCCACCCATAACCATCTTGGTGCGAAGGGGAAGGATGGTTCAGCAAGACCAATATAGGAAAGCAGAAAGCTTCCCCCTTGGTCTCCTGCAACAGTTAGGAGGCCTGACACAAGGTGCAGTGACACGAGGCCAAGGCATGACATGGCAGTGCTGTGAGGGTCTTCGTGACACAGTGTGTGGACAACTTTGTTCTGACATCCAACCGTTCTTCAAAATGGAGACTGCTGACAGTGTTTGCTGCCTTTTGTGACTGTTTGTTGTCCCATTGGAAGTGCTGGTGCTGCTGGGGAGGAACTAGTGTCCCATCTGTAAGAGGAGCTGCCGCTGCACAAAGGTTTCCTGTGACTTTGTGTGCCATGTCGTGCTTGGGCACCAGAGGGCATCAGGGACCAGTGCAGCCTTGCCCTGCTTGCCAGCTCCCCGGCCTGGTGGTCTGCGCTTCAGGCACAGGCTGGGTCGGGCTTTTATGCCTTGGCTTTGAGGGGAGGTGGGAAAGCCTGGAAGCTTGTCCCATCTTTTACAAGCTCTCTGCAGGCCGGCAGTCAGCGAGAAGAGCATGTCATTCTTTGAGATATTTTTCTGGGATGCAAGGAGCCAGGATGAACTTGTGTCTGTCTGAATTGGGGGAAGGCTTAAAGGCAGTGGAAAATCTCATATTTTTTCCTATGTTGCTATTTGTTGGCAGAGCCTGGCCACAAGCCTGGGATTCTGGGATGCGGAGACAGCCTCCCTTTGGTCCCTTGCTCCTGTTTGGGTACTGGTGAGTCACTTCACCCTGTAAACTGTTTCTTGGATAGTTCTTCAAAGGGCAAATATGAATAAATGCTTCCTGAAGGCCATAGGGAGAAATCTCAAGGATTGTGTAAAATTCTAAGTCCAGTTCAAATAATACCTTGTTTTGCTAGCTGTGACTCGCTGGTGCCAACAGCTGGTATTTCCCCTCCTGCCCCTTTTCTCTGTCATAGAAGGCTAAGCAGCTGAGTCTAAACTCTCCCTGAGACACGTGGTCCTGCGTGACCTGCTGTGGTCTTACTAACCACAGCTCTAGGACCCAGAGTCCTGCTGGGTCTTGGTTGGCTCTTGCCAGACCCATCAGCAAATAACTGGAGTGTAACCAAAGCCTTCACCTAAGGGCTGGGGTTGCCGCTGTTTGAGCAGAACTAGAGCCCTTCAAAGGAGGGAAATGGGGCAGGTTTACTGCATTTTTCCAGGGAGGCAAGACCTTGCTTTTGCACATCTTGTAATTTGCTGGGAATATTTTACATCTATTCTGCTTCAGCATCTTGAAGGACAAAGTTCTCTCCTGCAAGAAACATCTGGCCCTGGCAATTACCCCTGCACGCTTTGCTGGCCTCACCTTTGTGCCAAGGAATTTATACCGCTCCAGTGTATTTTGATAAAGCTGTTTGTGTTTCGGTGTCTGGTCCTGGCAGGGTCACTTGAGCTTTCACTCTAAGCTGTATAATAACAACGGGTATTTGATTTCCTTGACTGCACCTTGCCATCCCGCTGGAGCTCTCGGTGGGGCCCTGCAGGAGCCGGCTGCAGGGGGCAAAGCCACGGGCTGCAGTGGAGCCGGCGACTTCCTGCTGGTGCGAAAGGAGAGGACCAGACAGCGCCGGGCGAAGCAGGAGATTGAGCCATCAGGTAAATCAGAGGTTGCTCTGAGGGTGCCCAGGGGAGCTGTAGACGCTGCTGACAGGCAGAACGGAAAGAGGACAGAGGTTGCAGTCTCCTCGGCACCAGCTTTTTATGTATTTCCTCCTGCTAAAAAAAAAAAAAAAAAGCCTTTAGAAACTGTAGGGGATGGAATGATGGAACATTGAGCCTGTCCCTGTGAGCTCAGCCCCGTGGGATGCACTGTGAGTCCACAGCACCTGGGCAGCATGGAGGGGGCTGTCAAACATTACCCACCGGCTGCCTCCCACTGCAACCATCGCCCAGCCGCATCTCAGCACTGGGTGTCCCCCCGCCTCTGCATTAACCAGCCACACGTCATCCTTTTTGCAAGGGAGTGAGAGCTCCTGAGCATAGTCTGGGCTCGACTATGACTCGACCAGGCCCATGAGCAGGACCCAGAGCTCAAAAGCAGAGGGAACCATAAGAGGACACAAGCAGTGAGCCTGGAGCTAAAAGAGCCAGAGCAGCTGTGGATAACTGAGTATTTTTTGATGCACCAGGTGGTTTTGTAGATC
The DNA here is from genome assembly GCA_034781795.1 of Crypturellus tataupa. Taxonomy (NCBI): domain Eukaryota; kingdom Metazoa; phylum Chordata; class Aves; order Tinamiformes; family Tinamidae; genus Crypturellus; species Crypturellus tataupa. Next base: position 4,037,093 of record JAWLRI010000229.1, read on the forward strand.
GTTCAAGCAAGACAGAGCTCTGTCTTCTACTGGGACACCTCTGGTTCCTACTGCCCACCATCCTGCCTCACCAAGCTTTCTCTTCACTCTTGCTTTAATCCTGCCTCCTATTTTTTGTTGTTGTTGTTGTTGTTAAGTAGTAGCTCTTTACGATCCATTATTGTTCTGCTAATCTGCTGTCTGGAAACTGTCAAGAGCAAGTAGTCAGTCATGGCCTTAATGGCAGTCACTCGGTTCCTGTCCTTCTGCACAAATGAATTGCCACCATAAATACCAGTTAAGAGAGGAACAGGATTCAAGAGTGGCCATGCATCAAGGAGAAGGATAATGCAGTTAGTCCCAAGATGCTCACGGTGATAGCAGGAAAGGGTCTTTCGTTGCCTCATCTTTGCTGGTGGATATGGGCATCCCTTCAGGCAGGGATGTTCTCCAGTGGGTGCAACTTGGAGTTGCTTGTCATTCACCCTGCTCTTTTCCTGCTTTTGTCCAGTTCAGAAGGCCTCGTTTCTCATCTAACCTGGCTCTGTTCAGTGTCTGTAATATGAGTACCTGTTGAGTCTTGCCTCAGAAATGTCTGTGTTCTGTGGGTGGCAAAGGCATTTCAACATAATGAGTAGGAAGAAGCTCCAAACTGCTGCATAGCCCATCCCTGTTGAGCTCAATTTGGTTCCTGCAGTGCGCTAATGAGATAACAAACACTTTTTCCACTACCAAGTGTAAGGTTGTCTACAGATGCTGAAGAGCTAAAGGCGTCCTGTGTGAATGGATGGAGGCCTCTGACACATACAAAGTGCTCCTGTAGCTCCATGTTAGCATCTCGATCATGCTGGGAGCACATGTAAACATGACTACTTACTGAGTACATTATTGCCAGTCGCATACTAAAAGAATAGAAGATTTTCAATATGTGGAAGATGACCTTAGATGCCAGTTCCATTGGCTTTAAGGCCCTTTTGAGATTTTTGAGGATTTCTCCTCCCAGCTGGAATAGGAATATAAAATTGTTTTTTCACAGAGTCAGAGGAATGGAAGATCATTTCCTCCTGCTGGGGAGAAACCAAATAAGGAAGAATTCTCTAAGCTAGCTTTGCTTTCTCCCTGAAGTGTGTCAAGTTGGCCCACAAGCAAACCAACAGGTCCAAGCATGGTTGCTTTTGTTGCCTCTCCCAATCTGTGAAACGTTGATGTGCTGCCTCTAGCTTTTATGCACTCTTTTGGTTTGCTGCTTGCAGGTTGGATGCTGCTTTCTGAACACCATAATCAAGTTCTCATCGGGCTTCTGTTTACCACGTGGTGTCGTCTGCAAAATTTGTGGATTGCAGCCTTCATGGGATGCACACTGGGGAAATGTGCAACAGCAACAGGTGAGCACAGCATGTTCCCATTTGTCTTGAAAATGTCTTTAAAAGCAGCTTGGGAGCCTCACTGTTGGAGATAGACCCTGGGTTACTTGTGACCTAATGCATCAATTTCTATGAACACACGGAAAGACCTCAAAAATGAAAGAAAGGGATTGAGAAGAAGCAAATTCAGATCAGTGTAAGAAAATGCCCTCTATTGATTTGGGTCTGGATTAGGTCCTCTATAAAATCACCTATGAGAATTTTGTCTAGATGGCACCACCTTTTCCACCGAGCTATGGCCGACAACAGCAGCAGGGTCAAAGAACAGGGATGGATATTTCTGACAACCGCCTTGGCTGCCACTCATCTTTCAGTGCTGATTGCATTTGGAGACTGCCTCCTGCCCCAAGATCCTGCCTGGCTAACCATCCACAAATGTGTTTGCAAGAGCAGAATCACAAGGAGCCTGTTGTGACCAATTGCTAGTTTCGTGTTGTGGTAGGACGACAGTACAAAGTTGCCTGGCTCTCTCCAGGGATGTGACAATGGCTGAGAGCAAAAGCCAAGGAACGTGTCACTGTGTTGTGACGTGGCTACTTGATTACACATGAGAAGCAGCGGTTTGGCGAAAAGAAAAAAAAATCCACTGCTCAAATGACTGATTTAGTGTGTATTTCTCTCCGAAGTGGAGTCAAATCACACTTCATGTTGGCTCAGTTGTGTTTTTACTGTGTTACACTAGCAGACACCAAGCTCATCCATTATTAAAAAGGACCTTAGTGTCTCTGTGCTCTCTCTGTGAGGAGTAACCCACCTAATGAGTGAGGGATGAAGAAACTGCATGGACTGGAACAACCATAGGAGAAAAGTCATTCAAGTGAAAGAAACCAAGCTGCATTTTGCTTCAGTCAAGACTCCTCTATTGGCTGCTTTGGTTTTTGAGCAATGGTTACAGAGCTGGAGGCAGCAATGAACTTCTACTTTTGCTTTGCAAGGCCAGAGAATACAGTAATGCCAAGGACATGTTCGTTTAATTAAGACCTGCAGCCTACATGATGGAGCCCTCCTGGCAGGGATGAAAGGCATGGCTGTTCCATGGGAAGTATCTTTGAGATTAAGGAATGCCAAAGGCAAAGAAGCATCAAATATGATTAAAAAGTGATTAAGGCTGACTTTGAAAAACAAGACTTGAGGAAACAAATCCTAGGAGATAAATAGAGGGATTTCACTGCACACTTGGTGTGGTGAAATCACTTGAGGTGGAAGGAAAGCAACAAAGCCTATCTGACGCAGGCCAGATCTCACAGATGTTGTTTATAAGTTTTATGATCTTTTCTTCTTGCATTTTCCTGTTTCTTGCAGCGAATGGAGCCCTGCTGGAGAATGCTTAGCTGACGCCTGAAACCCTCCACAGTTTCAGCAAGTCATCTTTGCCCAACCTGCAAGAGCTGAGGCTTGAGGCACTGACAGGGAGGATTTCTTCATGGAGAGGTAAATTTGCACTCATGCAGGACTGGGCACATTTGAGCCTTTTTGTTTCTCACCATCTCTGGGCTTTGCTTGCTGCTCTAGGGAGTCTGTGTGGATTCAGCCAGCCGGACCAGAGCAAAGGCAGCGACGCCCCATGCTCCGGGCTCTGTAAGCAATAGGGGTGGCCTCAGCCATGGTCAGGATCTCCTAGAGCTTCCACTCCCACTATATTTATTTAGCCATTTTGGCTATGTCATATCTCCTCCAGTGGGACCACTTTGGAGCCAGACTGTCAGGGACTCAAGGGCACTAAGTGTCCTTAAAAGCCCTGAGCAGCCTCACCTGAGGCCTCCACTTGCCCACCGGCACAGGAGAGCAGTTTTGCTCAGGCTGGGGCCTTTGGTTGGATCTGAGCTGTGATAAAGGGGTGTCTGTCTCTTCTCCCGCTACAGTTGTTCCTGGTCATGGCCCTGTTGGTACTGACTTCCTGGCTTGACCTGTTTCATCAGCATGAACTTGTCTGCTGCTCTGGATTCCTGGCTGAACCTGGCAACCATCCCTGCTCTGCTGGCCTTGCTCAGGTACTCTGGCAGGGGGCCCTGGCTAGTGAGGCCCACATGTTATCGCATCCATCTTGTCTCTGCTCCCCGAGGGAGCCACCAGTCCTTGCTGCATCCTGGTGTGGACCCCATGACCAGGACTCCGGCTATTCTGGGGGAATCACCTGGTCCCAGCACGGTACATTGTGGCTGAAGCGGGTCTGGAGTTGGCCCGTGTCGCTCGGCACGGATTCATGGCTGGTGGGTGGCTTCCTTTCTCCTGTCTAAACACGGTCCTCAAAGGAAAAGCTCTAGTCAGCAAGTAGGGCACCTTGCAGCTGGAGCAAGCAGGAGGTTCAGAGACTTGATGGGAGAAAGAGATAGCCACCACAGAATGCTGCAGCAACTGGAAGTCTAAAGGGTGAGCCGCCGCATTCGGAGAAGGGATGTCAAAAGGGCAGGATGCCAAAGTCCCGCCAACATATAAATAAACCGATCCTTTATAAAAACCACACAAGACTGGTTGTGTTTGTTCTCACTCCAACAACGAGCTGATGAAGACTCCCTTATATTCCCTGAGCTTAGGAAACGCACGGGACGGGATCCAGAGCATTACTTAGCATTCGGGTTACAGGCCAGCGTCTCTAGAGGCCGGGTGCAGCCGAGGTGGGTGATGGGGCAGAGGACGTGTAGGCTGTAGAGCGGCAATGGGGCTGCTTCAGCCAGAGCCGAAGGAGAGGTTTCTCCTTCAGAGCATCTGCTGGGGTGCTGGTTGGCCTCACCTCTGCTTTGGCCAACTGCTGTTGGCAGGGCTCCCTGTTGCTGCCCTGGTAGGGCTGCAGCTTGGTGTCCTGGCTCGCACAGTGGTTAATCTTCTCTCAAATGACACAAGAGGCAGGGATTTGCCTTTTTCCTTTGAAGGCTGACGTTCGGCTTGGTGCCATGAGCTCATTCTCCCTTACAATCAGCCTCCACTTTCCTGTGTTTGGTTCCACCCCAGTTTTGCCCAGAATACCCCATGCAGCACAATGAGGGCTTTGTAATAACCACCTCCTCCTGCCACCCTCTGTAGACCTGTTTTCTCCCCCTCCTGGGGGTTACACCCTGCATTCTTCCTCAGTAAGTCCTACCAGCGTGTTAGTGCAGAGGTCTCGTGATTTTGGCACTAGGAAGAGGCCGTGCTTTCAAGTACAAGGAGTGCGTTAGCCAGGGAAGACAGGCACGCGCATGTCAGTGCCTGCGTGTGTTCCTAGTGTGCCTACGAAGCTTTCTTCTCTGCTCCGGGTTGTTACTGTTGAATAGAAACATGCAAGGTTACGTTAGCTTTGATCAGAGTGTTTGATCTCATCTCCTACCTCCCCACCGTACGCCGTCAAAACATCTTTTTTTTTTTTGCTATGTTTTTCTGCAACCTTAGAAAGCTAAATTACACACGGATGCAGTAATGGTGCTGAGGGCATTCCGGGGGCTCGAGTTCCCTTTCCAACAGATCATTTGTTTCCAGTAATGAAGTACTACTTGGTGTGAAACCGGGGAAAAAAATGAAGCCTGGAATGAAACCAAGTGCAGGGGAGGGGGAAGAGCAGTTTTCTTTTATTGTTCCTTCTTTTTTTAAAAAAATGGAATGAACCAGTCTAAAAAAGAAAACTCTGGGCCATGCCTATAGATTATTCACTGGCATGACATTCTCCACTGCAGGGAGCCAGCCAGAAAGGGCTGTGCGGAGCTGCCGAGCTTCAAATGCCTGGAGCGAAGCCGGGGTTTGGGGCTCATAGTCTGCATCCGCAACGTCTTCCCCTGTCCCTGCCGCTCTGTGGCAGCGCTGATGTCGGAGCAGGGCTGCAGGCTGGTGTTATTTTTGTTCAATGACTACTTGTTTGGGCACCTTGGGAAGGATTATGTGAGATGGCTTTTCCAGGCGTTGTCCTTTACTGTTCCGCATGGTGATGTTGTGCGGTTGGGCTGTTTCCTTATGATTTTCTTAGTAAATCTCCCTGACAGTAGCTCAAAGTAATGTGAGGTCAGGGTCATCTTGAAGCCACCTACTGGTCTTCTGGAGGGGGATCTCACTGTGACCAAGAGAGGTAAATAAAGAAGCTTTAGCGAGGAATGAAACGTCTGTGACTCCATCAGAGTATGGACAAGCCATGCGGACACAGTGTTTCCTCTTTAACCGTGCCTGCCTTTCTTGAGGATCTTCTTTCTCACCTTGAGCTCTGTATAAGGTTGATTTACATGGATGTATTTTTGGTCACTGGTGAGAAGGGACAGCGTGCTCAGCTCCCTGTCTGTGGAGCTTTGAGCAGATGAGGGCACTGTGCCCAGGAGGAAAGGAGCCTGCACAAGGTCCTACCTCCCCACAAAGCAAGGAGCATCAAATATATTCACAAACCTCAGCCTCATTCATGGAGAGATTCAGAGAGTTATTTTGGGGGAAAAGAATGCTGGAAGGTGGTGGGAGGTTTCAGAAACTGTCACCCCAGGGGTCCCACCAGCTGAGCTCCAAGTGTCACTTGAAGCTGTCACAGGCTGCTGATGGCCAGGGAGTGGGACCTGCCTCTTCAGGCTGCAGCTCCAGGGATATTGCCTGGATCCAGAGAGTTTTATGCCACGAGCTTTTTCTTTTAAAGAAGAAGAAAAAAAAAAAGAACAAAAATATTCCTACAGTTTTCCAGGATCTTGGAGAGACTTCCCCCTTGGCTTCTTTAACTAGGACAGCTGTGGTGACTAAGGCAACAAGTAATGAAGGCAAAACTGTCCATGAAGAGCGTTTTTGGGACAAATGACTGGCTTTGAACCTGGAATAAAGTGACTTCAGCTTTCTGCACCAGAGCCACAGCATTGCACACTTGGAAAGCAATTCTGGACCGACTTGTGCAAAACCCTTGTTTTTTCCTATGGAGGACTCAGCAGGAAAGATTTTCCAGGTGAAAACATCAATCCTGTCTCTTGTTGTGCTGCAGGCCCAGCAAAGCTGGTTCTTCCCTCGGGCTGAGCCAACTTTCTCAGTGATGGACTGGTGCAGCCACATGGGAACCCGGGTTCAGAGTGGTGAATGAGCATTTTCTTAAAGGAGACTGGTGGCCGAGTAGGAGGGGGAGAGAGCCTTGAACAGGAGGAGACGCTATAGGCCAAGGGCTCCCACTGAAAACCCACCAGTGACACAGGTGAGGAACAGAGTCTGGCAGTTAAACCTCCATCTCCTGGCCCCAGAATCAATGCTCATTTGAAGCGAAGTTGATGTCACCACATACGACTTGCCCTTTTTCCATGTGTAATTTCCCACAGGTGTGGTTCGACCAACTCTTTTTGTTTGGTTGAGTTTTGTTTGGCTTTGATGAAACGTTCTCACTCTGACTGATGTAGAAGGAGGATGTCTCTTCCCCCAGTCAAGGCAGCTCCCAGGTGCTGCCGCTTCGGGAACTGTCCTGCAGTTGCCACCACCATGGTGTAGGTTTGCCCTGTGAGGATGACTTTCTAGTACAAAGGAAGGAAAACAAATACCATGTGGACAGCGAGGCTTCGGGCACTGTGTGAAAGCAGGTGACAGGAAAAAACTGGTCAGCAAATCAATAGAGTTGGCACAGGAGGGTGGAAGGACCCTGAGGAGAAGGGAGACTGGAGACCCCGTGGGGCGGTCAGGCAGGGCCATGTGGGCCGTGGCCTTGCGTGTGCAGCACACCCTGCTGCCTCCCTGGAGCCTCCCCGCTCACACCCAGAGTTTCCCCATCCACCTGGTTTCTCAGGGTTGGTTGTGGGGCTGGAGAGAAGGGATGGTTGGAGATGGTTGGTTGGTTGAACTTCCCCACTATAATTTTGGCTTTTGAGGCCGTTATATGTTAAAAACTGGGAACTCCCATGTGGCACTTTCCTGGAGGGCCCCACTCCCCTTCCTCACGGTGCAGCCGGGGACATCACCAGCCCCTCTGTGAAGACTTTGTGGGTAGGACATACACGCTCCCTGTGTGCTCCTTGGAGCCTGGGATGGAGGTAGGTCATGGCCATCTCCAGGATAAGCCACCTCCCTCTCTGCTTCTCCTCTTCCTCATGAGGACCAGCTTGCCCAGCCTGGTGCCCTGGTGCTTTGGAAAGGCTCCTGCAATAAGATGCATGTGAGGAAGCCTTGGAGTGAGGCAGGAGCAGGAGATATCGATATATATTGAAATATATATAAATTTCAGGTAGCGAAAACTCCATGATGAGCTGTCAGACTGGAAACAACGCCAGGATTTGCAGGTGAGAGGGACGGTGCACAGGGGTGTGTTTATGGAACTAGCTGGAGAAATGGGTATAAATAACAAAACACATGGAAAATGATGTAAAGGAAATATTTTCAACCTTTTTTTGGCCTCATAGACTGTTGTCCAGCGGCCCCATTGCCAGTCACTGGTGACTTCTGTGTCTGCCTGTCCTGCTCTCCTCTCCTCTCCTCACCCCCTGCCTCTGTACATCATGCACATCCTGCAGCAGCTCCCGAAGCAGCCGCCCCTGGGGCTGTTGTTCCCGCTATGGAGATGCGCATGCGGGAGTCACCCTGGGCCACACTGAGCTCCCCGGCCATTCATGAAATAATTATTACACCGTCCTGTTTATCGAAGGGAGGGGGATGGGGGTGCCGTGGGAGGTGCAGCCAGTGCTCTGCACCGGGGTGAGCAAGTCTGGGCTGAGGATCCTCCCACGCTTAGAAGCTCATGGCAGGGATAGCTGGCAGTGGGAAACTCCCGCCAGGCACAGAGTGCTGGGCTCCCTTCTTTTTCCTTCCTTTTCCTCCTTTTTCCGATGAGGAAAGGCAGGCTGGATGATCATAACAAACCTCGTCCAGCCTTAAAAACAACTCTTTTGCCGAGGCTCTCCAGGCGCCGGAGCTGCCATCCGTGCTGGGCGCTTTTCCCACGCTCGAGCGTGCAAGGTGGCAGCCTGCCCTGAGGAGCGCCGGCCCCAGGGCTATTCCTGCCTCCCCGCCAGCTTGCTCAAAAAGCTGCCTTTTGAGTTAAAAAGAAGCAAGTGCTTTAAAAAATCTGCAAATAACAGATTAACAACCTTAATAACAAGGTGGAATTATCACTTTGCAACAAAGATTGATAGAGAGCCAGCCGAGCTGCTTGGAGGAAGGAGAAGAGATTTGGGGACTTAGTTTTTAGTGGGGAAGGGAAGAGAGGCCCCCATTCCTGAGGAGGATGGACTTGGGAATGGATAGCAGAGAGCATCTTCCATATTTATTCTGGCAGTGCCTCAGGCTCACTGTCCTGAGGCAGGGCATGGTGCTGTCCAGGACAGCCTAAAACCTGGTCTCCACCTTGGGGAGCTTCAATCCAGCTTCATGCCCAGCTTTAGTGCAAGGAGGATAGCTCCCATCTCCTCTTAGATCGTATGGAAAATGAAAGGAGATACCAACTGCGATAGCACTGGCTCTTTGTGCTCCGAATAAATTAGGAGGGGAAGCACAAATGGAGAAGATTCCCAAAGGAACCGGTAGCACCCGTTCAGGCAGTCTGGATAAAGAACACGGATCTTGTTTTTTTCCCCTGATTTTGGGGCAGATATCATGCTCAGCAAAGCACCAAGACCAAGGTTGTGGATGTGCAGCCCTCCTCTGTGCATCTGCTGGAGGAGCTACCCGAGCGCATGCATCGCTCCAGGGATTTTGCTTGGGTTTGCAAGAGGTTGTTCGTTCCTCATTGCTTTTACATCCTTTGTCACCTCAGGGATCTCAAAGGAGCCATGTTTAGACGGCGCCAGAACAGGATACATCCTTCCAGGGCAATTGGAAAAGCTTTGTCTGCAGGAGGAGCAAGGGATGATGAACCTCACTAGTTAGAGGCCAAGGCCAGCCATATAGGTCATGTGTAGGGGCAGGGAAAGTGAATGCATGTGGAAGAGGTTTGGCTAACGAGCTTTAATTAACATCTCTGAGCTGCACTTGGCACCTCGTGCAGTTGGGGCACTGGGGTTTGAAAGGCAGTAACTGGCTGTGGTCAACCACAGGCTCAACCCTGTGGCCTGGAGCTGGGAAGGGTTTGGCTGGTGTCAGCGGTCAGCCGAGAGGTCTCACTCCTCCTGTGGAGGCCACAGCCCCAACTCTGCTAGACCCCAAGAAGTAAATCAAGACATCAGCTCAAAGCTGGGCTCGTGAGCGCTTGTGGTGGTCTCTTAGGTTTGTCAATCTGTTTATGGGCCTAAGGTAGCATTCCTTAGCCTGAGCTGGAAGAGGTTGTTGCTTGGCTCATCTTGTACCTTGTAGAAGAAAGAATGATGCTGGGGCCTGCAGAAAGGGAAAGGAGGGAGTTCCAACATGGGAATGAGTGACAATCACCTTCTTATGTCAGACAGGAGGTTTCCAGCCACACTATTACCATGCATGGTGAAGGTCAGAGGCTGGGGGATGTGGTCCTCCCACATCCTTGTCACCTCTCAATTTTGGGATGCGGAACAGAAAGATGCTGAAGAGACCTTCAAGCTGAGTGTTTCTCTGGAGAAGCTGGTGGTGGAGTGGCTGGTATGTCCACATGGGTATGGGTTGCCTCTCTCATGGGCACGTTGCCTTCCTGATGGGATCTCTGCCACTCAGCGCTGCAGGAACACCTGCTTGGGAATCAAATATCAAACTCTTCTACCAAACCCAGCAGATCAGGAAAGTCTGGTGCTGTACCTCATCCTGAAAATGGGAAACATGAGCTATGCCAGCAGCTACCACACATCAGGGGCTACCGGGCAGCCAACCCTGATCTGGCTCTCAGTGCAGTCTATGGAAAAGCTCCGTTATCTTTGGCGGAGCTAGAACTGGGCTCCTATTCTCTGTGGGCCTCTTAATCGGGCAGAATGTCCTGGTTTTCTTCCAACATGGTCCTCTTTGCTGAAGCACCTTAGAAGTCTGGAGCTTTGGAGATACCCCCTGCACTTAATTGCTGCATTTCAGATTAGCTACAAAAGTAGGGTCCAGGTGACTGCAACTTTTTTTTTTCTTCAATCAGTTTCAGCTGATGAACATGGAAATATTATTTGGAAGAGAGGAAAGAAGGGAAGCCGACTGCCTAACAAAATGCCCCCTTGGCTAATTAATTGGCTGATGTCTGGTGCTGAGTTAGCAGGGGGAAGAGTGTCTAGCCCAGTGGGCTCTTTGCTGAGGACCCGGTGAAGACATCAGGACTGACATGTGCGAGCTGTTGCACCTCCTCTGGCAGACCCAGGTGAGGTGAACGCAGTGCAGGTACTTCAATGCTGGCACCCCTGTTTTCTGTGGCTACTGTAAGATAAATATATATATATTTTCTTCATGTACTGGAAGCTTTTCTGAAAGCCCCTCTTACAAAGTCATGTACCCATCTCATAAATTTATCTCCCTAAGGAGGAGCCACTTC
>JAWLRI010000229.1:4050354-4114045 GCA_034781795.1 Crypturellus tataupa
AGGTAGGGAGCGGCGGCCCCGCGCCGCCGCCTCCGTGCGTGTGTGGAGGAAACATGGGGAATTCCCTTAAATTCCGCTCTGCCGCGCAGGCAGCGGCGCTGCCGGCATCGGCTCGTGTTTCCCGGGAGCGGGCGGGATGGGGCGGCTGCTGCCGCGTGCGGCCTCCCGCCCGCAGCTGGGGGTTCCCGTGTCTCCAGTCGGTGTAGGTCAGCGCTGCCGCGTCTCCCGCTGTGGGTTGTGTCTGAGCCGCTGGTGGGCTGCGTAACTCGGCTGGGTTCTTAAATTTGAGGAAATGGCAGGAAGAAAAAAATGGTGTTCAAGGTTTAGGGTTTAAGAGCTCTGCCTATACATGGCTTTTATTCATTCTTTTAAAAAATGTTATTCTGTGTTCCCCATAACTGCATGCATGGTTCTTCCTTGCTGGTTAACACGGCTGACTGATCTGTTCCCTCTGCCAAAGTGTTACTCGGTCCTCGCAGTAGAATAATTTAGAAAACGCAAAAAGCACAGGTTGGTACCAACGTGCCTCTGCTTTTTTTAAAGCCTGCGAGGGTAACGCAGGTACAGCTGACTCCCGAGGCCTAGCATGACCCTTGACCACAGAGGGGACCTTTGAAGTGAGGAGCCTTTTGGATCTGCTGCCCTAAATAGTTGTTCCTTTGGCAAAACGGGTTTTGTAACTTGCCTGAAGCCTCCAGATAGGCTCTTTACAAGCTAATAGCTTAGTGTTGTTGTGCAATAATGTCTAATCACTGAGGGCTGGAGGAGGTATGTGGTTTATTGCGGCCATTGCTTCTCTCTCTGTGTTTTTACAAGAGATCTGAGCGTTTCACCTGAGAGGGTGTGAAGCTGATGGTGAGCTGAGGAAAAGGGTGAGCTCTACCCAAACGTTACAGCCTCGCAGGTGCAGCCCACGTGGGACCAGGTGTTCAACCCTACCCAACCTTTAATGAGAATTCTCCCACCACTTTGAGGAAACTATAATAGAGAAGTTGGAATAATATATGTATATATATATAATAGAGAGTTGGAAAGTTTCCCAAGCTAATGTTTAAAATATGAACTGTATGCTTATTGTTTTATTCAGAAGATAAGCATTCATGTTTAAGATGAATCACTAGCATCGTAAAGCACTTCTTACTTCAACCTTAGATTATTCAAATAGAAATCTAAATGAAGAGATCCTGTTTTGTATTTGGTTTGGCTTCTGGGTTTTTTATTTTTATCTTCATCAGTCTGCAGTCCCTATGAAGTCCAAGGGCTGACCTGTGAGTATGAAGGCTGCAAGTCTTATCATTCACCTCAGCAAACAGTACCCCTACAACTCTGGATATAGATGACAGCAAATTTCAGTGAAAAACTAGAACATCTCTAAGGAAGTTTAGGGTTTAAGGTTTAATTATTAAACGGCATGTTTTCTGTGCCAGTGGCCTATTCTGCAACCCTTCAGTAATCATTTTGTTGTTAGCAGCACTGGAATTAATTATAACTGTTTAGTGGTTTAAAAGGATTTCTCTGGGAAGTAACATCTGAAACCAAGACTGCTCTTAAATTTTCAGGACTACCTCAGGAAAAAAGTAATTGTCAATAGGGTCAGAAAACTTAGTTTTACAGGGAGGCTTCATGACAACAAGGCTACACAAATCTATGAGCCTAACGCTGCTGTGCCCTTCTCCCAGTACCCATAAAGATTGTCTGCTGCACTGGCAGAAATATATTTATTCACTTTTACTAACTTAGCTTTTATTCTTGCTTAGTGAGCCAAACCATGAAGATGGGGCTGGAGAAAAGGTTTAGTGTGACTCTCCTTTTTGGCAGCAGCAACAACCTGGCAGAAGAGATCAGCCTCTCCAGGTGTGGGGCCCAGTGACATGAGTGCTGGAAAAGTGGAAAGGAGGAAATAGTTTTAAACTGGTACTGCTGCATGAAGCATCATCTCTTAATACCAGACTTCTCAACATGGGTGTTAAAATATCTGGGACACAGAAGTAGATGCTCTGAGCTTCCCATTTCGTCTTCTATAAATTAATGTTAACCTGCAGAACCAAATATAGACTTGTATTTTTTAATGGAGTTTGGATTTTAAAAGGACTTAAGTTGTTTGTGTTTGTTTTTTCTTAAACAAATGAACAAAAGGCTTATGGATAATTTGTAGTTATAATTCTTCCCTTCAGTTTATAGTACCCTGCATCTTGATGTTATCCACAGATTATAGTGTCCCTATTCAGTAGTTAGTCCTTGATGACAGCTTTACCAGGCTGCTCAAGTTCAGTCACACTTAAGTTTTCCATAGCAAACTGTGTATAACTATTCTTTGGATATTGTTCTTCAAGTGTTTTTGCTTCTAATATGTAATGCCACATTTGTATAATACAAAAATAACTTGTATCCTCATTTGAAGACAGAGCTGCAAGTGAGAAGGAGCTCTCTCTAGCTCTTGTTGGATTATCAGGATGATATGGAGGAAATTTGGGGGAAGAGGGAAGAACCTATGGAAACCCTCAAGGTAGTGGGAGCTGCTGATCACTTTTGGAGCTGCGTTCTTGTTGGTTCAGGCAGGAGTTCATGACAAGAATTCATTGTAAGAATCTGCAGTAATTAAAGATTTGCTTTTCTGTCAGCGTGTTCCAGAGAGGTATGGCATAGAGAGTTGATAGCGTGCAGTATTAGCTTCTTGGTGTTCACCAGGTATAAGCTCCTCCTCAAAGCATCTTTCTGTCACTGAGGGATAATCTTCTTCGGATTGGCTTACTTTTACTTTGTGCAGACAATTTCTCCGAGGGGTTGGCATGCAGTCACTTGTTATCCAACGTAACTTTAATTCTGCTTTTTAGACAAAGCTATGATGTTCTTAGCTTTTTAAAGTCTCGAAGATTAGAAAATGGCCATGTTGGAATTAGGTTTGTATGATGTTTGTCATTTTGTTAGTCATATATAGATACCCACACCCATGCTCTGGGTTTAAATAATAATCATATTAAAAGCAAACATTACTGTTAAGGTTTTTTCATTTAATTTGATATCAATTTTTGTTTATTTTGATATTAATTCCTTTTGCACATGCGTAGGAAGTCGGCACAATTTGCTGGAAGACAGTGCCTGGTTAAAAGGTAGGTTTTGGATCTTTGTTGCAGACCATTTGGGCTTGGAAATCAATCTGCAATGTTTGCATATAAGCAGACTGCAGTATTTGTTGTTGTCTCTTTGTACCTTAAATGGGAGGAAACAAGCCACTGTAGTGCAGTTGACTATCCTGTGACTGACCAACTTGTTCTTCGTATCTGTGAGTTTCAGTGCATCCTGCAAACGCTGCTCTGTTCAGTGCTAGTGTGGTTTTGTAGCAATGACTCGTCAGTGCTATGGGGTGAAGTGATGTTAACCCCTTTGGGCAGCGTGAAGGTTGTTGGTCGCAGGCCGCAGCCTGGCGCCTGCGATGGTTCTTGCTCCGTGTTGTGCTCCGAGGTCTGGAGCACGTGCCCCTCTGCACAGTGCTGAAGTGGGATGCTGCTGTAAGGCTCTCCCCTAGGCCCCTGGCATGAACTTCCTACCCAGAACATGGCCACAACAGATGCTGAGGGCATGAGGGTGGACCCTGTGATACAGTAATAGGGGCTTTTGTATCTTTTGGTGCAAGAGGAGGGAGAGATGCCAACACTACTGAGCAGTAGTGACCACTGTGGGGAAAAAATGTCGCTACAGGCAGGTCTCGGCTTCCTAATGAGTGAGCTAAGCTCGCTACAGAGGGGAAAGGTTGCAACTCTTCTCCCACTCACAGCCTCCTTGCGTTTTGCTGACCTCTTGTTCAGAAAGCTCAAGTGGTTGCTGACAGTATCATCATGGCGGTTCCACTGCTGCTGTGGGCACCTCGGATGCGTTCCCTGCCCTGTGAAGTATGTGGGAGTTCCTCACATTGCTGCTCAGTCTGCAGTCTCGATGGGCAGCTCCGTTTGGTGGTCACTGGGGTGTTCAGTGCAATATATGATTCTCATTCATAAGATGAAGATCTCATCTTAAAATTGCTCTCAAGAGTTTGGTTATGCTTGAGGGGAAGAGGAGTGTGGGGGAACATGCCAGTGTTTCTGCAATTAATCTGCTCCTACAGAGTATGTACTTGTAGTACTCCTTGCTGTTATGCTTACTTTCTTGATTGCCCCTGTGCCAACTGAGATGCTGTAACCACAATCCACAATGAATTTCTGGCAGTGGGGATGTGTAATAATATCAAAGTCCCTATTACAAGTAATGTTACCAATCAGTATTAATAATTGTCAGTTAGCTCTGTTGAGAGTTTTTGCATGATAAGATGCTCGATCATGACACACTGTTCTGACAACAGGCTTCATATTTACATTGATAAAAAGATAGAAATGCTGTCATACATTTGAAACATAAGTTTCTTGTTTTATGGCTATTTCCTGTCTTCAGCAAGACCTGGTGGTATTGCAGATAAATGTGTGCAGATAAACACTCCTTGCTGTCTTGGTGTTACAGAACTAATTTGACCATCTTATGAAATTAGGATGGTATTTTGTTGCTGGGGGAGGGGAAGACATAAAACAAATCTGTGGTTTTGAACTTTCAAGCAGGTGCTAGTTGCAGCAAACCTGTTACTACAAAATAGTTTACTCATCATTTGAGAGAAAAAAAATGCTAATCTCCCTCCCTCTGCTTTGTTCATTAATTCCCCATTCTGAGAAATCTCTATTCAACTAATGATCCAGCTGAACTTCCCAAAAATTCATCTGCACTGAAAGCATGCTCTTCTGTGATGAAATTTGAAAGGAAATGGGCAAATGAGATTTAGCAATTTGTTTTTCTGAGCTTTTTAATTATCTTACATTCTCTCTCTGCCTCTTTTTTTTTTTTTTTTTTTTTTGTGAGTTGCTTGTTCCTGTGTTTTTGAGCAGCTTTATTGTTGTGGAATGGTGTCTTGGCATCCCCTGAGTCAGGGTCCACTCGATGCTGATTTTGATGAAGATTCATTTTGGGGATGTGATGTATTGTTGGACCTGGAAGAATCAGAAAATGCACGTAGGCGTGAATGGTGAAGGCTAACACACATTTGTTACAATTTCTCCTTAATTCTTCCTTAAATTATAGACTTATAGATTTCTTCTTCCACAGTATGTGATCCATAGACCTCTGTTAAAATTTGCTGTGAAGGGACATTTTACAAATGTTGCTGAGAATTCGGAGCTGTGACGTCAACAATGTTGTCTTGGCTTGGTAATTAAACAGGCAGCAACGCGTGTTGGAGAACCACAGCTGCTGTGACAAACCTTGACTTTGCCTGGGCGATGACTTTCATAGTGAGCCAAAACTAGGGTTCAGCTGCACATCACGAAACAACAAGGATTTTGGAGCTGGGCAGGAGCATGGTGGCACCAGTGGCCTGTTTCTCTGCAGCCTGTAGGCCATCATCACGTATTCATTAGAATTGAAAAACTGCTGAGTGGCAGTGGAGCTTTTAATTAAGCCATTTCAAAAGGCAAGTATCCAAGTATCTTCCAAGAAACAGTTCAAATGATGTAGTTGAGCTCCAGGAGATTCATGCTGCTCTGTTGTTATCACCCATAGTTTCTCTGCTCTTTCTCTCTGAAAAGTGGGTCTCCCTACCCTGTACCATATCCTACTCTGAAAATATACTCCCTGTGTATGATCACATTAATGGAACCACCCCTGATTTCAACTTACTTGAGGTCTTGGCAAGCACATGTTCTCCAAACACCCTCTGTGTGTATACGTGTCCATCCTCACTTTCTTGGTCCCAGCCTGACCCCAGAGACCTTGTCTAGCCTCAGGACCAAGCTCAGGACCTCTTTGTCTCTGAACATGCCGATGTGTCCTTCCTAGATGCAGCTGGGTGTTTTGGTGGGTGGTTTGTGGTGTATCTTCTGGCACTGGGCGGGGAGCAGCATCCCTGCCTTTTGGGATGCTGGATTATGCATTAGCAACCTTGAAGGAGGGCACTGCAGCTGCTTGCTGCTCGGGGAGTATGGAGGCAAAGAGAAGTTAGGTCAACTGATGGAAGAAAGGGAGTGAAAACCCTTTGCTCCTGGCTGCCTATCTCCCGTTAGGAAATCTAGCTGCCTAGAGCCAAGGCGTTCTGCAAAAGCTGGTCTATTCATTGGGTATCTGCCTAACTTGGGAGCCAAGGCCCCAGATGCTGTCTCTCTAAACAGCTGATGTGTTTCACAAACATTCAAGGTGCTCACAAGACACCTACTGAATCCATCAGCAAGGGACCAAATGTGTCCAAGTGGGTTAGCTGCAGGAGACCTTGTCTGAGGTCCTGAAGCATCCACAGTTACCTGGGATTGTGGCTGAGTCAGATTCAGCTGCTGTCACCTGTTTTGTGGCCTTTTCCATCTTGAAAACAGAGCTCAGCTTTTTGCATGTCTATGATGAAGGACTTCCCAGGGGAGTGGCAGGCAGTGAAAGGGCAGATGCTCCTGGCATAAAAGAAGACCCTTTTATGTCTTTTAATAGCAGTAGTTTTAAGCAAGTAATGAGCATTAGGGCCAAAACACAGTAGAAAAAGCTTCTGCTCTTTTTTCAAAGTGATTTTGGAAAAATGAACGATGCGTATGCTGAAAAATGCAGCAAGGAGAGGTGGAAAGATCTTGATTAAGAGAAGAGCACATCTTTGGAGGTGAATATGAAGGGACAGAGGAAACACCAGCAGCAAGCAGAGTGGCTTCTTGCTCTCTCAAGGAGCATCTTGGTCCCTGTTGGGTGTCAGGGTGATCCTCTACCACATGTGTCACAAAAGCTCCATCAGTAGCATCTCCTGGAGATGCTGAAGACCACTGAGCCTGGCTGGAAAGCACAGCGGAGCACTTTCAAAACTGCCTCTTATCTTTGTGCCTGACCCAATGTGCAGTCGGTGGCAGGTCCCTTCTCATGAGCGGTGGTGTTCCACAGGTGCATGCTCGTATCCAAGCCTGCCAAATCGCTCTGGCGTGGTGCTTTTATGAGGGCTGAGCAGGATGGTGAAATACTTGTGAGTGAAAGCCGTATCCAGATGTTGCCAAAGGTTTGGTGTGGTAATTACCTATCCACAGTCATTTCTAGGCTGTGTGGCTTTTGGTTCAAGGTATTAGTGTGGTTTTGCACTGGCTCCCTCTCGCAGCTCTGCAGGGACAGTGGCACATATGGGCTTTCCAGTAGGATCTTAACCGGCAGCAGCCGAGGAGTTTGTGTTACATGGTGTAAGTCCTGCCAAAAGAATTTCTGCCTATTATTGCTCCTCCAGGTCTCAGCAATAAGATGCTTTTGCAGGGCCAGTGGCTTCTGCAGGGCCAGTGTGGGCTTCGCAGTTCCCAGAATAACTTTGTACCATCCTATTTAGCCCTTAAACTTCCTTCAGTGGGAGCCAGCTGGTACCTACTTTCTTTTCCATCTTATTTGAATGCTTTCCCTTGCTCTTGCTCTGCTTCCTCCTCCTCTCCTAGGATCTCAGATTATTCCCTGCTGGATCAGAGAATAAACTTGCCGGTTTGTCCGGTTTTGGTCTGGCTGTGGGTGTCTCCCATGGCAGCGCTTCCTCCCTGCCTGCAGTCTCTGTGCCCCAGTGGTGGGGTTGGACACATTTTATCTAAGCACTGCAATCGATAGGAACTTCTTTTCTGGTGGGCTTCACTCCAAGATGAACTGTAAGTTAGTTTTGCTTGGATCCCAGAGACGTGAGATCTTGGGTTCCCATGGAAAATCCCCTATTTACTACCATTTTCTTGCTTTCTCCAGCAAACTGTGATTTCTCAGCCACAAAGGTAGGGTTTGGCTGGCCCCAGAGGAACCATTTCCTGCTGCCTATGGATAAGATGGACTGTATTTAGGCAGAGAGGCAGTGTTGTGCAAAGAATATCCACAGCATAAAACCCGGGACACAGAGTGTGTCAGGCCTTGTAAGAATAGGGGTGATGAAAGAACATGCCGATACAGTCCCTGTAGGGTCTCCAAAAGGCTTGGTCTCCTTCAAGCAGCACGTCCCATGAAGTTGAGTTGCTGAAGGAGAGAGATGTTGGGGGCCAAGGACTTTGGCTTTGAAGATTCTCAGGGCATGAAGAGATATCAAAATGTCAGCGAGTCAAGTGTGTGGTGGGTGCAGGACCTTGGTAAGTCTCAATGAGGTCCCAGGGAGGGGATGCTGCTCTTCCTTGCCACCTCAGATGGGGTTGGGGGAGAGCCACAAGTCCTTCTGCAGCTGAAGCTCAGCCCTTCAGTGTTTCTTGTTGCTAGTTTTTGGCTAATCTTTGGCCACTGAGCAGGCTCCACATGGTGTCCTCATCACAGACGTGGCCTGGATGCTGAGCTGATGGTGCTCCGTTTTACTTGTGGTCAATCTCACCAATATGTGGGGTCCTCACACTGTATATATCTCTTGCGCTCCTTGCAAGGTTGGACATGCTCCTTTTCCTGCATATTTAGCTTTTCTGGAAGAATTAGGGAAATAAGCGTTGGGAAGTTCTACAGCCTGGAGGGGTATTTTGCATGCTCCAGTGTACCCAGCTCCTGTTTGATGGAAGTTGGAGCTGCTTCTGCCAGAGTCCAGCAGGTCCCTATTGATCATTTCAACTTCTGCGAGACCAGAGCAGATGAAGAGGCATCAGGTGTTCAGACAGTGATATGTACTGCTAAATTTGCTTTAATCTTGGTTGCATCTTCCACCTGTTTCACTGTGTAACTGCACAGCTGTGTGCTGGTGGGAGGAATAAGACAAAGAGCAAGGCTGCTTTCATTAGTGGCTTTGCTGACTTATATTACCTTCAGCTGCCTGTGAAACCACAGCATCAGCTTGGGCAGCTTCATCAGCTCTGTCTTGTTTCCCTTGGTGAGACGATGCTGCCGTATTTGGCTTTCCAGTACTGCTGAGGACGGGTTTAAGGCCAAGTCTTAAATATTTCAATGTCAACGCAGATAGATCTTGAAAACGCTTCTTGTTTTTTTTTTTTCAATCCTTCTGAGTGAATGAACGAAAACTAAACTGGAGCCAAACGGGAGGAGTGTGAAAGTCCTTGGATACTCTGTCCCCATGTGACCTTTCTGCCAGGTCTGAGACTACCCTCTCTGGTCCTTATACACAGGCAGCTGTAGAAGGGTCCTCCAGTGCTGCAGGTGCCTCTTTGCCTTGAACCCCTCCGTGCTGGGATGTCTCTCATGTCTGCAGTTCTACATTGTTGTAGTAAATTAAGGCAAAAGGCTTTAATAAACTTTTATGAAGGTAAGTTGAAGTAGATAGAAATATTTGTATAAAATGAAGACAAATCAATGCATTTCAGGGTATGTCAGTCTGTACTTGAAAAAAAAAAAATGGAAGCAATTTTCTCCCAGACAAAAATTATTCTATAATTATTCATTACAAATTTCCTATCTCTTCCTCTGAAACATCTACTGTTGTCCAGATCAAAAGAGGAAATATAGGCTTCTGTACAACTGCCATGATTTTTACTCCTAATTCATGGTGTTTGCATTCATAAATAAGTAGGGCAATGCCACTTATGCTGTCTATAATAAGAATGGGCAGTATATCCATACAGTTTCAGACTTGAGCTATTCTGGTGATAAATAGTCCAACCACCTTGCTCTGATTGCTGGAAAGGTTCTCTTCGTTTCCACCTAGAGCACAAACATGTTTAATAAGAGCCGAAAGTGCTGAGAGGTCTCTTCTGGGGAACAGTGGTACTAGAGGATGCTGCAAGGCCGCTCTTCTGTGGATCTGCCCAGAGACATGGCACTTGCTGTTTCATATTTAGGCAGCTAAGTCCACGTTTGAGCATGTAAGAGGGAAATCTGATTTTTTTATTTATTTACTTTCAATGCAGAAGATGCAGTGTGCCTGCTGTGATGGTCAGGACGTGGCCATGTAGGGCACCTCTCAGAGAGGTGGCAGGCAGTGAACATCTCCCAAGATGCGCGAGTGAATTTCTAGAGAAGTAGCAAGCTGGGACAAGTTCTTCAGCAGAGAGTCTGGTGAGGAAATGCACTTTGGAACCTGGTGTCAGTCTGGTGGTGGTAACAAATGGGACTTTGGCCTCGTGCTGCTTGACTGGCTGTTTCTAGAGGTATGGGTAGATATGGTGCAAGTGGGATAAATGAGGACTGGATGTGCCCTGGAGGCGATGCAGCCGCATTGCTGTAGCGATAGGCCAGCGTGTGACCTAGGCTGTAGGGTGTAGGAAGCAGGAGTCTGGGATGGGATGGGATGAGTGGCTTTTCCCCCATTGGTGTAAAGTTTTATACTGCCTTCTTTCAGGGTTCACAACAAACCACATGTGGGTGTAAGTCTTTGGCATGAGGATCAGAAAGGCTGTGTGTAATTGGGTTTGCAGGTGCTTCCCCTTGCTTCCCACCTCAGGGCCTTGAGCTTGGCCAGGGTGCATTGCTGCATCCGTGCCATCGCGCAGCTGCCATGGGGGCCAACGCCTGGGCGTGCGCCGGGGCAGCTCTTTGGGAGACAGGGCGATGGAAGGGTGGCGGGAGGTTGCGTTGGTTGTGCTGACGACGTTGGCTTTCTCGATTTTCTTGCTGCAGGTGGTTGTGAAATTGGGGCTGGTCTGGGAGCGCCCATGTGCATGTGGAGCTCTTGTGCCTGTCACTCTGGTTTGTGTGCGGTTCCAGGCATTAGGGGTAAAGCCTGGCACCCACTGGGTATGAAGGTATCTCAGGCTTCTTTGAGAATCAAATTTTGCCTCTGATTCCTACTGGAGACCTCCATGCTATTAAGCACATCTCTTGTCCTCTCTGTGGAAGACTAAGAGTGTCCCTTTTCCCATGCCACTAATGTGAAGGATGCATCACCCACCGCTGTTGTGGGAAGGTGCACCTGGGCCCGCTAACGCCGTGGGAAATAATTATCATCTTTATTATCAGGAGATGTCAGCACAGTTGTTTCATAGGCTGTGTTGTTATAACATTGAACTGGTTGAATGTTGCTCTTCTCTGGTGTGATGGACAGGCGGGATAGACCCCTCACAGGATTTTTATTTTAAGGGAGTGATATGTGTGCGTGGGAGAACTCCTTTTGCTACAGTAAGGAAAAGCATCACGGCAGCACATCGCAAACGTTAAGCGCACAGTCTGCAAGTCCAAGTGATTTTTACCTCAACAGTGAGCAGGGATTTTGGCCACTGGCACTCCAGTAGCAATTGGAAAACTTGACAGGTTTTGGGAAGAGCTGTGAGCGCCCTGGCAGCGCTGATGACCGGGAGCCAGGCCTGCCCTGCGTGCCTGCACAGGCAAGACGGGAGCCCAGGGGAGTCACCCCAACCCTGGCACTGGCCAAGCAGGATTTGAACCTTATCGTCAGGAAAGCGCAAGGCGGTGTGCCTTGGTGGGCGTGTGCCAGCAGAAACATCTCCCTGGTTTCCCAAGCAGTAGGTGTGTTGCTGTAGTCGCAAGGCTGACGCACAACCCTGCTCGTCAGCACACAGCATTGTTGGGTGGACGCTGTGCCCTGAAGGGAATTTTGTTTGGCATGTTGGGTATAACTTTTTTTTTTCCCCCAATAGTCAATGGTGGTCGTGTATCCACATCATGCACATTCCTGCAGAATCCCCAGGCGACCTGCATGTGTTCCCAAACTACTGAAGTCTTCAAAGCAGGGGTGAAGATGTGGGTGTGTGGAACTTCAGCTTTTGCCATGCAAAAGGGCTGCTTAAACTATAGCCATTGTCCTGGAGGGTGAACGGGAAGAGCAGCAGTGAGGAAGGCGGTTTGGCTGGGGTATGGGGCAGATGCAGTGCCCTAGAGATCAAAGGGAAAACCTTGCCCACGTCCATGCCAAAGTGTGGGATGTCGAGGTCCCTTGGATATGGAGGCTGACTGAGGTGAATGACAGCGTGGGAAGGCAGAGGTTCCTGTCCGCGGCTCCCACCAGAGCGGCTGGGAGTGCACGGAAGGGCCCTGGACAGCACAGGGATGAAAAAGCATCCACTGCTGATGCTAATCGAATGTGATGTTGTTTCTCTATGCTCAGACATGGCTCCTGCTGCTGTCGCCCAGCTGAGCGTGGCTAGTATGAGTGGAGCTTTGTAAGCGATATGAGCTGACAGGCCCCTTTTGCAGGTAAAAGACCCATTTGCAAGAAGGTGCAGCCCATGTGGGATCTGTCCTTGGGGCCCTGCGGGAAGCCACGAAGCTGCTCGCCTAGCTCGTATCAGCTCTGGGCTGGCATATCGGGTGTGCATCAAAGGGCAGCAGATCCTTGGGGCACAGCACCCGTGTGGTGACCCTACATAGACTGAACTGCACAAGGTCACCCAGCTTTATGAGCACGGGGGAACACCTACACCAGTGATGTTGCCACCAGAGTGTTATGAGCACTGGGGTGTGATGATGCTGGATGGGAATGAGGATTTTTGACGGGGTGCTGAGGCAGGCGGGCAAGCCATTCCCTCCTGGGTGGGGATGCGAGGCAAGAGGAGGATGCCTGTAAGTTTAGGAGGGACCTCATGGCTTCTGCAGGGTTGAGAGACATGGGAACTTCTGTCCTTGTGACCTCGAACTGAGTATCAGATTAGATGTCACACTGTAAGTTCAAAAGCTCACTGTGGTCCTCAGGTGGAAGGAGCCAGTTGCAGACGGCAGGGACTCAGCAGTGATGACGTTCCTCAGGAGATGCAGGATCCTGTTTTTCATGTGTCTGACGACAATTTTGTACAAGAGCAGCCACCTCTTTCTGGCTGTTCTCCCTGAGTGTGGTAGTGCCCAGCATGTAAGTTGTTGCCCTGGACAGGTTTGGGACAACAAACTTCTCAGCACTTTATAATTTGGTGGATGGTTCCTAAAGACAGTGTGAAAGTTTATTTCTAATTAAGTAAATTGATATTTGAGGAAACAGAGCTCACAAATCTGATGCCTTGAGCTTCAGTCTTAAAATGTCCACCATTTGGCCCATCTTGGTCAGGCTACCCCGCAACTTTTATATTAAGGACTCTGTTTGATGAATGGAGATTGTCGCTAATGTGATACCCAGGGAATTTGCTGCAAATTAGTGGCCCAGCCAAGCAGTTTTGTTGTCTTTGTTTTAAAGGCAGCATCCTTTGTTCCCTTTTGCCTTCAAGTGTTGTGCTCTAAACTGAGACTGTGCAGCCACCTGACTCACAGCAGCTCACGTGTCACCTGCAGGAAGGCTGGGAGCAGGCACCCATCCCAGTTCAATGCCTTCCCAGTTCTTTTCTCACACTTGGGGATGCTTTTGGTCCATTTGCTAAGGAAACCTGTATGAAGCTATGGTTCCTGAGAGCACAAAAGCTCCTAGTTAATGTGTTAATGGTAGTGGCAAGTGATATGACAGCATTGGAGCTGAGTGGCAAGGTGATGCAGGAGATGGTAGGGAGGAGTTCTGCAAGTGACTCCTGAAGGCTGTGTCCTCCCAATGCGATGCTGTCTTTGGTTTGTTCGGCTGGTGGTGGCGTTTTCCCCATGAAGCTGATTCTTCTGTTCAAGGCGCTATGAAGAAAAGAGGTGTGTAGCAGGGAAAATCCAGGGGAAATCCCAGCTTAAAGAGAAAAAGTCACTCTATAGCTGTCTGGAAGAAGAAATAGGACTTAGAGAGGGCAGCTAGGAACATGCTTGGTGCTCTGATGTCACTAAGGTGGCGTGATGGAGCTGCTGTGTAACATGCTGAAATGATTCTTGCAAATGCCTGGATGAGAGCAGTTGCTGCAAGCCCTGACGATCTCTGCGTGAGAACTCAGGGCTTTAGTACCTGGCACTCTATTCCCCATTGGAGCTGGATGTGCTGAACCACCACAACACAGAAGTGCGGATTGAGAGTGCTGTATCTATGGCAATACCTTGGCAAATGCGACCCTCCGCACCTCGTCACAACGCTGGCGGTTCTTCTTCCAGTAGTAATTCCATGTCAGAGAGGAAATATAAATAAACTCCACAGACAAAAGGAGCAAGGAAAAAATAATTCTTTCAAACCTTTTAGCAGGAACAATAGGGTAGGATATACGCTCCCTGGGGAGGGCTCATGGCTCCAGCTGATAGGAGCTCAGAGGCTGCCTTGCACTGCTCTGCAAGGAGCACAGACCTTTGCTCAACAGCAGGTTATTTATAGCAGAGGTTATGGCAGAAGCATGTGTGACCCATAGGCTCCCAGCTAGGGGAAGAGTTTTCCTGTGCTGTCTCTGGGATACAATAGACAATTATTTAGACACTATCTTTGTCTTGAGGTATAAACAATTAAAGGCTGGTTGCTGATCTGGGCTCTTAGTGAAGAATGCAGATGGCCAGGTGTTTTGACTTTAAGATTTTGGAAAAGAAAAGTGGTTTTAAGGGTGTCTCTGCAGAGGGGTGTCACAGCTGTGAAGTTCCCAAGGAATCTCTGCTTGCTTCTGAGGAGAGGCTGTGGCCCAGGGTGCCACTTACTTCCATTTCTGGAAAATCCATAACCCTAAATTGATTAATTTGGTCATGTAACGAGACTTGTTAAATCCTTGCCTCCAAGCATCCAAGCGAAGGGTGACAGCCAGCGGCTTGATGTCATTCATGCAACTGTGCTGGAATCTTTGCTGGCGCAGACCTCCAAGTATGCCTATGCAGTTGTATCCCTGTTCATCACCATGGTCTGAGAGTACCTACAGCTTTGACTACCTAATAATTATTTTCTTCTACGTCTAATTAACTACTTTTAGGTGACTACAGAATAGCTTAAGTTACACCTATGTGTAACTGCAAGCGTTTCTGTATTATGGTGGTCACAGGCAGTGAGAAGATCTGGGGGAAACAGCTGGTGCACATCAAAGCCTAGCTTTGTGCTGGAACATAACTGCTTTTTATGGCTCCCTCATTTTATTTCTGGGCTCCTCTGCATCCTGGAAGTCAGTAGGAAAAAAAATCTTTTCAGCTCTTTTAGGTACTCTTGTTTTCTCTGTAGCAAAAATATTTGGAATTGCAGGGAGGGGCTTACCTAAGTGCCAGCTGGTCTGCAGGGCATGATGCCTTCATGGGCACAACGGCGATGCAGTGGACAAGGGTGAAGCATTCCATGCACCAACCGTGCTGGTCTGGAGAAACACACTTAGCAGAAGGTATCAAAGCATTGCTCTGGCATCTGAGCAAAGATTTGTCCTGGCATTTAGACTTGATTGAAAAGAATCTGTTAAACCTTCCTCAGCTTTTGATTTCAATTAACAGGGCTGTTCATGCCTATGTGTTTTGTTTCTTGGGTTTCTCCTGCTTGGCTCTGCATGATGGTTTGGATCATGATTCCATTTTTCTGTGCTGAGACTGGGGAGATGAATGAAGTGTTTGCCAGAAGATTTTAGGGCTCAGTGGGCAAAGAGCTGCCCAGCACGGTGTGGGGCTAAGTGCAGATAACAAGCAAGGTCTAGGACCTCTCTTGGCACCACACCAATTATTCATGCCCACAGAGCTCTGACTGTGGAGCTGCCTATGTCTGAAGTGAGCTGGTCCCACCCTTGGCAGCAACAACCCATGTCCAGTTTATCTGACAGATGCAGTTGAACAAAGCTGTGTCTCCTCGCTGTAGGCGAAATGAGTCGTCTGGTCTAATTTCATTGTGTTTAGCCATTGCACAGACTTTAAAGCTCCCTGAAATGGGAAGGAAGTAATGTTTAAATTATACATGAGTGAACTGATCTAGTCAAACTGAAGTTTGAAGTTCCGTCTTTATGAATACACTGGCTGCACGATCTGTCTGTGCATCCATCCATCCATCTGCCCAGGGAATATTGAATTAACAGAAACACAAATTCAGTCCTAGTGCTGTAAAAGCTTTGGCTTAAACTAATGAAAACTGCCGGGAAGATACGTGCTGTCATAGCTCTGGCTCTGCAGATTCCAACTGGCTGTGAATACAGCTTTGGAACACCTGTGCCATATTTTATGGGCAAAACACTGAAAATTCTGTTGTAACAAATGCTTAAGAATATAGTGTGCCATGTGGGTGGTGGGAAACACGTGCTATTTGTGCAGCTGGAGTTGCTTTCAGTCCGTACAGGAGCTCTTTTTGCCTTTCTTGAGTGGATCCTCCCGAGGGGAAAGGTATCAAACACGAGCAGTGCCGATGGGTGGACTGGGTTGTGTCGGGACACCGTTTGCTCTGCAGTCGTTTTTCTGCTGGCCTGTTGTAATAATCAACAGTGACATTGCCGTAGTGGTAGGTGCGAGAGAGGAGGTAAGTCTTCTGGTAGGTGGCCATCAGTGATGGACTGTTGCCTCAGGTTGACTTGTGCTGCTAAGTTGTTACTCAGAGCTGGAGTAACTCCTGTCCCCTCCTGACCACAGCGGGACTCAAGCTGAGCTCCCGTCTGTCTGGCCACCTCCTGTTCCTAAGGGGAGATCTTCGCTTCCTGTGTAGCGTGTTTTGCAGAGCATGTAAAATCATGGTTAAATTCTGCGGTCACTTCCTATGGGCACTTGCTCAACCCTCCTTGGGGAGCCAGCACCGGAAAGCCGGAATAGCGCTTGCTTGGAGGCCTGTAGATCCCTTTAGCAGATGTTTCACCTACATCCCTTGCCCGTGTTTCTTCCACCTTAATCTAAAAATTAACTATGTGCGTTGCCGAAGCAGAGCAGCCAGGAGTCTGCCTTGGCCCGTGGACGTGATGCCGAGTGTCAGCAGAGACCGGAGCGCCGCAGAGCTGCCTGGCCTGGTGGTGCTCTCACGGGGGCCTCCAGGAGGGCCAGGCCGCGGCTCATGGCTGCTCCCTCAGGGTGGCACTGGGGAGGCCCAGGCAGCGTCTGCTGAGCCCTAAGCAACAAGGAGGAGAAGTCACGCTTCTCCAGCCCTTACTTGACCTAAATACACAGAGGTAGCTGTACCCGCTTGAAAGAGAGCATTTCCTGACGCTGTGGAGCCTGACATCTGTTTCCTCCCATTTTTCCCCAGTAGAACATGGCAGCGGAAGGACTGGCGGGGTTTTCTTTCCTCTTTTTCTTTTGTGTAGTGAGAGACGGCGTGCTCCGGGGCCGAGCGCGCTCTCCTGGAGCAGACAGGTTTCTCTCAAGGGCTATGGGCTCATTTGTTTGCTATTTTCTCTCCTTCCTGCCTCCCCCCGCAGCGGAGCGGATACGCCGAAGCCCGGGCAGGACTTCCGTAGCTCGGCCATGCCTAGGGCCGGCTCCGCCGCGTGCCCCGGCCCCACCGCCCCCCTTTCCTGGGCAAACAATGGCCAAAGACTCCAGGTTGTTTGTTATTTCATGCTCTGCGGAGGAAGAGCCGCCTGGAAGCATGTGTCCCTGGGGGCCCTGGCGCGTTGCAGCTCCCGGTGCTGCCTTGCCGGGTGCCCCGTCCCAAATCGGCGAGCGGGCGTCGGCAGCGCCTCGTGCACGCCCTGCCATGGGAGTTTAGGCGCGTTTATTGCTACCCAGAGGTTAGAGATGTCCTGAGGGCCTCGGAGAGCTGCCCCAAGCCTGAGCAGAGGCAGGGAAGTGGCTTGGACGTTGCTTGTGCAAGATGCTTGGGGACACGTGTCTGGCCAAGGGACATTATCTACCTGGTAGATAATGGCATCTAGCTGTTGACTTGGGTGAGTTCCCACTGCTCTTCCTGTTTTGGTGCTGGTCCTTTAGGCCTTCTGGAATGACGTGACCCTTGGCTTGTCTGGAGCAGGTCATGGAGAAGGTGAGGGCCAGCTTCCTGGTGCGTTTAGCAGGCAATAGTCTCAATGTGCTCTCAAGAAATGTGAATTCAGGACCTGGCCAATGTGCAGGGCAGAGACTTTGGGGAGCTGGTGTCACTGGAACATGGAGAGGAAGCTGCTCTTGGTAGTGCGAGTGCCCTGGAGGGACAGCTTGGCAGCTAAAAGAGAAGGTAAAGAAGAAAAGGATGGTTGTGTCAGTGGTGCTGATCAGAACCTGCCTTTGACAGTACTGATGGGGACAGGTTGTTAGTGAAGGTAGAAATTAGTTTGTTCAGATATTTGATATGGTTGGTCTTCAGAGGAGGAGTGATTATAGAAAACTCTAACTGTAACATCTAAGTAGGAATGCTTATTATCAATCACAGTTAAAAATAAAACTTCAACCTAATAAAAAATTTAGCCCCTGGCCCTCTCCTTGTCACGTGCTCCTCATCCAGCAGATCTTGTGTTTGATCATCTCCCACAACTGGCTCCATGCAGATCCATAAATGCTCACATAGGTACCCAGACGCTGTGTCTCTGACCTCATGGATTCCATGGCCTGCTTGGGTGGAGTCTTACTCACTTTGGGAATCTGCTCCCAAGATTAACTGCTAAATTTCCTTCTGCTCAGAGGCCTGACATGGAGTTGGTGCAAGGCAAGCTCTGATTTTTTGGTGTTGATGAAACTCATCACCTGGAAAGAAGTTTCCTGAAACATCTGCACTATGTTTCCTTATAATCTTCTATAGGGAGTCGTGGTTCAGTTGAATTTTTAAAGCTGATAGGGCTGTGAGAGTCCCTCCAAATATTTAACCTGGAAGCTCTTCTGTGGGTCCTTTTTCCAGAAGGAGGTCCTAACTGCTAATAATATAACATATCTCTCTCTTATTTTTTTTTTATTTTTATTTTTTTGGCTTTACAGCAACAAACATCTCCACTCCTTGCCCTGGAGCTGTTATGACACAAAATATTGCTCTGAAATTGTTTTCTGCCAACCTTGGAAAAAGCTGGAATCGCTCACTTCTAAGTGAGTTTTTATTATTATTATTATTACTATTACTATCATTATTATTATTTTTAAACACTCTTTGGAATCTGTTGACACACCTAAGCTCTACCTGGGTCAGGAGACCTTTCATGATTTAAGCTTCTTTGCTAGCCAGCCTCACTGTCCTGGTTTCTTTGGGTATTTCTTTAGGACACCATTATTCTGCTACAGATGTGGATACCACCTGGAAGCGACTATGGGAATCTGTTCAGGCCACCTCAGGAGGACCGAAGTGCCCAAGTAAAGCAAGGGTTTCTGCATGATCATTTGGGACAAACAGGCCTGGATGCTTGGGCCTGATCCAGTGTCTGTTAAGTCCATGAGAAACTATTAATTTTAGCAGGCATTACATCGCCCTGCAGTGTTTTTTCTGCTGTTGTCTCTATCTGCTAAAGCACGTTTAAGAGGAGCAGGATTGGTATCACACCCACCTGTCTGTGTCAAAAATGCCTTGTTGCCAAGGAAATGTTATGCAATCGTGAATGAGCTACAAAGTGCCTGCTGCTTTCTTAAAGATTTGGATACTCTGAAAAAAATGCAAGGAATTTGGAGGAGGATTGTGGCCATAGATACCTAGGTTTGTGTAACATGACTGGTGCCAGTTGGTTGGATTTGGTGCAGTCCTAACTTACTTGTCAACCTAAATTGCCTGCAAAAGGAAGAGGAATTTTGAGAATTAAAGGCTACCCTTTGCTGCAAGAAAAACAAGGTCTTGGGTGAAGGTGCGGAGATCAGGTAGAGGTCAGAGTAGTTTCCATAATGTGAAAGCATTGTACTGTTTCATTGGCAGCTATGGTATGGGATACTGGTTTCCTAACCAGACGAGGCATTGGGTGTTTCATAGTAGCAAACACACTCTGATATTTTGGGGCAAATTGATGCACCTCAGCCAACCTTGCAAACCTGGACAAGGAATGGACCCTACTGACTGTCCCCTTCCTCTTCAAAGGACTATGGCTGGTCCCTGCTTGTCAGCAGGGATAGGGAATTCGGGTGATTTAACCCTTTTTGACGCATGTTATGCATACTGCATGGGGAGACAGTAAACCCAGGGCCACCTTGAGACATGCAATGCTGGAAAGGAAGGTTTGGGATCAGTATGAACAGGAGTTCAGATGTATTCCCAGAAAGGGCATGGAGGGCGCTCCATCACTGTTGTGTGGTGTACTGATAGTTTTAGCCTTGTTCCCTAGCCTAGAATGCGTTTGAGGGGAATATGTATTTTGCGTAGGGTTGAGTGTTTGCTCTGCAGCTTTTGGTCAGCAGTCCTTTCCCAGCAAGGATTCCCATGTTGGTGTCACAGATAGAGTGGAAAAACCTGGCATGGATACCATAGATTTTCTGGTACTGAAATAATCTGAAACTGCCTAGGTTCCAGGAAGAGGCTCATCCTGGCTTTCCTTTGAATGCCTGCCCGAGGAGACTGAACTCAGCGGGAGCACATTGTTAGTTCTGGCAGATGAGGCTAGCGAAGATGACAGTTACGTGCACAGGGACATTTGACTGTAATTTCCTCTTTCCCTCCCTGTCGTGCACTCTAGTGTATTCAGAGTCCTAGTGATTTGTAAGATCAAGATGTGATTTATAGTAATCTGTGTATACTTTGTGGTAACTTCATTAATGCAGGAAGTTTATTTGCGGTTACTCAAGCTTCAGTCATTTAAATCAGATTTGAGTGGCTTTGAACTCTATGCAACTTGGGAGCAAAATCTCAGCCTTGTTGAAATCGGTAGCAAAGCCACCACAGCTGTCCCTAGGATGAGATTTGACCTTTAATTTTATAAGGTGTGTCTTATGGGGGGGGAAAAATCTTCTAATTGCTTTCCTTCTTTTTTTTTTTTTTTTCCCCCCCCCTTTTAAGTCTTATGGAGAAAACAAACTGAAGACCATGGAGCTGTGACACCTGACGCTAGCTAACCAGCCAGAGATATGGAAGTTGAAGAGGACTGCAAGCCCTCTGGTCCTGAGATAGTGCCAAATGGATATGCAAACCAGGTTTTCCAAGCAAACATGGAGGAAGGCAGTACAGATGCATTGGAGATCTGCAGTGATGAGCACGGCACCTCCAGCGGCACAGCCCAGAATGGACAGGAAGAAGTGCCCCGGTATAAGAAAAAGGCCAAGGGCAGCCGGATCTGGAATTTTGTTAGTCGAAAGAAAGGTCCCTCCATGAATAACAAAAGGCCCCAGTCTATGATCCTGCTTGGAGTTACCTCTGAGGCCTCAGAAGAAAAAAAAACAACCTTCATGGACAGGGTGAGGTCCTTGAGAAAGCTCAGAACCTCCAGCATGTCTAAGAATGTAGAGCTGAGAACCTCCAAAGTTCAGGTTGCTTGTACCTCTGAGGAGGACCATAATGGCAGTGGCCAAAGAGCAGTCTACAGGGTTAAGAAGCTGGGGGACAATCAGAAGCCTTCCCGCCACTCGTATGCAGGGTACATTGATGATTTGGATTCTTCTTTTGAAGATGTAGAGTTGAATATCAGCATTCCTGAAATTGATGCCAATGAAAATAAATGGCTCAGGGATATTAGTGTCAGATTACAGAGTGAAGATAATGATAGTAACTGCCATAAAATACCAGTTAGAAAGAGCGAGTCTTTGAATCTGGAAAACTTTAAGAGTTCTGCAATTACGGAAGGGGACAGTCAAAAGAGGTGCATTGTGCTTCCACAGGAGAGCAGAAGGGGGAAAAGCTCTGATGTTTGGAGCTATCTGAAAGGAATTTCATTAAGTAGCAAAGATAATTCAAAGCTTCCAGATCAAAGGGTTGAAACCAATTTCCAGAACTTAGAAAATATAACTGATAATTCTGCTTCTTATTTGGACTTTGATACAAGATGTGAGGAGAATCTCAGCCAGCGGAAAAAATCAAACGGCGCCACCAAAGCCACTCACTTTGGGGGCGTTGTGAGGTTCTTTAACAGTGTTGCTGAGGCAGCTAGGAAGTTGCGAGGCTCTTCAAGGGGGTTTTCACCAGATGAGAGAAGACCTCAGTCCAGTTTCAAAAGCCGAAGGCAGGATGCCACCTCTCACAAAGAGGCCTTGGTGATCGAGAATGAGAGCGCGAGGGCTTTCTGCAATGTGGGAGCATCTCTGCAGTCTCCGGACTCAGGCATCTGGGATAATCAGAGCTCTGAGAGTTCAACAGGGAAGGAGCCTGCGCAGCATTGCAAAAACCTGGAGGTACCACATGAAATTGGCTGCTCTGCCCTGGGCAGCGAGAATGGTAGTTTTAATGAAACGTCCCTTTCTCCATTTGGGCCAGAACCATCCATCTCCCTCCTGCCAGAGCTCCCAGATGACTCTCTTACTCAAGACCCCTCTGAGGCTCTGCCACAATTTCCATGTGTGACTCTGACTGAAATAGATACTAAGAGTGTGGATTGTGCTCTAGAAGATACCAAAGACACGGGTTGCTCTCCAGCAGAGGCTCGGGATCTTTCAAAGACAGACTTGGATATGCAGGACCTTAGGAATACTGAGTTATATTTGAGAGATTTGTCTACAGATGAACTGGAGTTTGAGGATACAAGCAGTACTCTACAGGAGGCAAAGGACTTGGGCAGGAAGCTGTCGTGTTCTCAAGATCTTTCTGTGAATAATCTGGGTGCTGAAGACATGGACAGTTCTCCAGCTGCTCGCCATGATTTTTCTGCAGTGATTTCTTTAAAATGTGCAACAGTTAAAGAACAAATTTTAGATCAGACTGATTACCCTATCAAAAAGCATGGAACAAGTTCACCTGTAGAACTAAGTTCCATAGAGCTCCCTGACGGCGAGGATGACTTTAACTGCAACGAAACGCGCCGCCCGTTCCAAATGAACGTCTGCACAATTGTCTCCTTTGGCAAGCTCAACAATGGGAAGGTATGAGTAATCTCCACTGTTATGCTAGCAATAAGACCATACTTCTATTGTATGATATCTCTTGTGAAGGCATTTTTTACTTGAAAGTATTTTCACATGCATCTCATTGGGATTTTCAGTTAATTAGACTGTCATATGAATGATAGCAGTAGACACACAGGTTTTGTATCAGACCAAGAGGAGCCTTTTAGCTGGTATATACCCGAGCTGCTAACATAAACTATAAGAGCTGCTCCTGGTCTGATCGTTTGTCCGTGTCATTTATAACAAAGCTCCTAGAAGAGAGCTGTAGCAGAACTTTATTTATTTCCAGGAACTGGAACATATTTCTTTCTTTTGCCTTTTGTATTCAGTTCATTTGAAGTAAAAATCAGTAACAAAAGCACTTTTGGCAAGTTCTTAATTTTAAAGCATGCAGTGGACAAGCAGCATTGAGAGCTATCGCTGTGGTCCTTGTGCCCTCAGGGACCTAAGAAAGCAGCAGTGCTAGTGGCCATAGTTGATATTTATTACGTGAGGCTTCTTATCCCACAGCACCTAGGATCACAGTCATGTGTCAGGGTCCTGACATGTAGTACAAGAAAAGAAAGATGCTCCATGTCTTGTAGAGCTCATCAGATAGTTTCTCTGGCACATTGGAGTAAGCCCTCTCCATCCTAAGCCTGTCAGCAGCTGTGTGGGCCTCATTAGTTTGGTGTTGAGCCCGTGACAGAAAGCCTTGATATATGGTGTGACCAAAATGCCTTGCTGACACGACTGATGCTGGCCAAGGTCTGGTTGGAGCTGCCTTGCATCTGTCTGCACAAAGTGCCATCACCTTCGGGGAAGTTAAATATGCAGCCCTAACTGAAAGATGGATAATGATGGTTACTTAGTCTGTTCAATTGCTTTGAAAATTGTTACTCTAAGAACTGCAGTGTGTTCCTGCTCGGCATTCCTTAAAGCAAGCCTTCTAAAGCCCTTAAAATTGCCAAAACCTTAAGTGGGAATTGCATTTTGGGCCAGGTTCTAGATCTTGTAAATATGCATTGTCCAGCTTGTAACACTACGGAAGCTCAGAAATCGCATAGATAAGACAGACAGATGTGTGGGATGAGCAAAGGCCTCCTGAAACCAGTAGTTTCCTTGCTGTTAACTCTGAGCCCATCACACATGTACCTCAGGACAGGAAAGGATGAGCGGTGGCAGTCAAATGAGCCTATTCCTTGTCAGTGGCCGACATGTCCCAACCTCATTTCTCATGAGGGAGGCAGGGAGGCAGTTTTGCAGTCACTAAAGGGTCTGTTGAAGCTCAGTTCACTCTATGCTAGTTACAGAAGCACTACAGCTTTGTGGACAAGCCATGGTAGGAAGAAGCTTGAAGCCCAGCTGTTCTCTCCTGGATCCTGCTGGTTAGCAGAGGCTCAAACGGTGACCTTCTCTGCTATTTTTTGAGGTGCCAGGTAGGTCAAGTCATGGAGAAACTTTCTCCTTCCCTTTTGGACTTGGAAAGCCCAGAGATGTTGCAGAGGTGATGACATTGTTCCCTTTTGGGAGAGGGGTTGTGGTAACTTCTGAGCCAAGAGGGGAAGTGTTTGAAAATTGGCAGCAGATTAGAAATACTGAGGGGAAAATAGTCTGAACTTGTGACTCTTGGCTAAACTGGGCAGCACCATTGTTAGTTATTCCTGGATTTGTTTTATTATTTTTTTCCTCCGTTTTGAGTGATATAACAAAATAATGAGAGCTGATGGTGTAGCTGCAGGTGCTTATGAAGCAGGGTGAGTGGCACTTGCACCCTTCTTGTGCCCTCTGAGCAGCAATGTTTTGAGGATGCTTTGAATGAGGGTGGCATGTCATATTGTCCCTCACAGGGACCAGCTTGAGCAGAAAAACTTCTGCGCAGGAGCGAGGTAACGTTGGCAGGAGAACATCAAGCAAAGCAGGGAAAATAGGGACAGGAAGCCTCCCTGACATTCCCACGGAGTGCAACAAGAGAATCAGGAGTGACTGGTGGTCTGGGAGAGGTGAGCCTAGAGCAGCCCCGGGTCAGGACAGAGGAGGAGGAGCAGGAACAGTGACAACTGAGCCTGGCAGTTACACTAGCTGTGAGCTCAGGGACTCCTTCTGGTTTGGGTAAATCCAGCTTTTTACTGGCCTCTGTTCCTCAGGACACTGGTCAGTGCTCTACCTCCACTTTCAAGCTGCCGTCCATGGATGGGAGGATTCGCCCTCAACAGCAAGTAGGGGGAAGATGCTGCCAGGCTGGGTGCCTTGGCTGGATAAACTGCTGTAAGCAAATCACAGAATGGTCTAGCAGCTTCCAGATGCCCCTGTAGATGTTTTTTAAGACAACCTACACAGTCTTCCACAGAGAGGACACAGAGAGCCCCTACATCTTACAGCGGCTCCCTGGCCTGGCCTGGCAGGGGATAGAGTATGAGGAGGGGAACGGTGGAGTGCAGTGATGGAATCTCCATTTGGCTGCACTCTTCTTCAGTTAATACTGCTGTTTCTTGCTTTAGCAACCTCCTCCTTAAAATTATAATTTTAAGTTATAAATTAATTATAAAATTATAAGGTCTTTGGGGCAGATACTATTATGGGCAAGTCACAACTCAATAGGATTCTAGCATTGATGAGGGCGTAGGAAGTGGAAGGACACCTAGTTCTTTGTCAGGGGAGACTCCATGCTTAGTTGGGGAGGCAGCTGGGCTACCGCAGAGGCTGGCCTGTGGCTGGCACGTTTGTACTGGGATTTCAAACCACCCGGCTTGCTGCTGGACAGGGAGGGTGCGTGAAGGTTTTGATGCTTCCCCTTGGAATGATCCAAGAAAAAGTTGCACTATTGGGATGTGCTTCCTATTTCAGGTGTTGGCTTGGATTTTAAGGATGTAGAAGTGTATCTTAGGCTTAGGGCTGGCAGAGAGGCTTCTCTGTGCCCTTCTCCTCCGCTGTGCCCAACGACTGCTCCCTTGTAGGTTTGGCTCCTCTTGCTCTTGCAGAGTGATTTTCACTGCAGTCTATCTGTGCCCTCTGCTGGCTACTTGTGAAATGGAGGATCTGCTTGTAAAGAGTAAAAAAAGTCTCTGCTGAAAGGATTTTGAGTTTTATCTCCAAAATGCTCACAGACTGGATCTGACTGCAAGCTGTTGTCGTCCCTTGTAGAAAAACTGTTTTTGTGATGATGATTTTTGGGGGAATATGACTGTCTGAAGGATGAAAATCAGATTTTGACAGATGTGCTCACCTCTAGGGGAAAAGGTGTCCCCTGTAGTATCTGGTGCCAGCCCCTCCGCTGGATGCCCAAGGCTTCCCAGGCGGTTTGATGTCAGGGCCCTGGAAGCCTGTGCATGGAGCTCTCTCGTTGAGCTTGCTGCTGAGCGTCACAGCAGGCCAGGGGCGGGTGTTTCCTGCCACAATGTTGTACTGACACAGTTCCTCTGTGTCCTGGAAGGCTGGAGGTGGAGGAACTTGTGTCCCCTTGGTGTTGCTCACTGTCGAATACACAACCAGCCTGCCCACATGCCGTGAAGGCACCCGTGCTGCTGCCACCAGCTCAGGCCATTTCTGAGCAGTAGCCGCCCGAGAAAAGGTCCTGGGTGGTCGATTGCTCCCAGTGGAAGCACCTGGGAGCCAGGATCACGTGTTTGCCCGAGCGCCCGGCAGGACACGTGGGCAGGGCTGTGCTCTGATGGCCAGAGCGTTGGATGTGAGCACAGACCACCTCAACTTCTTCCACCAATGCAAAGGTTTTCTAGCCATTGCCTTGTTCCCAAGGGGAACGTGTAGCTGCTATATTTATTCTGTGCTTGACAGGACATTGCCAGCAATGACACTACTCAGGAAATGTGTGTTTCCCAGAGTTGATCATCACAGCTCACTTTATCTTGTCCTTTTTTTGCCAAGAGGCTGGGTTGTCTCCCAGCCTGCTGCTGGTAGTTCTGCCTATAAAAGCCTTCACAGTCCCTTCCCAGTAAGAAATAGTACTTTGCTTTCTAAATCCTGCTGTTGCCAAAGGAGCAGTATATTCTAGTCTGTAGTGAGGCATGATTTAGCTGCAGAATGAAGAGCCTGTGTATTTAGGGCCTTTAATGTGGTTATGCCTGACAATCATCTTATTTTTAAAAGAGACAAAACCTCTAAAGCCTAACTCCAAGCTGTTCTGATTTTTCATATTTTTAATAACCACAGCATGCAGGCAAAATCTTGAATTAAAGGCTATATTTAGTGCTATGTATAGTGGCAGCTTTTTTTAGCATATTTTTAGCATCGTCAGTGAAAGGCAGGTTGAGCCTGCAAAGCTGATAGGTTTTGCATGCATATATATACATTTTATTTATATATATAAAATCACCCACTGAACACATGGATAATTCAGATTTCCACATGTTTCCAAAAATATGTGTTGGGTCCTGCTTTCACCTAGCTCCCTGCCTCAAAGGAGCCTTTTTTCTCCCACTGTTGGTGTTGTGAATGGGGGCTGCTATGCATTATGGGTCTGTGTGACAGAGGGATTGTGAGTCAAAATTTTATCTAGTTGGAAAATGACCTTTGTTCTTTACCTCCCCACTGCTGTCTGTCTAAGAGAAGCTCCTGGTTGAGTGGATGCGGGGCCTGTGCTGGGATTTGAGCATGAGAGATCAAGCTGAGGTTGACCCATAGGCTCACACTGCGACGTTGGGGTAGCTCTAGCCTCTCTGTTACCCTGAGATGTAGCCAGGGTACTTCGCTGCTTCGTAGGTGCCTCAGTTGCAGAGATCTTGCTGTTTCAAGTAGTATTTTCCAGGCTCATAGTATAGTGATGGTAGCAGTTGCTGCTAGCCAGCTTCCAGGGAAACCACCATGGTAACTTCCATATTTCACTGTGAATCGGTTTTGGGAGAAAAAAACAAAAAAGTCTAATTTTCCTGGGAGGGGAAGGAACACCCACAAAAAAAAACCCCAAACAAACAGCAAAAAAATAGTCTTTTTTCCAAATACTAGGAATTGGTCCCAGTTATACTTTGAAATGATGTCATTTATCCCGTTCTTACATTTGAACCATTTGCAACCTAATTAGGATTGAATCATCGGAACGAGGGAAAACGGGTAGGTACTATGTAAGGCACAAGGATAAAACATTGTTGGAAGGGGTGTTGAGAGTGACACCGTGTAGCAGAGGTCCAGAAGAAGGTGCAGGGCAGCCCCGTTCAGCTGGAGTGCCCGGCTGGGTGTGTGCGCGTCAGGCCCTCTGGGACCTTGTTCTGGCCCAAGTGGTGACGCTGTCAAGAGCACTGATAGAAGCATTAGGCAATATAGTTAGTCCTTATTCTTCTACCTGAGCACCCCAGACCATCAGTCAGGCCAGACAAGTGGTCAAAATATAGTACCTGTTTGGAGCTAACCTTTTAGCGACGATAGCAAGACCTTGGACTTGTTTTGATGAGCAGGAAATGCTACCTGAGTGCTCGGCTAACAACAAAGATTTGAGGTAAAGACCTAGAAAATCCAGCAGCACAGTATTAATAGCAATGCTATTATTATGATTATTCGCCTCCTGTCCACTTCAAAGACCATCTGTGGGCTTCTGTTTGTGGAATTGGATGAGACCTTACATAACCTCTGGAAATGCCTGGAAGGGCGTGTTTCGTTAAGATTTTGGGAAACAAGGCAAATGACATCCTGTTACTAATTTATTTCACTTTTATATAGATGTTGTTATCAGCAAGACTTCAGTCAGAGTTTTGCAGGAATTGTTCTTGGTGGATTTATTCTAAAAACTAGTAACTTTTATTTCTGTACAAAGATGCTGGGCAGGCAGAAAGCCAAACAGATCGTTCTCCTAAAGAGCACCATCAGCAGAGGTGTTGCAAGCTCCTTGTGCTGCTCCATGACTGTCCTTCAAAGCTTGCTGCTCTGTGACTGTGTCCTTTAAATGCTACACCTGCATCTCAAAAATCCTTTTTGTCACATTTTCTACTGTTTTAGTAATCTGTCTGTTCGATGCGGCTTTAGGAGGTGGCCAGTGGTGATGACCATCAGTCATCTGGAGAAAAGAGTGGAGATGAATGGCCTGCTCTTGTCTGTAGACCAGCCAAGGGTGCACAAGCCATGCCCTGCTTGGCTGTGGAGACTACGAGTCCCAGCCCAAGTCCCTCAGCATGGGACTCTGCTGATGTGACAGTGAGTGTAGACAAATTGCTGCCCAGAACAGAGACATCATCTTCAACTGGTGCTCCTAAAGTGCCTTGGAAGATAAGTGCTACTGAAAGGTGTTAGGAGGAACCTGGAAAGTGCTACCTTCAAGCTGTGCTGAAGTTAGTGAGCTCTGTAAAATGGGAGCTAGGGCAGCCTGATACACTTACTTTTCTGCCCTCCCAAAAATAAGGGGGTGAGATGGTAAGAACTAAGCAAGGACACCTCAGATGTATTACAGTGTCTTGAAAAAAATTATTCTTAAATATGCTGTGATTGTTTTGTCAAAGGTTTGACAAATATTGGTAATATTCTTCTCCAATGCTTTTTTTTGCCAGCCTCTGTCTCATCCTCTTCATCCATCCCCACAAGCACCTCCCTTCAAAATCCTCCTGGAGAGATGCCGCTCCTTACCCCTGTCGCAGAGCACCCCGATGGGGCTGGACCAGCTGGGCTGGAGGCGGCGGCTCTTGCTGAGCACAGGTGGTGAGTAGCTGGGGATGTTGTACTTGCACATGTACCTTTCCATCCCACGTGTCCTACAGAGCAAGACAAGGGCAAGAGCGGGCTGAGAAGTCAGAGACGTGGCTTGGCTTTCACCCGCATTTGCTATCGTCTCCGTGCTGAGATCTGAGATGCTGAGACCATCCCAAACTTGTCACTTGCGATGGTGGTGGATGCTCTCAATGAGCTCACATTGCAGCTCAGATTTGACATCTTTTTGGAAGTACAGGGCAGCAGAAGAAAGCTCACATGTTCCTAGGTTGCTCTTCCTGAGCAGAGTGTCACCAACCAGCCACTGTGATGAGCTTTCTCCTGGAGACCCTGGTTACAGTAACTAGCTTGTCCTGTTCAAAGTGACACTAGAGGAGAGTGCTGCAGGACACGTTTGTTGGCAGCGTGTTGAGTTGGCATGTATATAGGCTGATGGCAGAGTAGATGACATCACTTTTGAGCCTCTAATTAAAAACGATTGATAATGAGAGTGAGGAAATTTTATTTCCTGAAGGACACCTGCTGTCACCAAGAATCCTGTGACTTGGCAGCACATGGACCTGGGACCGCTGCCAGGCTGTACTTGGCGTCGCCAAGAGTGCCAGGAGCCCAAAGAGTTAACATGTGGCAGCGGCACATCAGGAGTGAGCAGCAGCGAGGAGGGAGAGGGGAGGAAGAGGAGAAGCAGCTGCCTCCATCCCCAGTGGCTCTAGGGGGGCACATGTTTGCAGCACGCGGGGAGCAGTGCGTGCATCGCTTAAAAACGTGAGCCTTGCTGCGTGTGCACGTTGCTCGCGAGTGCTACTCTGCGGGCGCGCTGCCTTCGGAGCCACTGCCCGCCTCTTGCTGCGTTCGGCGCTCGCACTGCAGCTTGATTTTCTCCAAGGCTGGAAAGTGAAACGTGTGCTGCTAAAAATAGCAGCAGGCACCTACGTCAGCATCGCGTTTAGGAAACGGGGCTCCGTGCAATCTCTCTCTCGGCAACGCCGGCAGAGGGGCAGGATTGCTGCCCTGCTGGGCTGTGCCGCGGGCCGGGAGTGGAACCTCGGCCCCGGTGCTGTCCCGGACAGAGCTGAGCCCCTATCTTCAGGATTTGGGAGCAGTGCTAGGCTTGTCGCTGTGAATTTAATAAGTAGCCTGTTTCTGTGAGACGGAACGATGTTCCGTATCCTGACTCGCCTGGCTGCAAAGTGCTCCAGGGTCCTCAGCAGTGTGGCACAGGACAGCCTATAGGAAACATATGGGGTCGGGAATGAGAGGGTTTCATTTGCTTCTGCTCTTGGTGGGGGGACAGTCCTGTAGCCCTGTCCTCTAGGAGGGAGCCTGCTAGCCCAGCACAGGGCAAAACACCCTGTGTCACCTGGAATGACAGCATCACCCAAAAGAGTGGATCAGGGCAGGAAACTGAGGAATTGGTTTGAGAGAAGAGGTTAGGTCTGCAAGTTAGTTCTAGTCCTTCTTCATCATATACCTCCTCCTCCTCTCCCCAAGTGGGGTTGGGGTGTTCTCTCCTCAGGCCTGAGCTGCAATTTGGGGCAAGTGGTGCAACTTGCTTAAAATGAAACCGGAGTCGTATCTGCAAGCAGCTGGCCTGCGGTGCTCCGAATGAGAAAGCTTCAGCAGTTTCTTTGAAAACAATATTTTTATGGACACTTCCATTTTTTTTTTTCCTGCATAAATTGGCAGAGCTATCCCAAATTACACCAGGGTGCTGCCCGCTGTTTCGAGGGGAGCCTTCGCCCCCTGCCTGCCCGGCCCTACCTGCCTACACTGCCTCCGAATCTGGCTCCTTACTTGTGCCTGCCTTTCTCTAGTGTGCAAGCTGCGCTATTTTTCTTGCATCCCAGGAGCATGGAATAAAGCCCCTAAATATACTCCCTGCTCTTTCTTTTTCTCCTAAAGATGTTGAATGAGCCTCTTGCAAACAGTTTTGTTTCCTTCATCTAAAAGAACAGCCTCCGCCCCCAGCCTGAGCTAAAGCACAGCATTTATCTTTTGTCATTCCTCTCTCTCTCTCTCTTTTTTTTTTTTTTTTTTGGTTTTTTTTTTTTTTTTTCTGTGGATTTTCTCCTGGCAGCTGGGAACGACCTGGGTTCAAAGACGCTGGAGGTGCGCAGGGACTGCAGGAACGGCGGCAGCCGATGGAAGCCCCTGAAGCCTGGAGCTGAGCAGCTGCTGGTGGATAAAGTAAGGCACTGTCTGGGCTGTCCTCTCCCTGCCGCGGGGCTGGCGGTCCCCTCCCGCGCGTTTAGCCTCGGTAACTGGCAGCTTGCTCCGGGGAGAGCTTCCCCGCTCCTGTCAGCCACCCGTGGGGATGTGCTTGGTTATGGCATTAAACAAGGGGAGCATTAAGCTTTTCCCACCAAAATAGTTCCCCTCTGTATTTTGGAGGCTTTTGGGGCCAACAGAGGCATTGGATCTCTCTCTCCCTTGGCCAACCGCTTCCTGCACCTGGAGCATGCTGTAATGTTTCCAGTCACCTGTAGATTCACTCCATGATCTTGATGTTTTTTTTCCCATTGCTTTTTAACCTTTGAGTTTGGTTCTGTCACCAACTGTGTTGTCTTAGGG
This sequence comes from Crypturellus tataupa, assembly GCA_034781795.1. Taxonomy (NCBI): domain Eukaryota; kingdom Metazoa; phylum Chordata; class Aves; order Tinamiformes; family Tinamidae; genus Crypturellus; species Crypturellus tataupa. Next base: position 4,082,095 of record JAWLRI010000229.1, read on the forward strand.
ACATGTTTATGTGCCCACCGCTTTTCCAAGGCATTTTGCTAACAGAGATGCAATCCCGGATGATGTTATCTGTGGGGGATGTAAACACTGGTGGGGGACTGGGGATGTCCCTGCCTCTCTGGGAATCACAAAAATGTGGTAACTGTGGGAAAATCTCACACTGTGTGTGATGCACCCATTTGTTTGTGTATAGGGGTGTTACTCATCCATGCAAGGTGTTGTGCTCAACCTCTGGGTGTGTGGTTTTCCCTGGAAGGCACAGTGAGTTGGCCATAAATATCAGTTTTAGTGGGCTGAGATAGGAGCTAGAGGGAGCTGGACTTTTCTCTTTTCCCTTGTGTCCTACTCTGCTTGCAGGGGTTTGCAGGTTTCCCCTCTATGTTGTATGAGGCACCAGTTGCTGCTTTTGACTTGGAAAGGCTGTTCTGGTTAGAGGGGTGCAGAACATCTTGGCTTCTAGCTTGTCATGTCATCCAATACCAGCAGAGTTTTGTGCTCTGGGGCAGAATAAAGAAAGGCGAGGATAATATTCCTGTTATTCTTATGGAAATGAAGTGTCCTAATGTGGACTGTGTAAGCCCTTCCTAGGAATATGGTCGGTTGTGTTGTATCATATAAAACATGACTGTGTTCAGCAGCTGGTACTGACTGATGCATGGCTATGTTGGGGTCAATTTAGTAAATCAAATAATTTAATCTGTTAAGAGGAGCCGTACGTTTTGCAACGTTGGTAGCCATCCCTCAGGCCCCGCGCTGAAGCCGAGGTGCTCTTGTGTTGTGGCACCGTCCTGCTGCTGAAAGCATGAGAAACAAGGTGGCCCCTGCTGCGAGTTACCTGAATACACAGGCCTGCTTCTGACTGAGCCTGGAGACTGGGAATTGGAGCAACTTTCAAAGGCAGGTGAAAATTAAAGCTCCAGTGAACTAAAAATACTACTGGAGTTGGGGAATAGGCAGGTGTGTAAAACCAGTGCCGGGGTTTATAAATCAGAAGCACTGTGTTTACCCTGCTCTTGCAGTTCTTTATAAATGTGGCCAGCAATAGCAGAGCTCAAAAATTCATTTGTCACCTCTGCCCCAAGCTGAGTGAAGATCTATGGGTCTGTAAATCACCTTGTTGCCAGAAGGAAAATTCTTCTTTGATGAGATTTATAAAGTCAAGCAAAGATTTGTGGGCTCAGGTATTTCCTGTCAAATCTCTTCATGGGCGGCTGAAGACCAGTCAAGTGACTGGATCTAGCACAGAAAGGAGTGATTTATACTCCCAAACCAGAGGCCAGGCTCCTAGAGAAGCTGGGACTGGTTTTGATCCTGAGTGGGCACATGTGAGGTGGAGGCAGAACAAGAGGCTGCTGGTGAAGCATCGGTCAAGACCATGAAGTGTCTCATCTGGTAACCAGGTCAATTACTCTGCGAACGGCCCTGTCTTCATGCCTCCACCTAGGCTGCAGGGACCAGGTGGTCCCTTAGGGGCCAGGTCATCTCTCTTCATGGTACTTCTACATTGTGCCTCAGAGCAGGGAAGGAGCAGCAAGATGCAATTGGAGAAGAAGAAAGTGGTGGCAACAGGAGAGAAGGGGAAGCAGCTCATCCTGTACTGCATTCCCTGCGCACACACACACCTTCTGGTATTTCTTTTTTTCATGCCCATGTCTCATCTCTTCTCCCTCATGCCCAAGGTGCCCTAACAATTGAGTATCTGCAGGTCTGAATGTGCGTTCCAGCAGCTTGCAGTGGGCTGGGAAACTTCATCATTCCACTTCTGGGTAGGAATGAGAAAACTGAAGTCCTAGAGGGTGGCATGTGCAGAGCCATGTGGGAATTCTCATTCTCTCCTAATTTCAACGTGCAGCCACGGAGAGAGCAGCAAAGGGAAGGTGGATTTGGATTGTCTTGCTCCTCCTGTGTTGCGCTGAGTAGGGATGCTACTTGGTATTCTGTACCAGCTGGCCTGCTTTCTATTTTTATCTCCTAGCGTAATGCTGAGTGCGCATTTTATTTGGTGGGGTTGATTTTTTTTCCCCTGTTTGAAATGTGTCCTGCACCATGTTCCTTTAGCCTTGCTGCTTGGAGGAGGAGGGAGGTGTGGAAGGGGTTGTAGACTGCTGCATTCTGATACGTGAGCTGGATTTAATCAAGGTGATATATTTAGTTAGTTAATTGTTAGCTCTTCTGTCCATACGAATAGACTCACAGAAAAGCAGAGTCCCGTGGCTTTGTTTGTGCTAATTAGTTTAAATATCAGCGCGCTGGTGACCAGGGGTTTATATATACGTATGGATGACTGCCAAGACAACACATCCTCTCCTAGTCTCTCCTCCTTTACTTCAAATACTCAGTACTTCTGACAGGGTATGTCTGATATGTATATTTTTTGGAGTTTGTTTTATAGCCTAATAAGCATTATGCTGTGCTACTTAATAGTACTCTAAAATCCTTTAATGTATTTTTTTTCTGTTATTTTCTTCCTTGAAGAACACTCTAGGTTTATAACACCACTCTAGGTGTTATAAACACATTTCTTCCAAGTTCTGGCAAACTCTGGCTGTCTGTGCAGTGTTGTAAGAAAAAAAAAAAACTGGCTCATTGAAGGAGAAACCAGCAGCTAAGTCCAAGCTGACAGCCCCTGAGATACCTGCCTTGGAGCCTCGTGACCTCCAAATGGCGTCACGTGCTGCCCGTGCGTCTGCCTGAGCTGCGCTCAGCCCAATTAGTGGGGCCCGCAGCAGCGGGCAGCCTCTCTGGCACCTGAGGTCTGATGCATCTGCTCCGATTTAGCTTATGAACTGGTCAGAGCATGAAGAACATTGAATGAACGTGCATAGTCTACTGTGAACTCCAGGTCATCCGTAAAGCTGTTTGCATCTGTTTCGTGTGAATGGCTCGTGCTTTGAACTGGCTCCCCAGTGACTGGGATATGAATGTAAGTGCAAAATAGGTTTTAAGATTGCTAGTACTAAGAATGAGGAGAACTTGTGAACTTAGCATGGTCGGGTTGTTTTGTTTTGCTTAGGAATGACATGCAAGAGTGCTGAGTTTCTGTGCAGAGCAGAGCTGGCCTTGGGCGCGAGCGTCGGTTGGTGTCACAGCCATGTGATGGTGAGAGGGAACATGACTCTTTACTGGAAGGAGAACCTTAAAGTGACAAAAAAACAAGCTTTGTGTTGTGGGTTTCAGCTCTGGATAGCAAAACAGAGATTTGAGGTTCCCTCTTTTGAAAAGATTCTCGGAGGTTATATATAAGTTTCTATTAAGAAAAAATTTGACTTCCAGTTGAAGGTCTTTGCAGTGTAATTGAACCTCTGCAGGTCTTCTGTGCCCCTGCATGTGGTGGGTACTGCACCCTGTGTAGTGGCCAAGCTGGGTAATGGTGGCTGCATAATCAGTCCTTCTACAAGTCAAATTAATCTCTCCATCCTCATCCTCTATCAGTGAAGAAAGGACACTTTGCCTATGGCTCAGTAGTTCCACCTTGATTGTTTTGCTCCAACTCATTATGCAGCTCTGTCCCTAGGTTTCACTCAGGGATACGGTTTATACAAAAGAGGCTTTAATGTAACCTCAATTTGTGTTGCATTGCTAAAACCTTAATGGCAATTTGCTTGGCAGCAGTATATACCCGGTGTGGCTTGGCCTTCCCCAGCGCACTATGTTCTCAGTAAACAAAAGTCTGTGTTAGGTGTAGCATGAAAAATCTCTGAGTAAATATTGGAACAAGTGCTTTTGTAGTGCTTCCTAAGCTGTGTCTGCATTTGTAATTCAGGGCTACTGCACTGTCACGAGTATTTAGCTGAATAAGAGCTAAATTTGGGAGGGAAAGGTGAAAGCAGAGGTCATAGTCTAAAGATCTCTTCTCCTGTAGCTGCTGAGATGTGATTCTGAGATGCATCTTCCATGCAAAACTGCCTTTGGGTGTGTGAGGACATCTTGGCTCTGAGGAATAAACCCTTCAAGGGGTAGAAGGGAAGTCTTCCGAGAGAGGAGGTCTTCAACATGCACCATCAAACTGATGTGGCCAGGGGCAGTTCCCCTTCAGCTCTCGCAATGGGGACTGCACTGTGGAAATGAGAGGGCTGATGTCCAAACCCCATGCTGTTGTGAGCTCTGCAGTTCAGCAATGAGTCCAGCGTGGTTGGTTTGCATCTGTTGGACCTGCTGGAAAGAAGATCTCTGACCATCCCCTCTAGTCCTTCCCATATCTCCTTCAGTCTCCTTGCAGTCTTGTGATTTGGGGGGATTCATGCAGAAGCACAAAAAATTATAGTTCACCTGGCCACTGTGTAGGGGTGCTTCGGCTGGCATGTGAGCATCGGGGCTCATTTGACATTTGGTTGCTTTGGGTGACTTTTGCTCTGCATTTTGTAATCCAGAAGCTGAAGGAGAGTTTAGGTAACACATTGCCCCAGTCATTAGTAAAAGTAGGAATAAGTGATCTATTTTCCATAGTTTTGTTTGTGATGCTTTTATATTTGAACTGAACTTGGGACATTAGCCAAACACTGCACTTGTATTTGGAGGATGAGGACTAGGAAGCTGACAGGATGAGAAGTTGCAAAAGGTACTTGAGCTTTTTTATGTCAATGAAACCATGTGGCCTAGAATGAGCCCAAAGAAGATTCAGGGAATCTCTTAATCATCATCTCTTAATTGACTACATAGAATACAGAGAATAATTTCCTTAATAAATCTCTTTCCATCTTTAATATCTAGGGTTCTAGATATTAGACAGCTGTCCAAAAATTTTGAAAGAGAGGTCTTCTCTGAACTAGACTAGACATTTGCTGTTAGTTGTGCTGTGCTGGTGTGATGTGGTCAGTGATTGCACTCTGGTGCTCCTGGAGAAAAAAAAAATGGTGTTGGCAGGGGTGTTTTTAGGTTGGCCAATATTAAATGTTTTTAGACCATTGCAACAGTGAGACAGCTTGTGCATCAGTCTGTGGAGAGCAGCTGTGGAATAAACTTTTAAGGGAAAAATTGAGTGAGGAATGAGCGAGGTGAAATGGGTTCAGGCTGTCGTGCTGCATTGGAGTCTCCTGGATCCATGCAAGTTTTGGAGAAGGGTTCAGCAGAAAGCCACTGAGCCTGGAAAGGACTAGTGGGATGAGGGGGAGGAATGGGGACAGTAGCTGTCATGCCTGACTGGCTCCTTAGGCATGAGTCAGAGAAGGACTTCCACGGGTGAAGGATGTGGCTGAGTCATGAGGGGGACTCCCAAGAGAAGTTTCTATATCTGAGCCTTGGACTGTTCTTCCCACTCAGCTGTCTTGCAGTATCCCGTCACACCTGAGTGGTTTCTCATCCACAAAGGAATCGAGCTTTGCGGTGCTGGGGGTTTGGGCTGCTCCGGGCCAGATGCTTGTGCCTAGGTCACCTACACATGCAGAGAGGAGCCTTGGCCATTTCACCAGCTGTGGGTGCTTGGCGCAGCACTGCATGGTGTGAGTGGCTGTGTCCCTTTGGAGGGCAGCAGGACAGGCTGTACAGCCTCAACCACCTTGAGGCACCATCACAGAAACTGTCCCCTTCTCGGGGGTGCAGCTAAAAGCCTCCGTGCTGCCTGGGACCTTCAGAGGGCTCCTTGTTTGACAGCCAGGCTCTGGACCATTCTTGTCCTCAGGAATGGATTTAATGTTACATGTGGACAACTCTTGTGTCACAGATCACTTTGCAGGTCAAGATGCGATTTTATGCAGATCTACATGCAAAGCAAGTTTCCCTTTCCACTTCTTTTCTATGGTTGCTTTGTGTGGTGGTATTGAATTCTGGGTGCCTCCCCAGTGATGCTCCATGTGATCTAGTAAAGGCTAGAAGGCAAGGCAAAATAGTTGTTAGAGTGAGGTTCCCAGGGAAGCACACCCCTCAAGGAGGGATGAGTCAGTGATGCTCCCCTTTGCACTGCTCCTCACACAAGAACTCGTAGGCCTGGGAGCAGAAACACCTCTGCCCTGCTCTCCTGTGATGGGGTCCTCCCTTGCTCGCTCTTGTGACAACTTTCCAGATTTTTAGGTGAGTTCAACCACCGGCTGAGGAAGAAGCAGGAGTCAGGCAGCAATTTGTGACTGCCTCTGAAAAGAAACTTGCTACACCATAGGTGGATGCAGCTCCACTACTGTGTTTAGATGTCTGTTTTGGATGTCCCTTTGGAGTCCTGACCTCTTTCTTAACTCTCCCTTGCAGCAGGAAGCAAAGAGCTTTCTTGAGTTTTTAGTATGGAGAGTCAACTGAAAGCTTGGCAGAGGGAAAAAGAAGCTTTCCCAAGACTTCACTGTAGCAGTGATGTGTTCAGTTCTTTGCAATGCTGTTAGTGTTCTTGGTCTGTGCAGGGCTGTGTTGGTGGGAGCTGTCTTGTGGATTTGCTTTTGTCTTGTTAATGTTGTCGCCCAGTTGTTCAAGTGTGTGGGCAGCTGCCCTCAGCAGTCCGCTGTTGTGTTTGCAACACAAGAGACCTGGTCTCTATAGCATGGGGCTTCTGGTTCCGCATCGAGTTCTTCCAAGGCTGGAGGCAGTGGTGGTGGATGGGAAGGAGGGAAGCAGAGTTGAGGCAGATCTGTCTCCTGCAGAAAGACTTTATTTCCTGGTCTCCCCACCCCGGCCTCTAGATACCAGCAAAGCGAACTTCACCAGCACTTCTTGGGAGTCAGACATTTTTCCAGCAATTATTTTGTGAATTATTAGAGCGGCAGATCATGAGGTGGGAACCCAGTTATGCAAACAACGCCGCGTCACTCTGGGCCAAAAATAGCTGCTGTCCGTGTGCAGCAACATGGAAACGAAGGCCTGTGGTGTGTGTACAGCGAGCGGCAAGGGGAGGGAGGGCACATGGCAGCTTCTGGTTCGGAGCCTCTCCGGAGATGCTTGGAGAATGTGCGTTTTCCAGGGCGGAGCAGGGTCTTGCTGCCTACAGCTCTGGTGGCACAGGAGTTGCTGCCTTCTGCAGAAAGGATGCTAGGGTTTTGAGAAGCAGCATGTTGTTTTGGGGGCGTTTAATCACTTTTAATATTTGCTCCCCCTGTGGAGGTGCTAGGGGTGAGCAGAAAATTGTGGCTTTTTTTTTTCTCCTCTGTCTGTTTAAGCTCGTGTAGATGTGCTTTCTCCTTAACTAAACCCAGAAGGTAGGAAGACTTAGATTTTCCTACCTTGCAATACTTTTTCTAGGGATGAGCCCAAAGGGACCTATAAAGCTGCACAGAGGCTTGCTGTCTCCTGCAGGGGGGAAGGTGATTCCTGATGCTTCTCTCAGTTTTTTTTTTTTCCTTCTCAATTAGTAATCTTATTCAAAATATCTCCATGTTCATCCAGAATTGCCAGAGCTAATCAAAGTAGCTTGCTTAATCTGTTCAAATACAAGTTATTCACTTGTGCTTCTCTTCTTCTCAAAGGTGTGTATAAAGATGTGTATACGAGAGGTACATATATAAAAACCTACTGCTGCAAAAGTCCCCGAATAGTGTTGCGTTTGGTGTTTTTTCTTTTTTCTTTTTTTTTTTTTTCTCTCTCTCTCCCTTGGCATGTGTGTGAATCTGGGGAAACTAAGGGAAAACAATGAACCTTTCAGACATTTGGACGTTTTGCCTGTTCCAGACTCTGAGCATTTTACCAAGAGGTTTCCCAGACACGTTGCTTTTTAGGCTTCATGAGTTGGAGCATTGCGGTATTCTAAAATAGCTGACCCCAGCTGAAAATCAGCATGCACAGCTACAGTAAAAATTAAAAAAAAAATAGTTCTGATTTATAGGCCTGTAAATTAAACAAGACCACTAGGATTCTCTGTGTATGTCTGGGAAGTTAAATACTGTGGCGACAAGCAAAAGGTCAGCTGTATCCCAGTGTCTTAAATGTAACCACTTATCTCCGTAGGCTTGTGCTTGATTAAGATATTGCTGCATCCTGCACTCTTCAGTATTAATTCTGAGATTTATTTTGAACCGTTGCCAGGGGAATGTGTTGTTACGGCATCCTTTTTCCACAGTTATTAGCAGGAAGGGGATAATTGAGGAAATCTCGCGCTGATTTAATTGGGGACTGAGGGCAGGTGAGGGGAGGGGGAGAAACATGACCAAAAAGTAAGTCAGAAGTTTGGTGGGGTCTTGCTTGACATCACCAGATCCAGTCAAGTGAGGATATTGCAGGCAGCTGCTGTGGTTAACCAGGATTTTGAGGTTAACCAGGCACTTGGCTGTGGTGTGAGGGGAGTTTCCTGCCATATAGTTTGTATAATGTGGTGAGTATAGGCTCAGGATGGTTCTCTCCATGGCCTGGAGCGGGGGACAGCTGTGTCTGCAGGTGTTTTGAGGACAGCTGTTGATGTGTAGCTGTGTGCAAAATAGGTGGGGAAATTGGGGTCCAGCTTGGATTTGGGATGGGCTTTGCAAAACTTAAACTTTACTGTGCTGCCTCTTGGTCACTTTTTTGAGGGAGCTTGCATCAGAATTTGTCATAAAAGGATAGTCTTTAATTTTTTTTTTCCTGTAGCTTTCCCCCAGTACTTGTTAAATCTTCCCCTGCCAGGGTCTTCTCATATAAAAGAATTTGAATGTTAAAATGTTAATTTGGCTTTCTGATGATGGGATTGCACTACTCGGTTGCTCTTTGAGGATTTTTTCATGACCAGAGGTATGGCACCATCACATCAGGAGAACTGAGTAGAAGGATCTAGAAGGTTTGGTAGCTGGGATTCCCGTAGCAAAGAGTGATTGGGGTTAATGAGCAGAAAGAGATTGCTGGAGGATCATTGGTGGAATAAGTAGGAGAAACAGCAGTATGTGAGGGACACTGCCTACCTGGAAGGCTCTCTGAAGCCTCAGTGATGAGAGTGGAGCAGAACTGGGTGGATCTTTTCTGATGTTCTCCTAAAAACACAGTCGAGCAAGTCCTTTTCCCAGGCCCAACTTGTGGCCACAAGTCCTGGTCGGGTGCAGAGGATTCAGCCTGAGGGTTCTGCTCCAAGGTGGGAGCAAGTTAGTTTTGAGTGAGAGACACTTGTATTGTATGTTTGGTTTTGACTACAGCTCCTGGCCCCAAGTGGCAATGAGTCAGTTGGGGCCCATGCAAACACTGAGAGGCAATGTTTGCCCTAAAGAGACTATGATTCAAGCCAAGGTGGATGCTCTGTAATAGTCAATACATTAGGAGAGAAGAACTTTATTTACAAATCTAGCTGTTGAATATTTTTGTCTTTACCCAAAGCCCTCAACCATCAGAATTGCTAAAATGAAGCTTTTTTTTTTTTTTTTTTTTTTTAAAAAGAAAAATGTTAGCAGGAAGCTGTGCATTTTGGCCCTTAGGACAGGGCAAACCTCTGCCTGCCATAGTGTTACCACCAAGGTGCACTGCCTTTGCCCTCATTCTTCTCGTTTTCTAGGATCTTCTCCTCCACTGGGGAGTTGCAGCATGGGTGCTGCTTCTGCCACTGGTTAATGTGTGTATTTTCTCTCAGATGAGCCTGTCTTTCCATCTACCAGTTGGAAAACCCACTGGGGCTGCAGGTGCTTTGGCTTGTGCTGGAACAGAGTGTACACAAAAACCTCCTCAAGGACGTGGCTTTCTGTGCTACAGTGCCTGATGTCAGGGGATGGAAAAGACCTTGTTTGCTCTGGAAATGGTTATTCTTAATGTGCATTTGAGAGAGAGGGAAAAAAAAGTGTATTCTGCTAAACCTAAGTTAAGAAGCCTGTTCAATTTTTAAATAGTTACATAAAGCCATCAAAGTCTGACAGCACTGATGCAGGTCTGTGCAAAAGAAAGGGAAGAAGCAGTTGAAATGGAGTGCTAAAGTTAATTCCCCCAGGCTTACACCTAAAAGAGCCTTAATTCATAGAGGAGCCCACCTCTGCTCTTTCTCCCCCCACCTCTTTTTTCTCCTTTCTCAGCAAAAGGCTTCGCACTGCTGAGCTCCTGGGCAAGTGTGAATGTTTTTTATGCCAACGGTGCTGTTCTTATCAAACCAGCTGTGTCTCAAGTAAGCATTTCTGTGCTCCTCTTTGGAAAACAATTTTGTTGGACATAACAGAGCTCTGGCTCCCGCACGTGTGGTGATGAGCAATGGAGGAAACGCGTGTCCTCTACCAGGAGGAGACTGTGTCTGTCCAGGTAATGGAGTTCAGGACCTCTGGCTTACTCTTCCCTGAGGGATGTCTATTGATGGCAGTTGGGTTTTGGCAGGATAAGTTGTAATGTACAACTTGCAGTTCCCTAATGCCAGTCATCAAATGATGTCTTACTTGAGAATAACCATGTATCTTTTCCCTCACTTAGAAAAATGCTAAAGGAATTTTGTAGAGGAAGAGTATCTTTGAAATGTGTGGCTATTGCCCTGTGCCTTCAGTGCTCTTGTGAGGAATCAACCTACCTCATACGAACCGAACTTTGTGTTCACTCATATGGCTCCTTGTGCAGTTTAGTGTTTGTCCGTACCAGGTCAAGTGTTTTGGGGCAGGACGAACTATTTTAGGTCATGAGATCTCACCTAAGTTTCCCCATAAAGGTCTTCCTGTTCCTGATAGTGGCTTTTCCCAAATAAGAGTTGAAAGCTTAGAGCTGTGAGCTTAATACTACTGTTTGAATTAGTGCTAAGCACTAGCATTGAGTTGGTGCAGGAGAGTTTGGGGATACATGCATGATCTTGTGGAGGAGTGTCGTGTTGGCCATTGCAAAATGAAGAAGTTGGGATGGTCTGTTATAGTCTTGATATGCTGTAGGACTCTTCCAGTGAAAAATATCTCTTTCAATTTGCAAAACAGGACAAGAAACAGTGACCAAAGTTTTGGTGCTATTCATGGTACAAAACCTTTGCTGGTTTTTGGTACGCCTGAAGCCATATCCCTCTTTGGCTCTGTGCTGGAGCTCCATGCAGGTGGTGGAGCTCAGACATATTACTGCAGCAACCTAGATAACTGTATAGGGTATTGGTGAACTTCGCTGACTTTCTGGGAAGCTGGCTGTAACATGAAAGCTGAGAGAGCTTCATAGGCAGTAGGAGGTAGGAATTCTGTGCTCCTTCAGGCTTTTGAATCAATGCCATGGAGTTCAGACCCAGCTTTGCCTTCATACCTGACATGCCTGTTTGTTTGGCCTGATGTTTGTCTTGAACAGTGACATTCAGATCTGAACTTCGTCAGAGACTGATAGGTCACTTTGCTTGCAGTTTTTGGGTACAGCTTCCTGACCTTTAGTGTTTATTATGCGCTGGTTTTGGTGTCATTTGATGACATTTGTCATTTCCTCTGGCAGAAGAGACGAGTCTGGCAAGTCAACTCTGAGCAACCTCTCAGCACCGCTTGACCATTTTTTTTTTTCCCTAGATAATTTGCAGATAGAGTCAGGAGCTGAATGGCAATGAATCATCTGCAAGAGCCCGTGCTATAGGATCCCTCCTCTCTGGATAATGTACAGAGATGTTTCTGGTGTCTGAGTAATATTAATCTATTAATATCTACTATCCAGGTACTGCAAATCCATTATATCTGGTTCTGTCTAGACATGATCAAGGACATACCCTCAACTCCCATTATTTTCTGATAGCATTAATATTCAAAGAAGCCTTTGTTTTAAAATATATTCAGAAAATCTGTAGTTATTGCAGAATTTCCTGAGGAACAGAAAAAAAATTGTCTTCTGGCAAAAAAAAAAAAAAAAGAAGAAAAAAATCTTAGTCTCCTTTGAGTTAGGTGGTCAATAATGATGTCTTCTCTTGGACATCTTAGTGGCACTTGCCCTTTTCTCTGAGTCACTGGTTCAGAACCAGCCCTGCTCAGCAGTGATGAAGCGCCCAGCTTGGAATCCAGCCTTGCTCTGCTAGGCTTGCAGTTCTTACCAACCATGTTACCATGTGCTTCTGCAAATGCTTCTGTTAAGCAAATTCAAGATCTACAAATTAAGGAAGAGTCACATAGTTGGTCAGCCCTGGCAGTAACCCACTGGGGGACATGGAAGTGGGTGCTAAGATGTTGCTCTGATCTCAGCATTGACTCTGAGCAAGGAAGGGAGCCGAACGATTGTTCCAGTATGTTAACAACGCAAATGAAACTCAAAAAAAAAAAAAAAAAAAAAAGCCATATGATTTCCTCCGGGTCAGGGGGGAAAGACCATGGCAGCACTGGATCAACCACCTTTGACTTTATGACCTTGTATAGGTTAGATTCAGCCTGGCCAAACTTTCTAATGTATTTAATACCAAAAATCTAACTATGTTTAAAATGAACCACTTACTTTCCTAATATCTGCTGCAAAGATGAGGCTTAGATGAAGACTGCTACCACATCAATCATGAACATGAGTGATAATTATGCAGAGTAAAGTTTAAGGAGATCGCCCTGTAAAGGTGCTGATTGGTGGTGGAAGCCCTGGTTTTGCCACTCTTGGAAGAGTGGAGTGGGGGTCAGAGTCATGGGAGGCTTTTAGTAAATTTTCCTTATATAGGGAAGGGTTTTGGTCAAGAATGGGTACATCATGTTCCTTATGTAAACCAAGGCTTTGTCTGTGAGAGGGTTTTCAGGAGAAAACAGCTAGGGGAAAAAAAATATCTAAAATTCAGGTTGGCTTAAGTGTGCCCTTTCAAAAAAATCAGTGGCATTTGAAGTGCTCTTGTACTCTCTAAATTGCAGTTTCCTTCCTGCATTTGAGAAGTGCCTGGACCTCCTCTGAGGTCCCTGCAGGACCTGGGTGCTTACTTGAGGGTCCCTCATTTGCTGCATTATTCGCCTCTCCTAGTGCTACCTCCACCCTGCTCTCCCCACCCCGCCCCCCCCCAAAAAAAAAAAAAAAATTCTTTTAGACTGGACCAGAGCTTGTTGAGCACTTTTATGCATCCAAAGAGTCCCCTCTGTTTGTCGGTGTGCCAGGGTCCTGAAGGCACTTGGCAATCTGGCAGGATTGTAGCACAGGCTCCAGTGCTGAGCCTGTGTTTAGAAGCTCCTCCGGGAAAGTTTTCTCATTGATTCATTGCCGCAAGTAGGGGAAGCTTTTTACTTCTTTTTTTTTTTTATTTTCCTCTCTGCCCTGGTCATTGCGTGTGTTGTTAAGCAGCTGCCACACTGCCCTGCTGAGGTGGTTACGGTTCAGGGATCAGTAAAAAGATTCCCGTCTTTATGCTGCTTGGGGATTCTTTGGGGTGACAGGCACTACATAAACACGAGTAATTGTCATTAGAGAAGCCTCCAAGCAGATCTGTGCACACAGCCTCAGGTAAAGTACTAATAAAGATGATTCTCCACCAGGGAGCCCATTCTTGCCTAATTAAATCCACTGAAGTTTGTATGACAGATGAAACAGAAATATTTGGGCTGCTGGGTCTGGGCATAGTCACACAGCAGTTGCAAATTGAAGTGACGTGAGTCTCTCCAGCAAGAAAGGATACCAAGAAGGACCTCACCAAGGGGAGTCCACATGCTGCTCGAGAACCGAATAGCCTGGGGAGAAGTGGAATTTGGGATGGCACCTCTCAGTGTGGGGCTGACTAAGAACATCCAATGCAGAAGAAGTGATGCTGGGTGAAGCCTCGTGGTGGTTCAGGAGGATGTCTGGGGCTAGGCTGGCTGCTGCATGGATATCCCCTCAACCACCTCAATAAGTGTATTGTTTGGGGTGGGGTTTGTCTGAATAAGTGTATTGTTTGGGGTAGGGTTTGTCTCAGCTCTGATCTTGCCTGTAGACAGGACTCAAGGAGGCTGACCTGGCCTGGTCCATCTTTACTACCAGTACGTTGAATTTTCAAGTGACAGAAGAAGACTTTTGCAAGTGAGCGGCAGAGTTGCTTGGGTGAAATGGTCATCAAAGAACAACATATAAGAAACTGGCGTGACATGTTTGTAGTGTCTCCTTGTGCTGTTAGTAAGTGTGGGTTTGCCCCACGCAACCTGTAGCACTTTTTTCTGTGGGCATGTTGAAATAGTTCATGGCGTGTTGATACCCTTATCTTGGGCATGGCTAACGGAGGCACTGAGCAGTGGCCTTTAATTTTGAAGCAGTCACATGAGTGATGCTTTTTGCAAAGCTCCTAAGCTCTTGTATTGATTCTAACTGCAATTATTAGTATTGGGCTCTTCTGAAAATAAAGCTTTGGTTATCCTGATTTAGGGCCCCAAAACATGAAGGATCCAAACTTTATGCCTGGTGACTTGCTAATGGTCACGCTGCCATTTGACAACAGCATTGCAGGATGATCTTGTGTCATTGCTTCCATCCTACCGCCCATGCTGTTGCTGTAAACCCGGATAGAAAACCACAGCCCTTGCTTAGAGAAGGGTATGAGAAAATGGTTTGCCTGAGTGCAGGTTGGCAACAGGAAGATGCTCACAAGGTCACTGTATCTGGGTAATCCTTTCCAATAGACCCTTTCTCTGTATTTTTGAATGCAGACAGTGGTTTGTGCCTCATGGAGTGTTCTTGAGGTTCCTACCCACCTGCTGTTTCTATCTGAGCATGGATTTATGCCAGATCTCAACCAGTGCAAGCTAGAACCGTTCTGGAAGCTGGCAGCGCTTTCAGGGTCTGACATTTTACCTCTATGAACCTGCCAGACAGTTCCAGCTCTGCGCTGTGCTCAAGCCTAGCGCTAAGACTCCCACATGCTGTTGAGCACGGCGCGGTGATGCCTTGTCAGGTGAGCTCTCTTGGCTCTGCTCCTCTTGGGAGAAGCCTCGTGGGACTCCGCTTGGCTTTGGAAGGAGTGTGCTTGAAGCAGGAACAAGGTGCTGCAAGATCTCATGTAGGAACTGCTTACAGCAGGCATCTCCTGCCTTGCTCTGTGCCCCCAAGGCATCAGGATGATTTTTGTTCTACTTGAAGGTAGTTCCTATGGGTTTAATGCTCAGCCTCATGATAAAATTGTGTGAAGGGGCTGAAACACCCAGCTCACTGGTGTCGTGAGGTTTTGATGCTGTTACGAGCTGGTGCTTCTCTGCTGATAGAAAGGAGCATGATGAAGCAGCAGCGTGTTGTCCAACCCTGGCGGGTAAATGGCCCAGTGGAGCCATTGCATGTCAGGAGAGCAGCCCAAAGGATTTGCCGTGTGCATTGGGCTGAGTTACCCTGACATCTCGGGGATAAAGGAAACCCTTGGCTGTGATTGCTCTAAGCTGTGCCAAGATGCAGGTGCTTCAGGAGGAGGTTGCAACACTTGTAATCCTCCAACGTCTGCTGTGCTCTGCAACGGGAGAGCAAATTGGAGGTTCCAGTGGATCATGCCTACCCACCTCCTGCAAGACTATCTCATTCACCTTGTTCCTGATGTTTTTGTAAGCTTTGTCTAACTTACAGATAACATGAGTTTCTCAATCACTGTCTTTTTACTGCTACCCAGGCAGTTCTGAAAATCAAGCTTTTTTTGTGTCATTTCTGTGTCTCTACCAGAGCTAGATTTTAGTTTTAATTGTGTATATGATCTTGAGGAAACTAATTAGATGCTGATATCTGGACCATCTAGAAAGGGTGCTCCTCTGGGCTGTGTCTCTTCAGGTACCAGGTCAGGGGCAGTTCTGGTGAAGGTTCTGCCATGAAGAATCTTCTACGTACATTCAACTGCTTCTGGGATCTCAGATGCTCTTCTCCAAATTTTGCTTCTCCATTTTCCTATTCTTCTCCATCTTCTTGCCATTAAAAAGAAGTTGGGGACTAAGGGGAGAAGCAATTTCATGGCCTAAAGGCATTTCCTAGATTCTGAGATTCAATTAACGTTGAAATCTCAGTAATTGCGAGAGTCTAAATGAAATCTCTTGCCTTCTTTTTCTAGCGCAGCTCAGTTCATCTGTTTTGTCGCCCGAACTCACAAGTACCCATCAGTTAGGGGATGAGGATTTGCATAATTGGTGTTTTTGAGGTACCTGCAGGAATGCAGAAGGTAGGCATCCAACTCTCGGCTCTTATCTAATGAAGTGCTGACAAAGAGAGGTATCCATGGAGACATCCATTATAACGCAGCGCTCTGAAACTGGTTCTCCCAATGCCTCTTAAAATGCCGAAGGGTTTTCTGAAGCATAATTTGTACTATTTCTTTGCTCCACCTCTAAACAAAAATAGCTATGCCTGAATATGAAGAGCATCACCATTTTATAAATGAGGTTTCCAGGTTCTTACTAAGAAATAGGGACAGAGTTGAACTGGAAGAAAGATGCTCTGTTTCGTGAAGGTATCCTACAGGCTATTCTAGCTGTTCTGGGGTTGCCCAAAATCTAACCATCCGACTGTGTCCAGTTTGGTCATGGAGATGTTCTCCTGCAAACATTCCCGAGGGATTCCTATAAAATCTCTTCTGGAGCACAGAGCAGAGTGACTGTGCGGTGGCTGCAGAGAGGGTATTTGGTTGTGGGTCTAGCTAGCCTGGCAGAAACTGCAAGCAGAGTTTAGGTAGTTTTAAAGGAAATAACTTTAGATGAGTACATAATTCTAGAGTAAATGATCCTGGTTTTGTCCTTGAAGAGATCTCTCTCCAAACTTGGTTGGGAGCTCACTTCTTTCCCCTGCTGCTGCCATGATAGCATTTGGTACTTTCTTGACCATATTCAAGTCCTTACAATGATGGTATGGGAAAATGAGGACTTTGCAATGGCAGAAACGGATCTGGCGTGGTTGAGCTGCCTATCATAGAGCTCTGAAGCTATTGTTTATGTAATTCAGCATATCTAACTTGGTTATTTACAGCATGAAGCTGTTTGGATTTATTTTAGAGTTCAGCTAATGGATTATTATTAATTGGAGCTGTGAAAAGAGTGGGAAAATTCTTCAGCAAAGAAAATTCATTATTAGATTGAAATCATAGTTGTAAAGGTATGTCCATACCCCTTCTCTGATCTATTCTTGTACCACATGAATATCCTTAGCCCCATTAAAACATAAATATCAATATCTAATGCAGGAATATTCTGCCGAAAGGAAATTGGAACTGGTTTAGGTTGCAGTGCTCTATACTCTTGTATTTGAATGGTCTGTAGGCTTTGCCCTGGGGTAGGAGGTCTGGATTCTTTCATGCTCTGTCGCCTTGGTCAAGGCAGAGATGATTCCACCACTACTTTGCTCTATAACTTCTATATTGCCTCAGCAGAAATCCTTGTGACCTCAGCTCTGTTGGGATGAGTGCTGAAAGATTTCCTACACAAATATCAAGAAGGTGAGATTGGCTGTTCAAGGTGAACTTATTACATCTCAGCATTTGTAGAATCCAATCTGATCTCCCCAAAAAGAACATGGGCACAAGTATTATTCCCAACACTTGAAATTCAAGAATGTGGCCTTCTGCTGGTGGGAAGAGGTGACGTAGTGTTTGTTGTGTGTGGTATATTTGAGTGACTCGCTTGGGTGCTGGGACCATCTCTAGCTATTGATCTGAGAATTAGGGCATCATCTCTGAGACAAGTCAGAGCCTGCAAATGTTCTTTCCCCGTCATCCAGGCATTCTCTCTCATTAGTGAATTTTAGATTGGCTGAGTTAACCCTCAAGCTGCAGAAAGTTGCTGAGCCCCAACAGGTGTCTCTGATGCTTTAGTTATGATGGTGAGTAGAGCTGTGTCCCTGGGCTACTTTGAAGGGATCCACAAACAATAATGAAGAAAAGTGAGTTTAGTAACAGGCAGCTTAAATTGGTCTTTGAATCAGAAGTTTGTGTTCTTTGAGCCAGCATGGTTGAATACTGCAACCATATCTGTATGAAAGGGCCTTGGCTGCTCAGAGAAAGCCAAGAAAAAAACACTTGGGCATCTGAGGACATTTGAAGGAAGCTGGCTTCTATTTTCTGACAATCTTCCTTTAGCAGGTACTCATCCATTTTCTGAGCTCTCTGAATATTCAAGTCACCATGGCTAATGTGGACTTAAGTGGAAAAACATCAGTGCAAAAGCAGCTGCTTTATGCCAGCAGCATTCAGCCTAGCATCCATCTCACTCTGACGCCCTTCTTGGGGCTGGGGAAGGCTTGGGATGGGAGGGAGGAGACTGGGAATTCTGATTTTGTGCCAAGCTGGAACCGCGAAAGCTCAGAGGAAGGCAACCTCCCTGGTCTTTAAACACTGTCTTACAACGGTCTCGATGGGGAGCTCCTCTGGTGCAAGAAGTGGTCCCCACCACTGCCTCAATCTGCTCCATTCCCATTCCTCTTCCTTCCCTGGAGCTGCTCTGGCCATGAGGGCTTTGCTGTGTGTTGGAGGAGGCAGGAAGATTCAGTGTGGAGTCACTGTAAGCAGGAAAGTATCACTGGAGAACCCTCCAGCCTGGTCCCCGTCCTACTGCAGCCTTTTAGTCTCCAGGTGCAAGAGTTTCCCTCCAGGATGGAGATGAAAGGACCCTCACTTTGGGTGTAGGGTCCCCTCCTTAGCAAAGCATTAGTTAAGGACTTGGGATTTTTTTGCTTGGGGCCCATTGATATCTATGCTAAGTATTAGTCAGGGAAAAGCGTTGGAGGCAGATGTGCTGAAGGACACAGTGCTGCGGTCATCTCTGGGGCAATCCCACTGCCTGCCTTGAAGCAAATCTGCAATGGCTTGACTTTTTATTCCAGAGCATTGAGGCAGGAATCCTTATTTTGATGTCATGCTGTGCAATACCTTGCACTGGTTAGGTGACACTCTGTTTTCTTGTAAATCTGACTGTGAAGGTAAGGTGTCACCCATACTTAGCTCCTCAGCACTGCCCCTTTTCTAAGCTAATGACCCCCAAAGGACAGCCAGGGGCATGGACTGGGCAAATGCTCCTTGCCCAGGTCTCCTGGGGTTGGTGGCTGAGCTTCGAGACCCTCTGGTGACAGTGGGAATAGAATCTTCACTTCTCGATATCACTCTGTGCAAGCAGCTCAGCGATGCAGATCTGGGTTTATGCTACGCTTGTGGCTAATGTTAATTTATAACCTGTGTTCTGCCTTCTGGCAACGCGCTTTTCCTTCTGATTCAGAAATTAGGCTGCTGGCATCACAGGTGAGTTATAGTGTGTGTTTGTGGTATGTGCCTAGTGGGAATGAGCGGGAGGTAATTTCCCACGTAAAAAAGGTTAGGGCCTTTGCAAGAGCTGGAAATTTCCTTTGCTTTCAGACCAGGCGTCTGATCTAAAAATAGCAGCAAGCCGACGTCTTGGTTTCTCCCTGTTTATTAGCAGCAGATGCTGCTAAGGGATGCGGAGGGTTGCCTGGAGGATCCGTACGTGTGCAGGGCAGCCCCGTACCTTGCTGCTTGCTCATCCCAAACCACCTCTTGATGCAGGATCGGGTTCGCGTGTTCCTTGTGGGATTTCCCTGAGTGGCAAGGAAGACTCCCTGGTGATGGCAGCCAGGAGAGGTGGTGGCTGTGATAGTCGTGCACGATGTAGTTGTGAATGTTGAGACTGCTCTCGCAATCCTGCCCTGAACTGAAGCTTTTCTGCTGCAGCCCTGTCACTTGCCGGATCTTCTTGCCCTCTTGACGGTTAAGCACTGTTAACCCTAGGTGAGAATTTGCATTTCTCTAAACAGCAGAAATATTTTTCCAGTTTTCCTGGAAAACCTCCTCAAGTCCAGAGGTCTTTAATTTTCCCTCCCTACTTTTTTTTTAGCTTACAAAACAAAAGATCCTCATGAATTCTTGTAATTATAGTTATCAGGCATGCTTATTCATGACTGCTCTAAAAGGCAGCACCACATCAGGCTTTTGCTTCCAAGAAGGGCTGGGAAAAATTCCCTTCATATACGGTGCAGTAGATGAGTGTTTCTGGATATAATTTACAAGTCATTAAATCAAGGCCCGATGGTGGCCCAAAAAAGGCAAAATGCAGCCATGGAAATAGCAATAAATTACACAGTTGCCTGCTGTTATCAAACCCGTGTTTGAAAGTGAGATGTCCAGGAGGAGTTTTAAGTCATGTCATTTGATGCTTTAACTCACCTGCAGCAAGGGCTTTGGCAAGACAGCAGCGAACCCACCCACTTCTATTTATTGCAGAACAGGATCTTACTCCCTCTTGGTCAGGGAATGTTTTAGCCCTCAGAGTGATTTCTCATTAGAAAGTGGGAGTTGGTGTGAGACAATTTCTTGAAAGAGCTTGGGAAAATCAATGTAAAGGAGTGGAATTCATTTCATCTCAGTGATTCCTCTTGACCACTTTTAGTACAGCCTGGTTGGATCAGAAGGGAGGAAAAGAGAAGGCTTGAATATGTAGTAGGCCCCAGCCTCCTGGTGCTATTAGTTTTAGCTATTTTAAAGGTGCATTTAACCCCGTCCTCCTTTGGCTGTGGATGTCACAGGGCCCACCCAGGTGTGTTGCCAGATCTTCCACCAAGTGAGGGAAAAAAAGCAGAGGCTTTGGAGAATAAAAACAGATGGACTGGAGGAATGAACCTTCTTCTCTGGTTGCTGCAGACACAGTCTATTTTATCACCTTTGTTCTCTTTTTAGCCACCTACCTATTCCTGGAAGAGCTAATATTAGTTTCCCCCCATCCCCTTCTCAGAAGCTGGAGAAACAAAAATGCAATTGAGTGTCCTTGTTTCCAGGTGAACTGATGACTGGGTTGGTACAGTTTGTGCTGCAAAGCCCCAGAAGCTGCAGCATCATCTGCCCTTGCTGTGGGCAGGCATTGAAACAGGTGGTCACGGAAGTGACAGCACTGAAGGGATTAAGAGCTGCTCGGTGCTGAGGCTTAGTCCTGGCAGCTGACTGAGCACTGCTGTTTGTGGGTTGCTTACTTTGCCTACCACTGGCATGATGCAGAGCCACAGGACACGTTTTCTTCCTTTCCTTGGGTAGAAGAGGTCCTGAGATGGCTTCAATAAAGGCATGAGCCTGGGATCAGATGTTCGGTGGGACTGTTTTCTCCAGGATTTAATAGCGTGTCTTGTCCTTGTTCTTTGCATCTGCATCATATTCGGGATGCTTAAGGCTAGATTAGAGTCAGGCAAGCGAGTGTAAAAATGCATCGCACAGGCTCATGTTCATTCTCTGAGTGACATCCCCGCAAAGCTTGCTCCAATTATGAGGGAAGGATGATCCTCCTAAGTGCCACGCTGCCAATTCCACCTGGGAGCTGACAGACGAGCGTGCTCCTTCAGCTTCTGACACTGCAGCTAGAAAAACCCTTAGCTGCTAATTTTGTCAGCAAGATATGGGCCAAAATACACCCAGCCTCGTTCTCCCAAAGTACAAACATCTCTGAGGGAGGAGAGGAGCCACGTGATGCTTTGCCTCTTGCTTCTCCATGGGCATCAGTACGATGGGGAAACGTATAATGAGTATCTTGTAGGAGTGCCCGGTTGTCCTTGGGTAAAAGACAGAAGTGCAAGGACTCTTGTAGCTTCTGCTTCCCTCCACACCAACAAGATGAGGAAGGGGCTGCCCACGGCCTCAGAGGAAGGGCAAGAGCTGCCTTAGTGAGCCGCAGAAGCCCCTTGGGCAGCTCCTTCTCCACTAGCAGCCATGCTCAAGTGTTTGGGATGGTTCTCTGTGGAGAGATCTTCAACCTGAAGCACTTTTGAAGTGCAGATCTAAGGTGTTCAGAGCTGGATCCCTTTGCAAGCTTCCCTTGTCTCGCCCTTGGAAGACCTAGAAGCAAAGACTGGTCTGTGGTCTCTCTCCCACAAGTCTGAGAGCACAAGGTAAGATGCTTCTCTGTATGAATGAAACATGAGTTGCAGTCAGGAGTGGCATTTTTAAATTAAAAGGTCATTTTGGAGATGCTGGCTGATGGCAGGCATCTCAGAGGACAGCAAGTGTCTGCTGCCACTTGGAGCCTGGTTAGTGCAGGGGCTGGCTGAGACATGGAAAGCAATTCTCAAAAATTCTGTAGAAAGAGCTGAATAATTAAAAACAAACAAACAAAACCCAGCTCGCAACTTGAATGTTTAAAAAATAAGCATTTGGATGAACTATTAAATGCTAATTATTTTCTTGTACTGGTGCTGTCATTAGTTCCTTTGAAATTTGCAATATATCTTTGCATATCAACAATTGAAGCATATTGTCAGCATTAGTGCTACACTTACTATATCAACTCCCAAGTCTAGGAAGTTCTGAAGTGCATGTCTGATTTCTAAGTGTTGAAATACTTTGAAGTCTGCTCTCCTGGATTGGCCATAATGCTGTAATCACACAAAACATCTAGAGATGTCATCTTTCAGATGGACGTAGATCTTGTGGCACAGCAGTCTTGCTCCAAGGATCATGAGCTGCTTTTCATGTTGATGTGTCTCCTCATACTAAATAGGCTTAGAACAAATGTGATATTTTACATTGTCCTTTGGCTTGTGACCTTGCTGCCTGCTCAGTGGAGGTCAGAAGGGTTGGTGCTGCTCTTCACTCATCTGTTTGGGTTTTATCACCTGTCCTGACTGAGTTTTGGATTGCTGTGTGGAGTCAGCTGCTCCAGTTCGTCATTCCCCCTGAGACCAAAGGTGCTTTCAGACTTGCCTGATATTTGCTTTTTAGAGATTGCACTTGAGTGCTGTGAGGGAAGCCTTTTGCATGACCATGATTTCCAAGAGCACTTCCCACTTCAGACCAGATGAGAAGGAGCTTCTGTCATCAATGTTTAATATTTTGCACTAATCATTTGACCTGCATGTGATGGGTGTTCATCCTGCTGGTTCACCATCTCCAGTACACTCAGGCTGCTTTCTCTATCTGCCTTCTCCCGCTTTCCCCTTGCCCCCAGCTGTATCACTTCACAAGTCTTAAAATATTCTGGTGTGCGGTTTCGAGAGGAATTTCCTAAGCAGGTGGAACAGATGAGTGCACATCTGGGAATAAGACAGAATGCCTTGCTGAAAGAAAAATATATGTTGATTTGTTGGCATGTGTGTTGTTAAAGGAAACATCTCTGAAAGAGCAGCAAAAGACAGTAGATAAGACAGTGAGAAGCAGTGGGAGCCAAGGAAGGATTTTGGATTCCCAAGGCTTGATTTAGAACTTGGAAGTGATAGTGCAGGACATACTCTTGGGTTGAAAGGGTGTCTGTTGGGTTGAAGCTTGAAACTAAACATTCTGCCTTCACAGCTCTTCCAGAATGGCTTTGGAGACCAAGGGATCCAGAGCAGGAACTGAAGCCCAGTCTTCTCCTTTGATAGTATACATTAGAAAGAAAAGGTCACCTTAGCAAGGGTCCCTCAGCTATTCCCTATGGGAAACGATGTCTTTCTGATCATTCCACTGCAGTGGTGGTGTCAGCCGGTGCCTCTCGTCCAACTGCCTAGGGATCGATGTCCATGAGCAAATGGTTGCTGAAGGAGCTGTAAGGGCTCAGGCTTCCTTATTTCCATGTCCAGGAGCACCGCACTGTACAGCGTGTCCTAGTGTTGGTGGAAGTGCCAGTTTGTTCTCAGGAGGTCAGATGGGATCCTACTTCGGGACAGAACTTGACCTTAAGCTGCTGTATCTTAAGGAATGGGCTGAGGCTTTCATCTCTTTGGGCAGGTGGCCTCTCTAAGCCATGATAATGAATGCTATAGGAAGTTTTTTTTGGTTTGTAGCCATCTGATACGTGTGTGGGAATCTCAAGGGTTATTATCCCAGCATCTAAGCCCATTGATAAATTCACTAATAACTTTTAAAAGAAGAAACAGCAGGCTCAGTGTGAGGAGAGCTTTCCGAGAGAAGCAATTTAACATGGTCAGACTTTGGATGCAGCCTTATCAATGCCCCGTCCTGTACAGACGTTCCTGTCATGGTTTTCCAGGCAGCTTTTCCATGACAGCTTCATGTATCCTGATTTTTCAGGGTTCAGTTATTTTCGTAAACTCAAGGAAGGAGCCAGCACCTCCAGAATGAGTGGACAAAATAGAAGTGATTTCCTCAAGGAACAACTGCCCTCTTGTTCCAGCTAATGTGTGAGCAACAGTCATAGAGCCATAGCTGTTTCATGTGGAAGAGGGTGCAACGCTTCTGCTGTGCCCTACTGTGCTCACCATTCATAATTCCTGTAGACATTTGAAGACACTACTAAAATCTGCCCATTTTATAGGGAAAGCCTATAAGTGTCTGTCCACTCTTACAAGTGTTTGTGATGCTTGCAGTAGTGCTACCCTATGTAGGAAACTTCTCCAGGACTTAATTGTTTGTACAGTGACCTGATACTGGCATACTTGATATCAAGCAGAGCTTCTTGGGAATGTGTCTCCTTGCTTCCCTAATGCCACGCAACATGCACTGAAGAGAGGAGGGCAAGGAGGCAATTTCAGGGTACCGACTGTGGTTTCAGGTTCTAGTTTGGGACAGCTTTGCAGGCAGCTCTTATCAGGAGGTCACAACTCAGTGCAGTGTTGTGAGGAGGGATAAGCCATATTAGCCATTGAGGAAGGATTGAACCAAACTTGAGCTGATCTGGTTTTCCTCCTGAGCAGGAGATAGGGAAAGATGCTGGTATGTCAGATAAGATGCTTCTAACTGTAGTATCCATCTCTCCACTACATTCTACTGAATACTCCTGAAGGTAAGTGTGGCCTGTGGGTTTTTTTTTTTTTTTTTTTTTTTTGGTTATGCATGGGTGTATATGAAATATCCTTCCAGGCAGAAACCTATGGAAGTTGCTCACCCTGTGCATTTCATGGGTTGCTGGGCAGGTGAGCAGTAGTGGATCCTTGCCCCATGCTGGCTTCTGGATGAGATAGTCTTCAGGAGCCAAAGCTGTGACAAAGGACATGTTAGGTACTGTGGTGAAGCGCATGGTCCCTTGGTAGGGACGTACCTTGCCTGGGGAGCCTGACTTTTTGCACTAGAAGTTGTACCATCTCCACTCTTTGAGCTTCCTTCACCTGGTTGTGTGTACCTGTTCCGCATTTGACCCTCCAGTCAGAGAGTTATCTCTGCCCAGTGTAATTATACACTTGTGTAAAATTTCAAAATATATTTATGTATATGTGCATGCATGAATAAGCCCAGTTGTCTTATTTTTTAGCAGTGGGGAAGCAGCTGCCCCAGGGCAGGCATTGGGGTGCTGTCCGTCTATGCGTGGACTTCTGCTCCCCGATGGGGAAGCTAGAGCTCGCTCGTCTCCTTCTCTAGAGTTCGCTGCTGGTCTCCCGCATCTCTGTTGCATAACAGGCTTATGTAATGCTCACAAGAGCAAGAGTTTTTGTTATTTAGGATAAACCCGAATGTTACCGGTGTCTTAGAGTCTTGCTGGAGTCCGTGGGACTATGCTCAACAGTTCGGTAAGGGCTGCCGGGTATTGCCTATTAAGGTTGTGGCTTTTTTGTCCATAAACTATTCTTACAACAAATCTGTTCCTCTCTGATTTCTAGAGAGGAAAAAAAAAAAAAAAAAAGAGTGAATTTATTTATTTATTTATAACCCTGCTTTAATATCCACAAGGCTTTTTCACTGAAGCCCCAACTTGCTGCTTAGCTCTATGCTGGTCATGGCCCGTTGTGCATCTGACCGCTCTTTACTTGGTGACTTAACCTATTGTACTGTGTTTTCTGTGGGCTGTCAAATAGCAGGTACTCTAGCTCTGTTTGGGGAAAGAGAAAGGGTCTGTTCTATGTAATACCTGTAAACAAGCACAAAAAGGAGCTGAGGTGCTGCAAGGTTCAGCACTAAGATGGTTGCAAGAGGAGTGAGCCTGGAGAGCACAGAGCCCTCTCAGCAGGTTTTCTGTAGGCTGCAAGTCAGCGGGAGCAGAGGGCGCCTGGGGTTGCGCAGGAGTTGGCCCTGCTCCGGGGAGGGGAGCAGAGCTCTTATTAGATGTTAAAAATAACATTCAAATGCACGAAGGAAAGGAGGAGAGAAAGGAAAAAGTTCTGGAGGAGGAAAAAAGAGAATTTAATGAGCCATTTTCTGTCTTCATGCAGCTTTCGTATCCATCAGGGCCAAAATGATGCTAGGCGGTTTATGTCGCATCAGAAAATAGAGCCTGAACATCGTGTTAAAAATGAAAGAGCACAAGCTAGGAGCCAAACAACAACCGGCAGACCAAAAAGCCCGAGTAGCTATACTGTAGTGACGAAATGTGTCAGCTCCAGGCTTGCTGCCCCACATGGGATACTTACAGGGCGAAGAAAAGCACTGATTGCTGTTTTTTTGATTTTTTTTTTTGTTTGTTTGTTTTGTTTTGTTTTGAATGTGTGTGTGGAGTTAATTGATTTTGAAAGAGGTTTCCCACTGCCTTTCTTTTTAAAACATCAAAGTCAGAGGGGGAGACCTAGATCATTACTGGAGACTGCAGAGAGGAGATAAGACTGGTGATGAATAACCATGTGGTGCTGGGTCCTCTTGAAAATGGACATTTTCTGATGCCCAAATACTCAGCAAAAGGAATTTCTAGTTCTGGGTGGGACTGTAGGGATCACAGCAAATTTCAAGAAGATGCTCTCAAAGGAGAGAATTAAACAAATTTCTTGCTGTATGAAGACAGCTGTTTTGTTTCTTGTCTAGGGTGAAGCCATGTAACTTGGTCATGGTAAACATGGTTAGTTTTTAGGACAGCATTTCTGTCCCAGCTGGGGACAAACAAGTTGTCATTTTTGGAGAGGATGGGAAGGAAGTAACTGTCACTCAGTAGGATTTGTCCTGTGCTGCAAGGAAGGCTCAGGTGTCTCCTGTAACATCCAGACACCAAACATGCCTCATGATCTCCCGGTGCATCCATATCACCGTTAAATGTCATTGTTGTGATAGCTCATATCTTCTCTGACATATGTAGATTTGCTGATTTACAAAGAGCAAGAAGTTATCAGGCAGCAACTACCAATTTGTATCATCCAGTAATGAGTTCAAGCAAAACACATCTTCATATTCAGGGTCTATACATGCCACTAAAAATAGGTCACAGCCTCGGGCATTTGGTAAATAGATAACACTGCCTGCAGTAATGCGAAGTTTTGCCCTTCTTGGAATAACAAGTTCACCTGGACCTCAGCATTTGTTTGAGCTAGTTTAAAACTAGCTGTACTGTGCATACACTAGCTGTCCTGTGAATATCCTTCCCATGCAAAAATCTGCTTAATATCATAAAAATGCTGAGTTTAATGAAACCTCCTTGCTGATGCACCTACCCTTCCTGTTGGGATAGTTCAGCGCTCACCTGGGTACATCTACGTGATCCATAGGCATCACAGATTGCAGTGAAGGCACCTTTTACATACACTTAATCCCAAAGATCATAGGAAAACCCTGTAAAACCTATCCACATACGGAGCTGATGGGTTGCATCAACTCCTGTTTGATGCACTTGATGGACAGCCAACTTGACAGGGGCAGATGGTGCAGCTGATAGCAAGAGCATCTTTAGACCAGAAGCTCTAGAACTGAAGGAGTTTGTGGGTATTTGCTTGGGCCACACTTGGTGTGCAAATCATTAGCTGCTGTTTGCAGGTGGGGTGGTTCAGGTTCATCAAACTTTTTTTCCCTTGTCAGTGTTGCTTTTTGTTGCTTGCTGGGACATTTCACCCAAGCTGTGGCCACATTTCCAAGTTTGAAGAAATCTTGTAGAAGTGTGTGGGTTTTTTTGTTTGTTTGTTTGTGCCGTGGTAGTGAAAAGGCCTAGGTCTCAGTGGGATTATTCTGTGTTCATTGAGGCCCAGAGGAATCGCTCCCTGTTCTTCCTGTTTGTGAGCAGCATGGCATTGGCATGCTCTGAATAGAGCAGGTTGCAGGAGACTTGACCAAAGTCTCTTTGGAGCTGACATCCGAGTGTCACTATCCACCAAAGGTGGTGACATTAAGCGTTTAAGCACCCCAACTGTGCCCCCGTTGTGCTCATCTGGACACAGATCAGGATAATGGCATTGCTCGGAATGTATTAATATTAATAGAAAGCAGCAGCTTCTGGGCAGCTGCACAGCTGGAGCCAAGTGACATGGGAGTATTCCCAAATTATTATTCCCTCAAATTTTGGGGGAATAATTTAAAAAGCTGATCTTTCAGCCTTGCCTGGATCACATGTGTGATCTCATGTACTGCTTTCCTGAGGCACTCTACGTACATGACCCTTTTGTGTCAGTCTAGGGTTGAACTCACAAATCTCCCTTTCTTGTGCATGACACAAATGAAAGTTTTCAATGGCTGCCAGTGTAACTCAGTTCTCATCCCATATTCTGAAGCAGCGTTAAAAACCCCAGTTTACAAGCATTACACTCTCGGAGGTGTTAGGACACTCATGCAGTCTGACAACATCCCTTTCTAAGAATCCGTGAAGATTATGTATAAATATAGCTTTCTCCTGCGTTGAAGTTTAAAGCCATGAGAAGCCACGTGTATAATACAGCTATGGAGTTTTAGTGTCAAAATTTGCTAAGCGTGTTTTATATATATATAAATAGCAAACCAGCTTCTTTAGGGACTGATACAGACTGCTCTTGAGATGGCTGAGTATGTGAATACATAGTAAAATGTTGGTATATTTAGCATGGCAGAAGGCGATGGAGGGCGGTCTTGTTTTACGCCACATGGAGTCTTAAACTCCTTGCATCCGTATAAGCCCTTGTACTCGAGCAGTGATGTCAAGGAGCCCCAATCATAAGTTTCACGCTGAGCAAAAGTACCAGGAAGATGAGATTGCAGAGCTTTTCGGGGTCTCAAACCGCCAGGCTTGGTTTGCCCTACCGCTGCTCTCTGGTAGTGCTTGGACATCTCGGGTGGCTTTTTTATGCCTTGGGCACTAGTGCTGCAGTGTGTGAGCAGATCTGGCTGCACTGGTGGTGAGACGGGGGGAATAAGTACAGGAAGGAAGGACAAAGGCTGGGGAAGGAGAGAGCCAGTATCTCTGGTGTAAAAATGTGCGCATGACAAAGGAAAAGGGGCTGAATATGGGATGCTGGCTGGTCGCGTCCTCTCCTGCTGGTGCGGCTGTCGCTGAGGTTGTTGCAACCCCTCTCTGCTGCCATCTTAGCAACGGCCGGGGTGCTGCCTGCAGGGTCTCAATGGGCATTTGGGGACAACTCCGTCTGCTTCCAGGAGCTGCCACGTCCTTTCCCATCCTCCTTCTTCCCGAGCCTGCAGCCGCTAGAGAGAGGGAATCCTGCGCACTTAGAGCTTGGGTGCTCGTGGGGACATCGGTTTGGCAAAGCGATTGCTCTTCTGCACAAGGGCTTTCCAGGCGATGCTGGAGCTGGTGTTAAGCCCTCTATTTGTCCACTGTTGCATAACTGCTGGAACTTGAGCTTTGCGGCCTTCTGCTTATAATCCCAAACTGCAAGTGCTCTGGGAGACGTCTGAAAGTCAATTTTATCCACTTCTCCAAATGACACAAGATCAAAACGGAAGGACCATGGCAAGGGGGATACCCTTAGGCTGTCCATGCTGATGGAAATATGATGGGGGCATAAATACCATTAATATCAAATTTAGTTGTATTCTTCTGTTTAATATCCATGGGATTTTCCTTGAATAAGCAGAACCAGGATATCTTAACTGATGGCCATAAGGGTGGCTTTTACCGCTGGAGAGGCTCTCAAGGGCTCGGGGAGCAGAACCGGGGCGCTTGCCTCATCACTCTCCGCGTTTAATTGACTGCGGGTTATTAATTTTCGCCTCCCAAGCAGCGGCCTTGGCAACGGAGCACGGGCCTTGGCAACAGGCTACTGTGATGGGATTAAAGCAGGTGTGGGAGTTTCGAAACTGCCACTGCTGGAAGAAGTTGAAGGATGCTTGAAAAGCAAATGTTACGTTTTTTCCTCCTTTCACAACTTAAAACTCATTTTGCTGTTGGAATAGGACCCCCCAAGTCTTTTTTTTTTTTTTTTTTTTTTTTTTTTTTTTTTTTTTTTTTGAGGAACAGTCTCTGGAGAGAGATGCCGATCTCATCTCCTTCCAGGGGCAAAGGGCAAGATCCTGCTCGGTTACATCAGAGCACATTAGCTCTATGCCCTTGTTCATGCCCACTGACTTATGACAAGAACAATCTTGCTGTCAGAGTTGGTCCGACAGGCTTAATTGCACTACAGTTAAGGACCGCACAAACAACCTTGCAACATAACATAAGTGATGACAACACCTCAAAAGAGCCCAAAGCTCTGTGCTATAGCTGAGCAAATGTGAGAGGCGCTGCGCTGTTATTGAAGCATCGCGTAGGATTTCCTTGTTGTCTTTTTCTTTCTTCCAGAGGAAGGTGCTCATTTCAGTCATGCAGCCTAGCTGATTGCTTGTTAGGTTGTTCAGCAGAAAAGAAACCATCACTGTAGCAAAGGGCTCTCCAAAAGGAGATGCCAGACACCCACTTGGATGTGGCAATTCAGGTCTGGACAAGCCATGGAGAGGCATTTGCTGGGTGGGATTAAAGATGGGAGACCTTGAAGTTCTAAAGGAGGTTTCAGTGGTGACACTGTAATATGGTGTAGGAAAGATTTCAGAGGTAGGCGAAAGCCTGTCGTGCTACTGTGCTACTGTCAAGAAAATGATCATAAAGTTTGAGATTTCAGTATTATGTTAAAGATTGATCTTGGAGAGCAGATTTCCATGGAAATCTCAGTATGTCCCTTGTGTGACTCCAAAGGTGATTGATGAGGTCTATGGATGGAGATCACTTTTTACCTTATAAGCAGATATTGTGTTATGAGCTGTCTTCTGCACCCACCCAGTTCTTGCTTTTGAATCATGTTCTCCAGCTGCAAGTAAGTGGAAGGGAGGGAAAAAATGTACATGGAAAAGTGGCGTTGATACAATTATTGTGCTTGGAGTAGTCTCAAGTGCTCCTGCATGACCTTGCCTCTGCTTGCCTGGAGGTTGCTATACTGGTAGAATACCAGTTATGAACAGTAAGCAGTAATTCCCAAACTGGACTAGGCTTTTGGAGGTAAGATTTGCCTGCACTTCATCATTATCAAGGATGAATTGCTGCAGAATGATGGGCTCAGATCAAGCTCTTGGTTTTGGAGGCTTTCAGCCAACGCAGTGTCTTCCATCAGGTTGGGATCAGCTTCCTTGTGGTGGCCATCATGGCATGGAAAGGACACTCCCCATCACAAGTAGTTCTGCCTTGTCTGGAAGAGCGTGAAATGGCTGGGTTGTCCCTAAAAATGGTGATTCAGGCCAACAAGACGACAGTAAAAAGAGTTTGCCTGGGCAATGGGAAGCAGCTCTTGGAATGGCTGCACCCGGCCTGTTTTGGCTTTTCCTCCATAGGGACCAGGAGTTGTAGGGCCTGCAAGATCCGTAATGTGATTGGGCTGAAGTTCAGCTGAGAATGAATTCAAAGGGCATTAGAATTTTGTTTAGAAATAGTGTGTCCTTTTATGATGGCCTCGTGCTTGCGAGGGTCTCATTTGTGGTGTTCGAGCACGTGCGTACATGTCTCATTTGAGATTCCCTTGTTGGAAAAAGTATTTGCCCCAGGGTGCCAGATAGCCTAGACCATGGCTTTTATTTTTAGGCTGGAAAGGGCTTCTATGTGCAGGATACCTGTATGTCTGCCAGTTCTGTCTGTCCCTTCCCATGTCCATTGGGTATGATAGACATCTCAAATAGTGCTCCTCTGGGGCTGGTGAAAACCAGGATTGGGATAGGGAAATGAAGCTCAAACAAGTGCCACTTGTGTCCCCAAGAATACTGTCTGTGTCTAGAGATAAGGAAATGAAATGTGACTTGATGCAGCTAGAGCTGTCTCCGTGGGGCCTGGGCCATGCAAGGATGTTCCATCTGCCCCCTGCTTTTGGCCTGTCTTATTTAAAGAAGTCAGTGGCCGTGCTGAGACTCTGGGCATGGCATGAAAGGAGCAGAAAGGGGCAGGCTGGCAGGGAGGAGCTGCTTGGTGGCTGCTGGCTCCAAAGCCCCAGGTGGAGGGAGCACTGGGCTCCCCGAGAGCTCATGAGGCTCCCTGGGGTCAGCAGCGTCTCTGGGGGACCAAAGCATCCTCTGCAAGTGCCACCGCGGGGCTGCAGTGTCCTTTCCTGGCAGGGAGGTGTCCCGGCCGCAGCGTTCCCTGGGCTTGGCCCGCGGGGACCTCAGCGTCGTGCTGGGGATCGATGCCAGTGCCAAATCCCCCTGAGTTTCACCTGCTCTTGTCTGCCTCCCTCCCCTCCCGCGGGCAGAAATAAATAAATTAATTAAATAAAAGGCCCAGGGGGAGCAAAGAGCACA
>JAWLRI010000229.1:4120448-4157291 GCA_034781795.1 Crypturellus tataupa
CCGCCCCCCCCCCGTCCCTGACCCAAAAAAAAAAAAAAAAAACAAAGAAAAAAAAATCCCCCCACAAGCCCCAAGCCCTCGCGCGGCGCCCGGCGGACAGCTCGCTGCTCCTCTCTTCGAGCATGGTGGATGTATGGACAGTCTTACAGAGCAGAGGTTGACTTCTCCGAACCTGCCGGCCCCCCACCTCGAGCACTACAGTGTTCTGCATTGCACCATGACCTTGGATGTCCAAACGGTGGTCGTGTTCGCCGTGATCGTGGTGCTCTTGCTCGTGAATGTCATACTCATGTTCTTCCTGGGCACGCGTTGACCGGATCCTGGCTCCGGAGCGGTCGGGGGCTGCCGCCGCCACCACTAGCGATTCAACAAGCGGGAGAGAGAGAGACAGAAAAGAGAGAGAGAGACAGAAAGAGAGAGAGATTTCTTACTGAGGGGGGAATCGCATTGAGCTCCAACATGGCCTCGCTACTGTGATATGTATGACGTTGGTATATTATCTCTCCCTAAATCTTTTGTCATGTCTTGTCTTTTGAGTCTGCCTGTAAGTGTAGCTGCTTTTTCTTTATTTTTTCTCCCCCCTCCTTTTTTTTTCTCCTTGGTTTCTTTTCCTGCCTGGGTTTGCACTGCGCTCCGGACCGATGCCACTCGGCTCGCGGGCGGCCAGAGGCGAGCGCAGCCTCCACGTCTCGGTGCCCGACGCTGCCCCGGTGCTTTTGCTCCATGTGGGGATGGGGCTGGAGCTGGTGACGAGCCTGCCGGGGGGGCATTTCTAGCAGGGATGCAGTTAATGAGCGATGGTCCCCGGCGGGAGTGACCCTGCGGCTGCCAGGTGCGGGAGAGGCGGTGTGTGCAGGCAGGGAGCGCTGGGCTGCTTTAAGGGGGGGAGCAGGGGGACAAGAAATCCTGTTAGAGGATTAAACCTTGGCTAAAATAACCTTCAGCCACCAAAAAAAAAAAAAAAAAAAATGTGTGGGGAGTCCTAATTTGTTTATTTCTCCGTGTTGCACTGATGAGCCGAGGGGATTCCTTGGTGCTCAGCTCCAAAGGCTACGAGTCCTGCGGCCACACAGGTTTAGCCTGGCCTGTTCCTTAAGGATGGCAGCAACACACACGGGGATTTTTTCCCCCTATTTCCTCTGTTTGTACGTGATTTCTCTGTGCCTGCGAGGAGGACGGAGTCTCGAGCAGGGTGCCGCAGGCTTTGTTGTGCAGCCGCTACGCGGGCGCCGCTCGCCCTGCTCTCCCTAGAACCCTCCCTTGATGGTCCCTGTCATTAGCTCTCCCTCCACGCGGATACTCGGGATGAGGTGCCCAAGGGCCCCTGCCACTGGGTTCAGCAGTATCTCACTTGATGGGACTTTGTTTGCATTGATTCTGCACGAAATGAGGCACCGAGTTGCCTGTTAGGGGCTTGATTAGGTGGCTGCTCGTTAGACGACTGGAGACAGTCACCGTGTTTACAGCCTGCGCTTGGGATGGCTCCGGGGGGCCGAGCGGCAGCGCGGGAAGTTTAGGGAGAATGAGAGAAGACTGTTGGAAAAAAGAGCACTGTCTTTCCTCCTTGAAAATCTGTCTCTGAATGTTAGTGGTGCTGCTGTTAAAAAGCTTTCCTGTTTGTATATGTTATTTTTCCCCTCCGGAAGAAATGGGGATTGCTACAAGGCAAAAAAAAAAAAACAAAAACAAAAACATAGTTTCCTTGGGCAGTGTTTACTTCCCCAGATGACCAGATGATATTCCCTGGAATTATATTACTTTGGTCATTGAACCAGCTGGGGCTAATTCCAGCTCTCTGCATTGCTTATGCTGCCAGGAAAGATCTCCGGCACTGATCCATAGGGCGCTTATCGATGGAGACTGGGTTATTTCTGCCACAAGTTAACGGGTAGAAATGCCCCGCTGTAGAAGTGGGAGCCCCCAGGTAGCGCCTGCTGTCGGTCTGTCTGTCCAGACGCAGCCCGAGCCCTGCTGGGGAGGCGCCAGCATCACGCTTGGGAAAATGAGAAAAAAAAGAGAGGAAAACTGGGATCTGACTGTATCCGAGTGTTTCTTTTCCCAAAGGCTCACCTTTCAGTAGGGTGCCTAGTAGAAATGCTGGGCCCAGGCTGGTTTTTGGTCACACGCAGCCCCAGAGGTTGCTGCTGCCCACAGCTGGTGTTTCGGCCCACGCCAGAACGTGTGCACGGAGCTCCTGCCTTCCCCCGGGTACTGGTTCATCCAAGCTGCTTTTCATCCCTGCAGGGGTGTGGGGGGACATGGGGGACACATGGAAAGCAGGAAAGATGACGGGGATACTTATGACCGCGGCAGTGTCACTGCCACTCGTTTCCCTTCTCATCGGAGAGCACTTAAGGAGGCAAATACATTTTTATTATGACTATTCTACATTTTATTCTTCTGAAGGTTGGTCACTTGCAAGGAACAAGGTGCCAGGGAACAGCAAAATTTGTAGCTGGGAACTTTGCAGACTGCCCTGTGGCCTTTGGGGGCCAAGCAAGGAAGCTGGGCTGCAAAATGAGCAAGGCGGGTGGATTTACTCGTGTTTCTTGGTCTGTAGATGCTCGGCAGGACAGTTGGGTACTGCCGCTTTCCCAGGCACAGGGAAGGAGCATCCTTGTTCCCACTATGGGCAAGCGCTGCCCTGCTGCAGCATCCGGCGCCGATTTTGCCGGGGTTACAACCTGCAAGAGCTCTCGGCTCTGCTCCTGCGCGGTGGGTCCGGAGTCGGGAAAATGCCTCCGTCCGTATCATAGCAACCCCATCTTCTGCAGGTCGGGAAAGTCGGATCGTGCGGAGTGAGCGGCAGCAAGCTCCTTCCTCAGATGCGGGGGGCCGCCCTCCCTCTTCAGATGCTGCTGTAAAAGCATCCGTGTCCTGTTGGTCCAGGCTACGCTCGCGGGGATTTCGCTGCTTTAAGGCTAATAGGGGCACTGGATTTTATTGGTGCTTTTAATTTTTTTTTGCTGCAAGGTTTCCTCCCCTCACCAGCCCCATCCCCGGCTATTTCCCACCTCCTCCGCTTGCCACCTCCCGTGACATAATGTGGCTCTGTGTCCTTTTGCATCAGGCATTGGCTACGCAGCCCCGCTGCTGTGTATAATGTCCGAAGGAAAATTGCCCCAAATCCATGTAAGTGTGCGCTTTAAGTTTTATTTTATCTTTGAATTTTGCTTTTTTAAATTCGTACGTGGTGGTAGCAGTGGTGGCAGAGGAGGAGGCTCCCTCTCTAGCCCCCGTCCCAGCTTTGCTGCTAACCTGCGTGGCCTCGGGCTTGTGGCTGCTCCTCCCTGCTGCTGAGGAGTGGGGACCTGACACCTTGCGGTGACAAAATACAGCGGGGGCTCAGCAAGTTGGCATGGGTGCAAACGCAGAGCGGTGCTCGGGCCAGTCTGCAAGTCTGCACGCTTGTCTGCAGGAAAGTTGACACATAAAATTGTGCCAGGTGGGGGGAAAAAAAGGAAAAAGTCACAGTCTTGCTTTGCATCTATGAAAGGACCGTTTTTCAAAGCGTTTCCGTGGACTGAGTTCCCCGCGTTGTTTCTGATTGCCGTGTCGTGTGCCATGTGTTTTCCCAATAGCTTGTGCGCTGAAGTCTCCGCTCTGAACCCGGCTGTGGAAAACACTCGCTGTCTAAAGTTGCTTCTTGGCTCGATAAATGGCTAACGAATTTACATGCAGTTCTCTGCCCTTATCTTGTTGGGCTTCAGTCGGTTTTATGGCAATCTCAAGAAAGTGTGATCAAGCTTTCGTGTTGCATTTTTGTCTTCTCTGGGGCTTTTAGGTATGCTGGAAGCATACCTAATTCTCCCCAAACCTCCTCATCTTCTAGGAGGTTTGGGGAGAATTGAGTTAAGCAGTAAAATTTGCAGCACAGATTTGGAAACTAGAGGAAAGAGCTTTTCAAGTGGCTTTTCAAGATCACTGTGCTGGCTCAACGCTGTCCAGGATTGATGCTCGGTCCATGATTCTAGGGGCTAAAGTCTGGGTTTGATTAGGGGCTTGCAGGGTGTTTCATTGCCCAGTGCTTGTTTAGTCCTCCCCACCGTGCTTCCAGCTTCCCCTTCCTCCTCATTCATTTTGCTGCATTTTGCCCCCAAAACTGGGGCCAGTTTAATGTCTCCAGCATGTGTTTCATAGAGCAGGTATCAGTTACCCTCTCCCATCCTCGCGTGCATCCACATGCCCATGTGCCCGAACTTGGGCACAGGCGTCCGTCCTGGGCTATACGGATGCCTGCACGCATCACATTCAAGCGCACGGACGTATGTTTTCCTTCCCAGATATAGTTTGAAAAATGTGAGTCAGCAGCAGGCAAGGACGTGTTACATAATGCCGGGGCCAGCAGAAAATCTGGCGCTTTGGGAAGCCTCTTGGCATCACCGTGTCACCGCGCATTGAGCTGCTCGAATGCCGAGGGGGGAATGTGCTCCTCCTGGGAGCAGTGAGATGGGAGAGAGGGGGACAAAGCTGCACCAAAGCTGCATGAAAAGCTATGCTGCTAAGATGTGAAAAAACACAGAGAGCAAAGGGAGAAAATCTGAAGTGAAAGGGAGTAGCATTTTACAGCATTGCATAATTCTAATTGCAGTCCATCTAGAAATCTATTTGAGATGAAAAATCAATGTGGAATTGTAAAGCAAACGTGGGACTTCCAGATGTTTGCAGCTTTCTGCTATTTTCAGCTCTCTTCTATGGATTATTTTAATCCCTTCTTTCTTGTGTTGACCAAGGAAGAAATTTTTACTCGTTATGACGTGGTCTCTTGCCTTTCCTACTGAGCCTTTGCTGTTTGAGTCCTTTGAGAGGTGGTTGAGCTGCTGAGCATGGCGGGTTTGGGACCTGTGAACCTGCCTCCACCTTGCAAGTCATACCAGTCACACAGGTGCCGTGCGGAGACCGCTCATTTCCAGCCCGGACAGGGTGTGCAGGTGAAAACCCCCAGCTTGCTATGGGGTAATCCCACTTTGGAGAGGACTACACTGTGTCTGCTGGACTAGACTGATGTAGTCGGGGACGCTGGCCATGTGCAGGTAACTCCAGCAGCAATACGCCAGCATGAGTGATAGAGCTGAAGTCCCATTTTGTCCATCCTATACTTAGATATACTTTCATTGACTAAGCACCTTAGGCTGTATCATCAGTTCATGCAGGGTCAGTGTTGTGTCTGTCCAAGCAGTTGATAATTATCTGTCCCCGTGGGTACTCTCATCCTGCTTGAGGGACAGGTTGAGGCCTGTCAGTGTTGATCTTCTGGTCTCTGGCAGGGTTTGTTGTGTCTGTCTTAGTGGTGCTGAGTACTGGGTGTAACAGTGATCTTTGAGGTCACTCAAAGACAGTCTCCCAAAAGGCCAGCTTAGTGCCCCTGGTGTTTCTCCTCTGCTGGGTGGCATCTGTGAAGAAGCTTTGGCCTTGGTTCTTGGGCCTCTTGACTGTTTGGAGCTGTTGATGGTGATTCGTGCTGAAGCCAGTTCTTGACGAGCTCTGGGCACACACTAACCCAGCGATGTGCCTGGGATCAGGTCTGCCGTGGAGCAACCCTCATAAGCGTGGGACAAGTGTCCCTCCTTCTGGGAGAGAGACCCTGCTTCACCTTGCTCTTTGTAGTGAGGTTTCCATACTTTTCCCTACCCAAACTTAAAATTTGGCTCTGGCATGTGCAGAAACCTGGTGAAGTGCCTTTCCTTTGCATGTTGGGGACTCAAGGAACTAATGACTTATTGGCCACCTTGGAAAATATCTCTTTAAACCTGGTCTCCTCCTGACTGTCCGCTTGTTGTGTGCTCCTGTGAGAGGGACTTGCATGATGGAGCTGAGAGAGAGCAAGTGGGGAGAGAGATGCTCCTCAGAGGGGCTTCTTGAAGACTTCACATCCACCTGGAAGTCAGATTTCCAGGTGACTGATGGTATGAGACAGGAATCCAAGGGAATGGGAGACCTACCTGACAGCCAGGCAGGTGGACAAATTTCCCAGCATAATGGCTTAAAATAAGCAACCACCTCAAGTGTGCAATATTGTGCAGAAGAGCTCATCCACTGGGCATGGGGTTGTATTTGGCAAGCAGCTGAGATACCCTCACGCAGGCCTCTTCTCCTTAGAGTACAGAAAACCCTCGCAGTGGCTGCTCGTGGGGGCAGCCTTCCTTTGCTTTCGTGTATGACCAATGGGTCAAGTACATTTTACGCAGCAGCCACCCTAGTTTGGCGATCCCGAATATGAGGAGCGCTGCCATGTGGGATGCCTTAGTGAAGGGGCGGCGCTAGCACGACTCGTGCCGAAGGCAGTTTGTCCTGCTGGTGATTGCAGAGGAGCCACAGGCCTCCCAAGGACAGAGGGATTCATGCTCTGGGAACGAGCACTTGGAAACGCCCGAG
Organism: Crypturellus tataupa; assembly: GCA_034781795.1. Classification (NCBI taxonomy): domain Eukaryota; kingdom Metazoa; phylum Chordata; class Aves; order Tinamiformes; family Tinamidae; genus Crypturellus; species Crypturellus tataupa. The sequence continues at coordinate 4,126,824 of JAWLRI010000229.1, forward strand.
CAGGGATGAAGGGATATTTTATTTTTATTATTACCTGGAGTGGATTCAAGCCTTAAAGAGATGGGTGGACTTGGCAGTTTGACCACACTTGAAAGACAGGCATAGGAGTCACGCATGCCCGACTGTCTGTCAGTCCTGTCTGTCACCCTGAATAGAGGGTCCTGTGCCCACACGTGCTTTCTGAACCCCAAAAGGTCTGCTTAAATAAAAGTTCAAGGCTGGGTGTGGTGCTTATGCTGGTTCAAACTGTGGTTACAGATGCGAGTAGCTCACACTGCAAAAAGATCTTGATTTTGGCAGCAGCCCTGAAGGAGTAAAAGCAAATAAGTGAGAGATTTCACAGGTTGGAAGTGGCATTTTCCTTACTGCTGCTCCTTTTTTTGGAAGTTTTGCCAAGATTTGGCTGGAAGGAAAGATTGGCTCTTGGCAGTTCAGTAGCCTATTCCAGACCTCCGTGATCCCCTTAATGTAGTCAGAAGTCCTTTGGATTTATGGATGACCTTAGAAAGCACAAGCTGTATTTGGTTAGCTGGAGTGCTAGAGAGTCCGAACTGCGGAGTCTTATCTGTGTCCAGCAGCCTCGATACGTTATTTTGAACAAGGCTTTGTTACCAAGTGCATCGAGTTGTTCTTGTACCACACACACACAAAAAAAGAAACCTTAATTCTTAAATAATTCTGTCCCATCTCATAGTTATTCAGAAACTGTGCCTGCTTTCTACTGTGTTATGAATACAGAACAGACTTTTTTTTTCCTATTTACTTTGCCTTCAGTAATACTAGCCATTCTAAAATGGTGAACTGAGCTCCAGGATTCTTGCTGATCCTGATGGACCTAACTGGGGGGGAAGCACTGGGAACAGCCTCTGAGAATTTGGAAATGAGCCCAAGACTGTGGAAGACATGAACTAGGTTTTGGTCAGCTAGGGCTTCTCTCTGGGGCTATTTGGTGTGATGCTGTTGAGGTCCCTTTTGCTGCTCTCGTGGATTTTAATCTTTCATCTAAGACTGTTGAGTGTTGAAATAAGACATCATAATTTAAAAGTGTTCATGCCACTGTCAGGAGAATTGTTTTGGAATTAGGGTAAATATGCAACTACTTTCTGGAGAAAAACGAGAAGGTTTGATTTCTTTGGAATTGGAATTAATGAATATAGCCGGGAATTAGTCTATTCCCAGGGCACAGCTAAACTCTTTTCTGTGTGTACTCACTACTCAGCCAGCCCTAAGAACAGGCTATTTTAACCACCTGACTTAATTAAAAGCAAAGACTGCAGATCGGTTATTGCTGTTGCATGCTCACAATCACGCACGGTCCAACGAGGCTTTGATTTGCAGCCCACACACCCTGTCCAAAAATGTATCCAGGCACCTGCACGCAGGCTGTGGGACATGTGCACCCAACTGCACACATCGATTGTTGGTGTGAACGCCATAACTCTGCCTTCTGGGCAGCTTTGGAGAACCAAGTAAATACCCTTGGCCACAGCACGGGCTCTACAGTCCTGAACGCCGATGGACCTCGGTTGCTCATGGATATCCGAGCCTGCCTGCTCGGAACCCTGTCCCCGGTACCTTATTGGCACTCTGAAGACTCTCTATAAAAAAAAAAATCCCTGGAATTTGTCCAATAAGACGACCAGCAGCTTTCAGACCAACTCGTTTCCTTTGCATTAAGTGGCCAAGCTCACCTATAGCGATCTCACGCTCCCATGGGGAAGACAACGGCCCTTTGGATCTGACACCTTCAACAGCTCCGCTATAAATAGGTCATTGCTGATACAATAACGATAATAAACGGTGATTTATGAATTTAGAGAGTTAGGTACAAGGGTGTTTGCTGCGATCCCTGCCTTTTTTTGTGGTGACAGTTGTTATCACTAGTACCAGCAGAATGGTTTAGTCAATACCCAATTGCTTGTTTGTAGAATCAGGCTTTGCAACTGGACACGGGCAAATGCTCAGGTGCTTTTGCACGTCTGTGGTTGTTTTTTTTGTTGTTGTGTGGGTTTTTTTGAACTAATGGGAGTCTTAACAGACACAACTAAACCCTGGGGCTGAGTGCTGCACGCTAGAACTAACCCTTTGGTAGGTGCCTTCTCCCAGCAAGCTGCTCTCCAGGCCCTGTGCTTTCCAGCAGGCACGTCATACGTGATGGAGAGACCAGTGGGGCCACTTTTACCTTTAAAGTCTAGGGTGTTTTTAATGTTTTTTTTTTTTCTTTTTTTAAAAAAAGATGTGTTTCGACAGTTTGTCACATCGACTCAGCCTGCCACATCGTGGGCAGTGAAGTGTTAGGAAGGCGAAGCAAAAGTATTTTGATGAAGGATCAAGTGAACACGCTAATGTTTTCTGAACGTCTCCCTCGCTGCCCTTGCTCTGTGCAGACACAGCCCTGCTCCTCCCTCACGGTGGCTCTGGTAGAGCTTTGGAAGTGCTGACAAAATTGCACAGCAGGTTTTGGGGCGCTTTCAGCCCAGGTTTTGTAGGGGAGTTGCTGGGTGTGCACGCTGTGCGACAGAGACACTTTGCCAGCTCTTCCTGCATGGGAGCCGCTACCATGTGCTTATTTTTGCACTGAGGAGGAGGAGGGAGGAGGAAAGCATGAGCATCAGGCGTTTTTATAGCCACGGTGAGTGGGGGGAGCACAGCCTGCGTATTGCAAGGGACCCAAAATCTCTGCGCTCAGGTTGGAGGAAAATGCAAAAGCAGCCTCTCTTGTGGGTTTTTGCTCAGTTAGATGAACATTTAATTATTGTACCATCGTGCCGCTGATGAGAGAACTCCAAGAGACAACGCGTTTCTATTTTTGCATCCCCTGCTAATGAGGCTCAGGCTGAAGCATTCTCTGGGATGGCAGGCGAAAGCTAGGGGGAAGTGGTGGGAGGTGGCAGCAGGGCACTAACTGCAGTGCGGGGTGCAGGAACACGGCACGCAGCAAGTGCGCAGGGAACTGCAACACTGCAAAGGCAAGAAGAGGTGCAGTTTATCCTTAGGAGCTGCTCCACAGACAGCTTTGCCTGAGTTTCGTTTGCAGCGATGCTGAAATGGGAAATGAGGTCTGGCGTGGTGCAGGGGATAGCGCTTCTTGAGCCAAAACTGCTCCTCAAAGCCTCAGATCAAAGGTCCAAGAGTTAGTCTTTTATGTAAAAGAGGATGTATTCAACACACAAAACCAGTGAGGGATTTTACTAATTTTTTTTGAGCTGCTGTGCTGATGTTCAGTGGGAAATAAGATGTTGGGAAATGGGATGTGTAAATCCACAAAAAGCTGCATTGCATTAGGTCTGCTGCAGCTCAGTAGATCACAGCTGATCCAAGGAATGCGACCACCACTAAAGTGCCAAATTTTCTTGCCCATGTGTTGGGGTGATAACATGCAATATGGGCACCCGGCAGAAACTAGCTGTGATATTTCTGTACTTGAAACTAACTGTGGTATTTCTCTACTTGAATCATTTTGCCATTGGTTAGACCTCTCTTAAGGGGATGGAGAGGACTTTTTGGTGAGAAGAAAAACAAGACAAACAAGGATGCTGTATGAAGAGTGACCCTCAAGTGACAAGTGCCTCTTCTTAAGAGGGGCCCAAGTGCAGGACACTGCTTTCTAGGGACTATGAAAAGAGCTGTTAATAATATTAATCTGAATACAAAGGGCAGCATGAGAAGAAAAGAAATCTTACAACCCCAAGAGACAGTGAATGGACAGTGTCAATCCATCCTGGTTGATGGTGTCTAGAAAGTGGTGACCTAAAGTAATGTTGATGCTTTGGGCCTCGCTCCTAGATGGATACCCATCTCGCCAAAACCATTGCTGTACTTCATATCCCCATTTGAAAGCAGAGTTGTCACAGCCAAACACTGAGCTGCCTCAGAGACTCAATAGAGCTCAGCCCTTGCGACTACCTGTCTGCATTAATGGTTGGTTGGGGTGGGTAGGTTGGGACACAAGACAGAGCTTGTGTCACTGCTGCTGTTGCTGTTGGCACAGTGTGGAGGTATCACAGCACTTAAATCTGGCAGCGAAGCAACTGGCGTGTCCAGAATGAGGGAGACAAAGGGAGAAAAACGGCACGGATGCTTCAGCAGTCCCAGCCACTTTGATCATTCCCAGACGTGCCCTGTGGGAAATTCGGATGCAAGTGCGGGTAGAAGACTTAGGAATAATGCAAAGAAAAGGGAAAGTGGGCAGCTTAATGGCACATTATATTTAAGTTTGTCATGCTGCTATTAGGCTGTTAGTTCTGAAGAGCCCAGTGACAGGTTGTGTTAGCTTTGCAGGGAAAGTTGTGCCTAAAGAATACCAATGTGATAGAACAACAAGAATCTCACGGTGCTGATATGGTAAACGGGAGGCTCCTGCGCATGGCAAGACATGACCTGATAGTTTGGAAAAGTAGTGATAGACCTTTCATAAAAACTAATGGCTACAGCTTAACTGACTCACTGTATTTGTGTTTCCAGCTTTTTAAAAACTGGGATGTGAAAATTTACAAGAAATGGTTTTGTTGGTGTTGGTGGTGCTGGTTAGCATTTGGGACCTGTATAACTGCATATTTCTCATGAAATTCCACAAAGCATTTTAGACAATGTGAGAATATAGCATTTGATATTGAGTTTTGTAGGTCTTTGAGGCTCCTTATCTTCTTGCAGATGTGCAGGGGTATGATCTCTGTAAGGTGCAGTGGGATACATGAGAAAGGATTTGACAAGAAGAGGTGCTGCTTTGGTGCTGCAGCTCTTCCATTTCTGTTCCAGCTACAGTGAAGTTCAGGTTTGTCTAACAGAAGCTTTCAGTGCATAGAAAAAAAAAAGATGGTTGTTTTAGTCTGCAGGGGTTAGGCATTAGTCTTTGATGGATATTCTGTCACAACATCCAGGGCTGGGATAATAAAGTGAAAAGTCCTAAGTATGGTATTTAGGGTGACCAAATAGCATGTGTGCCTTCAGTATGGAGTTTTCCCTAAGGTTGAAGTCTTCAGCCTCTAGTAGTGACCATTTTGCACGAGTGCCTTTTCTGCATCAAAAAACAAGAATAACTGCAATGTGGGTGAGAAGGAGGAGAGATTTCCAGCTTTGTTGCATTGTGTGGCTCTCTTGAAGGTGCAGCTGCATGGACCCTCTGTGAATCAGGCAGGTACTTCTGTCCCCAGGAGAATGGTTGGCCTCGGGCAGAAGGGGACATGTGGGAAATACTGTAGCAACATCCACATTTGCCATGAGTTATGATAGTGTCCTCCCTTGATGTCTGTGATCTTTTATGTCTAGGTAACATGTTTAGAAGAGAATGTTGAGATAAAAGGTTTGGTTTGAGGCTCATTTCGGACAAAGGTGCCTTATTGGGAAACCAGGATCTATCAGGCTTGCTGGCACTAGTGAGGAGCCAGTATTTTTCCAGACTGATGGGTTAGTGCATCTGAGTGGGCCTGGGATTTATCCGTGCACTCCGGAGTTGGTGGCACTTGCTTGGGCTCCTTGCCTGGTTGTGCTACCCTAAGCTGCTTTCTGGCTCTTTGCTTGGGTGCATTCTTCTTGTCTCCTAGGGCTGGTTACTTTTGTGGGTATTTAATGTTTTGCTGAAGGATCAATTTTCAACTTAGACACATGAGCAAAAGAAATCACTGCTAGGGAATGACAGTGCATAGATTTTTTCCCCCCTCATTTAAATGCATTGCAAAACTGCAATGGCCCAAGCTGGGAGGAAAATAGAAATGCTAATCAAACAACCAGTTTTTCACCGAGTTAGGCAAGGAAAGAGCAATTTCTCTATAGAGACAGATTCGCAAATCCCTGTCTCAAAACCCCAAGAAACTCCAGCTGCGTCCGTGTCAGATCGCTTGATCTGAATGACCGCTGCGCGGTAACCGAAGGCCCCTCCAGCTCCTGCTTCCCTTTGCTGATTTGCTTTCTCTGCTTTAACCTTTGTCACTCTTTCCCTGCGTCTTCCTTTGGGGCAGGCCCTGGCCTCAACCACCACAGTTAAATCTGTGGAAACTTTGCTGAGATAGAGTTGGCTCAGGAGATGACAGTGGAGGAAAGTTGTTCCAGGGGCTCCTCTCAGCCTCTGGATTAATCCCAGGCCGGCTGTGAGAGGCAGAAACACACACCTGTGTGGTCCCCTAAGTAACATTACAGTATTTCGTAAGAGTTAGTTGATGCTGCCTATTCAAAGGATAGAAATGCTAGAAATCTGCTCTGCAAGAGGAGGTTATGTGGAAAGCATTTGGATGCAAACAATTCCATGAGAGTGCCCATCTGGACGGATGGTGCCTGTATGTTTGCATGGGAACATATAGGACCCATATAGGCATAGCTTATGCCTGTAGACCTTGGTGGTGTGTACTGCTAGCACTCTACGGCCCATGGTTTTTATTCTTCTGTTATTGGCAAGGGGAGAATCACACTTTGCTTGGCTGCCCACTGGTGTGTCCGGGCGTTATCTAAGTATGACCGTATCTTTCCTGAGGCTGGGATGATGTGACTGCTTTCTTCATGGTGCCTTCATTCTGGTCTCCTCTCAGACATCCTTCCCCTTAACAGAAGTCTTTCAGGGCTGGATAATCCTATAGTGTCCTAGGGAAAAAAGACTTAATTTGGACCAAATAAACCAAAATCCAAATCTCTTGGAAACTGGGAAATCTAGCAGATTTCATTGATTTCCAAACTGTGTGGGTGCTTTCTGGATTCCTTTCTACTTGAACCTGTACTGAGGACTGTATATTCAGGGCGTTTGGGGCTTGACTGGCACTATTGAGCTTCACTGGCATAAACTCAGCTTAGGGCCTCCAGTTTGAGCAAAGATCTCTCCATTTTGACTATGCTATGTGAGAGCTTCCTGCTCTTGTGACCAAAGTCAGAGCTAGAAAGGTTGTCCTGCTGGAAGCTGAATCTCTCTTACTTCTGGTTGCCCATTCACAAGAGCTTTGGTACCCATCTTGGTTTAGTGCTTCTGCTCCTTGCTATGTTCATTCCTTTTCAGGACCCTTGAATTACTGAACAGGAAAGATATCACTGAAAATAACATCAGCTTGTGCAAGAAAGTTTCTGAAGCTTTTAGCACAACCCACCAATGTTTTATTCCCCTGAGTTTGGAGGGTGTTTTGAGGAGGGATAGCTTCCATAATGCCAGAGAAGCTCTGAAGTACAGAAAATGTTTCCATCCTTCCTTAAGTGCAAAAATAGCTATGTACTTAAGATGAGGGAAAAATTCTGCGGGTGGATTGCTAGAATGATATGGCAGTAGGTATTTTTCCAACTTGATTTCTTCAGTAGTTCTGAAAAATTCAGTTTGCTCAATGTGGATAATTGTGCAGAGGTGAAACTTCCTCAAGGTTTGTCCACTCTCATGAGCCTGGATGACCCTTTTGCTAAATGCAGAGGTGTTGCCAATTGGTAGTTATTGCACAGATGTGCTGAGACGAGTCGTAGCCTGTCCTGAAGCTGGGCTTTGGGTAGAAGGGGGTTGCTGGCTGGCTGAACGAATCATGACTTGGCCTAGGAAGAAGCATTGTTCTGAGGTGGGCTGGAGGTTGTCAGTGTTCCTGCCGTGCTGGTGCACCTCCCACCATGCGCAGCAAGAGGACTTCCTGCAGCTGCATGTTCAGGGAGGTGCCAGTTTTGGCACCAGCATCACGCTTCCCTCTCGAAGAAAGAAGTTTGGAAAGAAAAAAATGCAGCATGGCTGGCTACCACCTTCACAGCTGAGTGTGTGTAGGTGCAGGGGATGCAGGTGACCAGTGGCACAGAGCAGCCGATGGCCAGAATGGCTTGGAGGGAGAGCAGCCCCCGCTGCAGCCCTGAGCGGTGCACACAGGCAGCAGACCTGGCCATGCTCGGGCAATCAAATCCCATCAAGGAGCTATCTGCATGGTACCATTGTTAAAAAAGAAAGTCATGAAGCAGGGATGTGTTGGGAGATGAATTTCCAGTAGAGTGATTAATGCTGCCATGCCAGGCAGTGCTGCAGCCTCTCCTGGAGTAGTATGGCCGGTTTGATTGCCAATATTCAGCAAAATGAATTCAAACTGGAACAGGGACAAGGACAATCAAGGGAATGGAGAATCTGTCTGAGGAGCTGCCTAGCCCGGGCAAGGCGATGGCCGAGTGGGAGCGCACTCCAAGGATGAACACCCAGCAGGGAGGAGAAGTGCTTAAGCCGAAAGGCAAAAGAACAGAGAGGGATTAACTGATCACAGAGAAATCCAGGCAGGGGATTAGAAGATGATTTCTAATAGCTGTGCAGGAGTGAGGTTGTGGAGCAGCTTCCCTAAGGTAGTAATGGTGTTAAAAATCATGATGCGTGGATGGAGGGAAGGATAGATGGATGGAGCTGCCTGGAGCTAGTGTCCTGGTCTGTGTCCCTAATTGCTACCTGCTTTCGGGTCCTGCTGCAGCATCCAGACCTGAACCTCTACATCTACTCCCTTGCCTCAGCTTTTTTCGTACACACTCAGCCAAACCTCTGCTGGTTCAGATTGGTTTCTGCTGGTGTCCTAGAACTGAATTTATTGAAACAGCAGGAAAATGGGAACCATCCCTCCATGTTATACATAGAATAGTTTGTCCTGATGTCCAGATGTGGATCGGGTCTTCTGACTTTTCTTGACTAAGGAGACCTCAGCCATTCATCAAGGAGGAAATCTGGCTTCCATACCCTGTGTGCCGCCTGGAGTAGCGCTCTGGTCCACGTTTCACCAGCATGGCAAATTACGCTGTGTTAAGCGGTGTTGCTGGGTTTCCATGGCAATACTTGAGCTAATTAGCGCACAGAGGAGAGGGAGGAAGAAAGGCAATCTGTCCTTAGTGATGACTGAGCGTGACAAGGCTGCTGGATAAAAGGAGTTCTGAATAGATGCTCTGAAGATGACCAGTGAACTGTGAGCATGCCCGTTGCTTCGTAGGAGAATAAGCAGGAAAAAGAAAAATATATCTATGTTACCCTGACCTCACAGCAGTCTGCATCCCATTTCTTTGGCAATCTGGAATATGGTTATGTTTTTATAATAAGTAGTCCCCCCTGCCAAAATGTATGAAAGCAGAATTCAGATGACTTTTCATTTTTGATCAAAGAAGGCGGTTCAATTCAATTTTTGCTGTTTAAAACACTAAGTAAAATGAAATAAAGCAAGCTGAGTGCATGAAAGAGTCAGAATTTCAGTATTTGGACTGCATCTCCCAGTGTCCTACCAGACTGATGTAAGGAGTTACCATTATCTCTCTTTAGTGGTGGCTGCATGTTGACGGGTAAGAGTGAAGACCAGACAAGGACTCTCTCTAGCTGGTTCCAATCTCATTGCCCTCTCGGGAGTGAGAGCTCCACGGACAATTGTTGGAAAGCCTGGAGGACTGGCTCGTGTGTGTGACCAGGGGGTTTGTCCCCTGCTGAGCCCTTTTCAGACATTGTGCCACGGAGGGGTCCTCAGATCTTTGACTGTTGTCACTTGGATTTTGTAAACTGTTGAGCACATGCACTGGTTGCCCAGAGAGGTTGCAGAGTCTCCTTCCTCTGGAGATATTCCAAACGTACCTGCGCACGCTCCCCTGCAGTGTGCTCTTAGGTGACCCTGCTCGAGCAGGAGCTTGGAGTAGATCTCTAGAGGTCCCTGCTAACGTCAACCGTATTGTGATTCTGTCACAGTTGAGGAATGGTCCATTGTGTCAGGTTACCCTAATGGGATGTTGTACTGATTTTTCCTGTTATTCCACCATTTTGGTTTTCTTCCATGGCTGCCAGGGCTGCTCGGGAGGGCAGGATCTTCTGGCAGTTGTCTGCAGAAGGACAATGAAAGACCAGAAGAGATTTTCTCATAAGGTATCCATCCTTTCCTGGCCTCAGCACTGCAGGCTTGTGCCTTCCCTGTGACTGCGCTCCACTAGGGATACTGCAGCCGGCAATGCTGGGCCCAACAAGGCAGCTCGGAGGTGCACGCTGCAGCGGGCTGCTCCTGAGGCAGAGGCAAGCCACTGCATGGGATTGGGAGCCACCAACCTAAATTTCTCCTATTAGTGTGTGCAGAATCCTCATAGCACTCTGTGATGGGGTTTCTTTGAGATAAAGCAGAATGTTGTGGAGCTACTGGTGGCCGGGACTGTGGGGGAAGCTCTCGAGGAGGTGTTCAAGCCTGCAGGCAGGAAAGATTAATAGTTACTCTTCTCCAAAAATATCCTTGCACGTGTTTGCACAGGTGAAAACTTGCAAGGGCAAGCTCTGCATTTGGCATCCTCTGGTCCCCCAGGTGGTTCTGCACGTGCTGCTGGCTCTGCACATAGGCATGAGCTTCCTGCAAGCTGCTCCCCACGTGCAGCACTCATGGAAAAGGAGGGCATTTGACGGGCACATTATAGCAACTGATGCTTTGCCTTTCCAGTAGCTATCTGGAAAGACGCATGTCCAAACCTGATGAAATCACCTAGTCTGTATTTTAATTCCTCCAAATCGATTCAACGGAACAAATATTCACGTGTCCCCCTATGGCTTCTATGTGACCCAAGGAGGTGAGTATTTGGATCCTCTTGAGCATCATGAGCAACAATGTGAGCTGCCCTTCATGACGGTGCACCTTTATTGAGATAATTTGTAGGATTTATGTATATTCACACTTAATCGAGGCAGTTTTAGCTGAGGCGATGTGGAGGAAGGCCAGAGAGTAAATGGGGCAAGTTGCCAGGAGCCTTCAGCAGCCTTCTTGGCAGAAACAGTGCAGTAGAGACAAAGTCTACGGGGTGCTATCGAGGCCATTACGGGGACTATGGCAAATATTTGGGATAGCTTCCATGCTTGTCCTATTTCACTGAGACTTCCAACAGCTTCTCCTTGTCCTGGAATGTCTCTGTGTAAGAGCCTGTGAACTCGTACGGTCCCCAGCTTGGCAGCTCTCCCCTGGGCGGCACACTCGCCATCCGCTTCTACTGGCTTTGATTTGAGAAAGAACTTCTAGGTGGTTAGATGTCTGCTTGGAGATGTTTGGATGCTCTGCCTGCTCTTCAGGTGAAAGCAGAGAAGGGCTTTCTGGCTTTGGCCTTGGTTACGGAGGTGGCACTTGTGGTGCTGGGATGCGCTTGGCTCTCTGCAGTTCCTCCCTGCCGCTTCTGAGGTCCTGCAGTTACTTTCTTATTTGTTTCTTTCTTGAAAGGTTTCCTTGCCTTATAGAAAGGAGATGAGTCCTTGGTTGATGTTGTGGTTTCAGATGGTTAAAATGGAGATTTTCTTCATTGCAGGAAACGTGCTCCTTGCTCCCCCCATTACATAGACATTATACCTCTCCTGGAACTATTTAAACTGTGTTAGTGCACTCTCTGAAATGGCAGTTTAGCTGAGCTTTTAGCAGGTTTAATCTCTTTTCTAGATATTAATCCTTCCAGAACCTTTGATGAAATTTGTTGCTTTTCTCTGAATCCCTCCCACGCTGTCAGTGTCTGCCTGAGATGAGCTGCATCGTGCAGAACCAGCCCTGAGTGCAGGGGCTGTGGCAGCTTTTGATGCGTCTTGCTCTTGTTTCACAGCATTGCAAACTCCCTTTGGACCTCCTGCCCCTCTTAGTCTTATGCTTCCCTGCCCCACAAGCATCTCTCCCTCTGACTATGGCCTGGGACGGTTTGCCTCAGCTTTATTATCTCCCTGCATTTCTTTTAGGAAATTTCTTTTCTTATCTCTGTTCTCAGAGATATTTGCAAGTTTCTCCTATTTAATATCATCAAGGAGCATTACTGAATCGTAACAGCTGCTCCACCTCGACATGCAGATGTGAAGGTAATGAGGACTGCAGCAAGGGCCCATCCTTTCTGGTTGCCTGCACTGTCCTTCCTTGTCTTGCACTACTTTGTGGACTCCTTAAGGCTGTGCAACAACAAACCAAACCTGTGATCCACGTCATCCAAGTGGCTGAACTGGAGGGGAAATGATCTTGTGTTTAGTCATGTTGCCATAGAAATGACATACATTGCATATGGGGCAGTAGGAGACGCTGGACAGGCTGCTGTATAAAGCATTAGGTATGAAAAAGTAGGGCTTGAGCTGTCAAATTGTGCTGAGATTTCTTACCTCCTCTGGAGTTGTGCTGAACCGCCTGGCCCCTTCACATGTCCCAAAGCTTGAATTCATCTTCCTAGCTTAGCTTGGTGACAGTGTGTGTGTGCTCCCACTATGCCATGTACTTGACATACGACTGGGTGGCCGAGTCCCTTGAGTCTTCCTTCACGAGAGGACACCGTGTCCCTGTACTCAGTTGAACTGCAGCCTCAGAATCCAGCCCTTCTGAGCTACAGCCGAGCTTTATCTCAAAGTCTCTCCTTGACCAAAAGTGGCCATTAAATGTAATTTGAAATTCTGTGAGAGTAAGGTAATTTATGACTTCCGTGCCAGTGCTAGAGGAAGGAAAAGCCCTGAGATGTGAGGTGTGCGGTAGTGATGGGAACTTGCCAGAGGGAAAGAGATTGCGTTGCATCTTGCCTGTTGTTTTTTTACTTTCTATGAATGGACCATAAAACAAAAATAAATGAGCTGATCTGAGCTCCTATCTCATTTTTGTAGGGCATGTTTAAATGAAGATTTATGCCTTAGACTAACAGCTCCTTAGAGTCACTTAATTCTTCTAGGTGGAGTATGTATCTAGGCCAGTAGTAAAAATTCCTTACAAAATGTCTTGGAGAGGGTACTCACCAAGTACGTTCTCAAAGAGGACATGTTGGATGCTTTCAACAAACAATATCAATTTTTAATGTTACTAGAATAGATAGTGTGTATGGGTCTTGCCATTGTGTTCTCCTAAAGCTTTGGGAATATTTTGAAATTGTTGCTGTGAAAAAGGGAAATTAGTGAGCAGTGAAACAGGCTGCAGAGTAGCAAGGTGTGCATGCTCTTGTATTGGATGTACTAGATTAGTTGAAATAGGTACCAAAGTTTCTTATTTTGGAGATTTGACCAAGTTGTACTGTCAAGAAACATTATCTCAGAGCATGTTGTTCACAGCAGAGACTTTAGGGAATTCACCTGAGTGCTCCTATCCTACATCTGCTTCCCCTCCTCCCTTTTAGGAGCAGTGTCCTTGCAGTTGGCTGAGGTTTAAGCATCGCATTTTTCCGATACACTGTACTAGCCTGCGTGCTGACAGGCCTGGCTGTGCTGCTCACCCCAGTGTGCCATCCAGGTGGCATCTAACGTTCGTGCTTCTTTGGCTCCCACAAAATCCTTTTGGAAAGGGTCGGAAGTTTTTCATTAGGTCAGACTCTCCCAGCTTCATTAGATGGTCCATTTCCTGAAATTTTCTCTCCTAAAAGTAATGAGCCACATCCTTTAATGGATTCACTGCCAGGAAAATATATTTCTGAAAGGAGTAATAATTATATAGTGGATATAATTGAGTATAGATCACTTGCCAGGCAAGTAACATGTGCTGTGGCTGAAGAACCTCAGTGAGAATCCGCCTGGGCTAGCAGACTCCAAAGAGCTGGGCCCTGACAGCTCCATTTGGGAACATTTCAATCCAGATCCAAGCTGGGCTGTCTGTACCTGCACGGAGCATCCTCCCCAGACTGTCATTCACATTTTACACCAGCTTTACTCTATAAAGTCATCACTGAAATCTGTCGGCCGAGACCTCGGGCGCTCGGGTTATATATTCCTCCAAGCAAGAACCAGATGTGTTTGATGAACCTAGGCTTGCAGATGTTCGGATTGATCTTAGTGTCACTACCCGCTGGGGTAAGGACAGAGCCTGACGGTACAAAGCGGGCTGACTGTGCTCAGTACATACCTGGGAAGAGCAGTGCCTGAGGAAAGCAGGGAAGCTTGGATTAAAGATTGGCGTTGTGAAGCTGTTAGCCTGTCTTTCGACGATGAGCCCTGCTGTGTCTGTTCCTCCAGCTCTGTTCAGTTCCACTTCTGCACCCTGTAGCCAGAGAAGGTCTTCAGTGGTTGTCCCAAGCACACAGGGCAGTGAGTCCAGCCCAAGTAGGAGCTTTTATGTTTGCTCCTCTCCAGGAAGGCCAGGGCAAGGCAACGTCCTGTTGTCACACAAATCCCTGGGGCCCATTCCAGTCCTCTGCAGGTCAATGGGATGGGCCAGGCCAAGGCAAGGGAGGATCTATCAAAGATCATCAGTAGCTCTATCAAAGCCTCCCAGCCAGATATGAGCATCGCTAGTGGCTACCTGTTGCTCTGGGGTATACCATGTCCCAGCAGGACTTGGATGTTTTCCACCCAGACATTGGGTTAGATTTTACATCGGCTCCTTTTGCATTTCCCCTCCGATCTGAGAGTTGGTGGGATTTTTATTGTTGTTGTTTGTTTGTTTTAGTGTAAGTACTTTGAAAGTAACTTTGTGGTTCACCTTTAGAGTTGCCGTTTGACTTCTCTGTCGTAACTCTTCCTCATTGGTGATTAATTGCAAAGGACGTGTTCCGACTCCAGCCTGTGTCCTGGGGTGCCTGTCGCAGCAATGATGCACTAGGCGATTACTCACTCCCCTTAACCTGACAGCTGTATTTCTGTCTTTTACTAGGTAGCGACCTTGGCCAGGTGTGTGTGTGGTTGTGGGTATGTTCATGGTTGGAGGGCACTAGGGATGTGCAATTTTTAGCTTGGGTGCACTATGCGACCTTCATTTTACCCTCAAAAAAAAAAGAAAAATTGAGAAGGAAATATTGCAGGGAACAGGCGGAGGGTTATTTCTGGAGGTAGGTGAATAATGCAAAAAATTATTAGTTCATAACCCTTTCAGGTAACTCAGTTGTTTGCCTTAAGATAGTGTTGCAAATCCTAGTGCAAATATCCATGCATGTGCAATCCAGACATCTTGAAAAGGGTGTGCAATCCAGGCCAGGGACAGAGTAGTGCCAAGGTGCTCAACTAAACGTTTAAGGAAACTATGAAAAATCACTATTTTAAGCAATAACAGGAAAGCAAATAATTTGCAAACAGCTCACAGCCAAATTAGACCATAAAGAGTTGTCAAATCGTTACAGGTACCAAATAATAACGTGAAAAACGATCTGTTCTGGGGTAAGTCACCAAGAAGAAAAAGCTGCTCAAATCAGTACACATTTCCTGGAGAGATGCCCATCGTTTAGGCACCTTGCACTTTAATTCCACTCTTAACTTGAGGCATCCGCCTCATAACGTTTGCAAGTGAGTTGTAGTCTGGTTTGGGGAGGGGGTTGCAACAAGTGTCTGCTGTGAATTGCCCCCGTTAAAAGAGCATTTTGGCTGCATCTGCTCTCTGTAACATCGGAGCTGCCGTCGGCAACCGTGTCCGTTCATCACTTACCTGGGTGCAATTGAGCAAAGCAGCTTAGAGGGGAAGGCTGAATATCCCATGCTGATCTGGCCAATCCATGTAACAGGCTTATGGGGCTCGATGACAATCTGCAGCAGAGTTACATGCCTTAACTAGCATCTCTTATTACCTTGCTGGCAAGACAGCTTTTTCCATCTGGGATTGTTCATCCAGCCATGCCCGGACAAGCCGCAGTGGTGGAAACGTGCTGTTTCTTGAGCCATTGCTCACTTTAGGCTTTCATTTAATTGCACTTTCCCATAGGCATTGGGTCTGTGAAGCAGTTTGTAGATGGCATTCCCCTCTTCATCCTCATCCACAAATGGGCCCCTCTGGCCATACATCCCAGGGAGCTGCTGAGTGACTCAGGCTAAGAAATGGAGAGATGGGGATGGCAGATGGGAGCTGAGCAGTGCAGTCAGTGCAACTCCCGCATCCCAACTTTTTATCTGTCCTGGCCATGGTTCCGCACTAATGACAGTCACTACCTTTTAATCGCCAAGTGCTCATCGCCTTCCTAAAAATAGCAGCTTTTTAAAAAATGATATCATTCTGGCCTCACCCTGCAATCCTCATATACGGGAATATGCATTATTAAGCCTATTACTTAAGATGTGTTTTAATACATTGCAGTCCAGCCTGACATAATCGAGGCATCTGCTTCATCTCTACAGGGTGTTAGGAATGCGCGGCAATGACTGATGTCCCAGTGGGGATCTCGTTGCCTCTTCCTTGCGTCCGGCCGTCCAGGAATGAGGCTTCAGTTTCATAATCGCAGACCTGCTTTGGAATTAATTTCCTTTATGTGCTTTAGACCCTGGCCAACTGTGTCAGCTTTGCTACAGCGAGTATCTGTCTTTGCATGCTCCAGGGCTTTCCGGGGCTAACTCGGACTTTTCCTCATCACTCCCATGGTTTTACAGGCATCACCGACTCTTCTGGATGCAGTTGCAGCCCCATGTTGCGGCTGTTTCTATTAGTGGGAGTGGTGTGGCAAATAACTAGGATAAGATGGAGAATAAGAGCAATACCCTGTAGGAGGCCAGGTGATTGCAAAAAGGGAAATTCTCCTCCTTGTACTTAACCTGCCCATGATTGCACCTCTTCAGAGAATAAGCAAACCAAGTAGAACTGCCCTCCCATTTGTTTGGTGGAGGAGCCGCATGGCTAATCCGCTGTGATTGCGCATCGTTCAGTCTGTGTAATTTCTGAAGACAGGTTAAAAAATAAATGTGCGATCAAAGGGCCCAGCAGGAGATGGTGCAAGAGCAAGCGGACGACACAACGCGGTGAGGTGACCTTCCCTTTGTGTTCGCCTGCTCCGAGAGCTCAGCAGATCTGCCCTGCATGTGAGAGCCCCCCAGGCAGTGGCACGAGGCTCCCCAGCTGCAGTTCCAGCCCGCGCAGCTTTTGTGCTGCACAGGCTGCTGTCCTGGGGGAGCATCTCAGGCTGGAGCTATCAATGCACCCCCGGGAAATCTTTTGAGATTGCTATTGCAATAAGTGCAATTAATGGCCCTGTGATTAATGGCACTATCGATCTGTGTCGCAAGTGTTGCCGCACGGGAGGGAGCGATGCCGTTAAGACGCACAAGGGTAGACTCAGCCGGGATGCTGTCCTCAGGGAGCAGAGGGATTGCAGTGGTGCCCTCATCTGGCTGGGAGCTTCTAGGTTGTTTGCATCTCTTGCTCTGCTGGGATTGAGTCCAACACTGATTGCTTTCTCTGGAATAAATCTCTCTAGATTTCTGATTGAAGGTGTTTTGGTTGCTGCTGCTGTGGAATGGCCTGTTGCATACGATAGGAAAGGCTGTGGTTATGTTACTGCTATTTTACAGTGCTTTTGTACTCCATAAGCATAGGCCCTGTCTTCACAAGAGCGATCTGAATGAACGGCGCAGCTTCACCTTGCTCTGCCTGCGGTTGCCGCTGCACACAAGCGCTGCACGGAGTTAACGCAATGCTGATTTGCAAGGGTGTATTAGCTAATAACCTAAGGGAGAAATAAATCCTGGCCCAAAGGTTGTTTGTGTTACCCAGAGACCAGGCTTTCAGGAGCTTTGGAGACACTCAGGGTTTTGCAAGGAGATGGAGGTCTGCAGCGGTTGTTCAGCAAGTTAATTTTGGATTAAAGGCTGTTACTGGAGGAGGTTCATGTGACTGACAGTGGCTTGCTTGGCCTAACCACAAACTGAGTGACCAGCCTGAGAGGTCTTCTGCTCTTCTGTGTTCATTTCAGTCTCCATGGATCAGGAAGCCCCTGGTTTCTTTTTCCAGTTGGCCAATGAGAAGCCAGTAATGTTGCTCAGTTGGGAACACTCGTCAAAATTTTGCAGCAGTGGCTGCTTTCAGCCAAGCATGTTTCATCCTTGGCTGCCTCACTGTGGGCAGGAGCAGATGGTGCCCTCCAACTGGGCATTGCGGCGCTGGAAGTGAGAAAAGTCGGGGCAAAGCACCTGGCTGAATGACGACAGAGATTCGGCTGTTCCCCAAATTCTTCTCCCAAGGTGCCCCATCTTGTCAAGCCAGAGTGAAGTTCCTTTGCAGTTGCAGAGCCAGCTTCAGGCTAGTAGAAATAAACCCTGCAGTAATGTGAAAGAATTTGTAGAGCTTGGGGTAGAGAAGTGAGATGTACTTTAAAAAACAAATCTCACACAGTGATCCTGGCACTCTTTTGGAGAGAAAATGCTCTAAATAAGATTGCTAGAGAGGGGATGCCAGGGTACTTGGAGACCATTGCTATAGGAGTGTCTTTCATGTCATCTGCAGTCCCCTCTTCCCTTCCTCTCTCTTGCGTTGCTCCCCGTACTTGCTCAAGGACTAGGGTTAAATGGAGTAATTCCATCAAATAACGTCCTGTGGTATTATGCTTATTCCTTCTGCTTTTATTTTCCTACTTTCTTTGAGGGTGATAGTTATTTTATCTAGACAGATCCTAGAGTCAAGCTGCCCCCTTTGAGCTTCTCTATTCTTTTCCTTGGAAGTTTCCTCCAGTGGCTTTGGTAGCAATCCCTCCTTTTTGGCCAAGGTCTTTGGAAAGCTTTCATGTAAAAGGTGACGATAGGGATTGTTTGCCAGATGGGCACTTTGCGCTTTGCTGACACTAGTCAGGGCCATCACAGCTAGGTGAGCTCAGCGGAGGTTTTGCAGCGATATGCCACAAGGTTTATTGTGGGACAGCTTGCAATGTCCCTGCCATGCTCTCAGCTTGGCATTTGTGGCAGTCCTGCATCCCAGAGTTGACCACTTGCAGAGTCCTCTGGAAACCTTTTTTTTACTGTTTGTTGTTGTTGTCATTCTCTTTTGGCAGCAGCTCCAATGTAATTCAGTATTTCCAATGGCCTTGTTCCATCCTGGAAATGAAACTGGGCTAGAAGATGAAGGAAAGTCCATGCGGACCTCAAGGTGAAATGATATAATTCCTTTATGCTCAGTCTTCTCACTCTCAAGTGTTTACCTGTTGTGCATGAGTGTCAGGAGCATCTTAAACACCTTTAGAGTGAGATTCGTTGAATTACAGGATGTTTTAGAGAGCATGATGGAAACCTGTACTGAAAAATCATTGCACGAGCAGAAGTATGTAATTCTAACCATGCAGTAATAATATCATGTGTTCTTAGTACACGTTCCAGAAATGTGTCGGTTGTGCACATAATTAGAGTCTTTTTCCATTTTTCCTTTCCTCATTAAATTCTCTGGTGGCAATAGGAGGTAGAAGGTGCCAGCATGGTCTTAGACTCTTCATATGTCTCATCTGGCACTCAGCTTGGCCATGGCTCTGTGTTCAGCGGAAGGGGACGCGGGCCCGCCGGTGAACGACGACTCCATTCTGGGCAGTTTGCTAGACCATGGCCAACTGTCATGGTTGATCTTCACTATTCTACCCACAGAGAAAGTTGTTTCTTCACCCCAGACAGTTAGTGCTTGGCTGTGTCCTGAAGTCTACTGCAAAGCAGTAAAAATTATTCTCAGTTCTGTTATTATGAAATGCTCTGGGGCATTTGTCCTGCACTGATGCTACTTGATGAAAGCACTGAGAAAATTTTCTCTTTCGTCTCTTCGTTTCAAACAACCAAATGACAAGAATAATTGATTTCAATGGGATCTAGGACTTTTATCTGGAAGACAAGCAGTGCTCAGTGTGTATCAAACACACACGTACGTTATCACCTATTGTGCTTTCCTAACTGCCTCACTGTTCTTGTAAGTATGACACTTTCCCCAAATAATCGCATCCTCCTTATTGTAAATTCGAACAGCTGAGATTTTGTGAATTCTTCAAATGGGCTAGGAGCACATTGCATTATTTATAATAGCAATTTCCTACTGGGAAGCTACTGTGTCTGGGTGAATTTGATTTAAGAATCTGATTATTTTTATTGTGATCGTCACTATTAAAGCCAGTTTGTGGTTGCCCTGTTTTAGTGATGGCCAAATTGTAGATGGGATAAACTTCAGATGCTGGAAATGTAAACTTCTGCATCACCCAATTAAGCAAAGAGATATAGTCATTTCTAGGGCATGATTCACCTCACTTGAAGGTAGACAACTGAAATAGCTGAGATGAATCACAGTCCAGATGTGCCCCTTTCTCTTCACTAGTTATAACGGAGTCCCAACAACTGTCTCAGATGTTGCATGGTAGAATTAGGGTAGATGAGTCTCTTCCAAGGTCTTCGGTTGAGTAGCCTTGACCACAGTGAAAAGACCCGTATTTGAAATTTGAGGTTTAGGCATTTTTGAACCAGCTTCAGCTTTAGCCTTCAAACCCTAAATCAAGAGATATAAAGTTTCTGGAGTGGAGAGTTCCTGTGCTGAATTTTCTCGGAAAATACATTTTTTTTCTGACACCTCTCTAGTTCTTCATCTCTTGCTGTTGTAGATAACAAATTCTATCTCTGTAACCCTGCCTTGAAATAGTCAGGCAGCTTCACAGGTAGTACAAAGTGTCTTATAAAATAAATCAGATCTGAACTTTTTCATTTTGAACTCTGGCATTCTCTCGATGGACTCAGCATGTTGGATGGCAGAAATCATGCAAAAAGCGCTGTTTTTCTCTGTCTGCAAGACCCTGCCATCTCTTACAGCTGGCCAACGCAAAAAGTTTAGAGATTCAATTTTGTGCATCTCATTGAGCTTGGTAATGCACTTCTGCAGATTGGACTAGGGCAGTCTAGGATACAGTTGGGTTTCAGTGACATTTTTTGTGGTAACTCAGTGCCTAGGACTGCCTGCATGTGAAGTGGCAGCCCAGTCTATGCCAGCTGGAGCAGAAAAAGCAGAAACACAGCGTCTGCGTAATAGCTCTCCTCCTGGTTCACCCTCAGTAAAAAATGGACTAAAATACCCAATGGCATTAACAAAAAGAAAGGAGTGTCAAGCCAACCTGATTTATTTTTTGATGAGACAACTGATTTTCTAGACAAAGAGGATGCATTCAATCTCATCTGTTTAAATTAACCAAATGCAAGATTACTCCGAGACATCAGTAAGAGGTAGCCATTGGAAAGACAGGGGAGATGGAATGTATTACTAGAAGACTTCTCTGACACAGTACAGGAAATATTGCATGTTGTTTTACAAATCCCTGGTAAGGTCTCCTTGGGAATAGTATTTACAGCTCTGGTCATCTGTGTTCAAGTAAGATGCAGCCAAAATATCTAGATGCCTGGAAGGGTTAGGGAAATGCTCAGGGGAAAGACGAGCCGTCCAAGAAGACAAGACTGAAAGAAAAGAGCTTGCTTAATGTGCTTTAAGAAAAGCACAGGCTGAGGGTGGGCATGTGATGGTCTCTGTAAATACGTGAAGGGTGAACACTACCGAGGCTGAAGAGCTCAGTACTGGCACAGGAACAAATCACTGTTTACTGGCCACGAAGAGATAGAGGGTGAAGAAATATCCTTGGGCTCCCTTGAGGTTTTATCTGATTTGTATTTATGAAAGCCCTTAGAAACCTGGATGGCTCAGAGTAACACAAGGTGTTGTAGGGAAGCACTAGAACTCACCACCACCTGGGCTGAGCATTCAGTCCTTGGATTCAAATCAGAAGTCAGGCTTCATAAATAGGTTTTTTTTTCTTCAGATTTAGCTACTCCTAGCCTGAGGCCCCAGTACTAGGATGGGCTGAGGGATGGTCCTATACCATCCAACTGCAGCTACTGCAAGGTTCACTGGGTTCCTCTGCTGCCCAGCTCCTTGCAGATCTACATCAAATGCCCAAATACATGTGAGATAAATACCACAGAGGGCCCCTAATGTACTGATGTGCAAGTTCAGCAAACAGATCAGGGTCCATTGCTCAACTTTAAATAGTAGCTTGTTATTAACTGGTGTGTTGGTGCATCTTGGTTTTTATCTTGTTTTTTTTTTCTCTGTTATCAGGTCATCTTGCCAGGGTTGTACCTATGAAGACTCTCTATGATATATGTAGAGGTCATGTTTCTTTTACAGCTGATTGTGGATTCAAAAGGATAATTTGCCATTTTTTGCTAATATCTCTGGTTTCTTTGAACTTGTTTTTTTTTTTTTTTTTTTTTTTTCCCCTCCTTTGGCAGCATGAATGTGAGAACCTCTATGTGATCACTGGAGTCGGGGAAAGGGCACAAAAGATATCTGGGCAGGTGTCCAGTGCACGTGTCCCACCTTCCATTCTGAATCCTTCTCTGGCCTTGAGCTTGCCTTCTCCATTTTCCTTGTTTGCAAAATGGAAGTGGAAGAGCATTATTTTACTTCATCTGCTAGAAGGGCAAGAGAAGTGAGCTGACTAGTTAAATCTTTGCTTTGAGGATGAAAAGCACTAAGTGTCAAGTTGGACTGTCTTAGATTTTGCTTTTCTTATGTACAGCCGACTGTAACAATTGAAGAGTGGAAAGGGCAGCTGTAATCATTGCAAATCTAAGAAGCTTGATCTCTTAAAGGAAAGTCAGCTCAAGGAGAACTGTAAATCAGTCTTTTTAACAAGTTCTGTTGACTGAACTGTCCACAGGTCTTGAATGTTCTCATGCAATCATGTCAAGAATGCCCTCAGTGATGCTAAAAGATTTGCTGCAAGTCTGTACTGTGCAGGCCGTTATAAAAACAGATATTTTGGTAAGACCAACTTGTAAAAAAGTGGTTAAGATCTCTAACAGTGCTCCTGTGCTTATTTACCCTCTGCGATGGGCCCTTGTCTCTATGCGTTGTATGGTTTTCCTAAACGGAGAGGGTATCTGAGGTTGGGGGAGTGTAGTCACATGAAAGGTCTGTGTTGTTGAGCCCTTCTCTTGCCAAGTTGAGACTCTGCTTTGGAGCTGAGCACCAGGTGCATCTACGAGTGCAGAATTAACGCGCGAGCTGCAGGCTGGCTCTGATGAGCAGATTAGCATAGGGGTAAATTCTGTATTTGCTAGGACAGCCTTATTGTTCAGTGCTGAATTCCTGCAGCGAGCAAAATATAAATGCAATTTATTATTCTACTAAATCAATGACTATCATTCTGAGGAACAGCAGGGGTCCCAGGTACGGTTGGATGATTTGTCTTGTGGATGTACAAACATCAGTTGTTTGTACAAGTCTTTTCTGCAAGCACTGAACAGGGGGTTGCAGAAAACGTGGTGGCCTGAAGCCTTGCTGATGAAAAGCGTCTACCTCTAGGTTATCGCGGTGGTGCTGGCCCTCTTATGCAAACCAAGCGTTCATGTGAACGCTTCGGGATCTTGTAGGACTCAAGCTTGGCCTCGGTCCAGTTTCTAGTGGGCAGGGATTTGCGTCATGAAGGCTGGCAGCACAGCCATCATGAGAAGGTTACTTGTAGGCAGAGCGAAACCATTGGGACTGATCCCAAGGTTGCACATAGATCAGCAGGATGGTACAGTGCCCTCCTTACCTTTGCTGCACACCCTGAGGATTTCAGGGTTGACAGGATAGCACCAGCATTGAATTAATGCTAAATTCACAGTTTAAAACAAATATATTCTCAATATGTTAGGAACTTTTACCACCTCCACTCCAAAATTCATTGTAATTCATTGCTTGGAGCTGCATGCAATGCCTTCCAAACCTAGAGATCAGATTATTTCCTTTAATGGCACAAGCTTTAGGAAACCGCAGTGAAAATCAAATACCCTTGCAAGGCACCATCAGTCTATTAGGAGCTACCTAAATTACACTTGAAAGCCGAGTGCCTCGATAGGTGAGCACGGACGGGAATATAGCTCGGCAGTGACAGGCAGAGGGGAGATCTTGCTTTATACACGTGTGGGCCAGGACCTGCGAGATGTTGACCGTGTGCACATGGTGGTCACTTCTGCAGTCCCCCAGCCAACCCTGATGTGACTAAGAGCACAATGGCTGTTGGTACAAATGGTTGCAGATTGGATTAATATTTTTTTACTTATGTGTGGATGGAATATACAAATGTATTACAGGTCAGAATGGGGAAAAATGCTTTATTATGGTTAAGCATGGGGTTTTTTGCATGTTGTGGATTTGAATGTGCTAATTTTGGAGAACAGAGCCTTTACTGACTGTCTCTCTCTCTTTTTTTTTTTTTTTTTTTTTTTTTTGTGTTTTTAAAGCTGATCAGTGGTGGTTCTATTGTAAGTGCTGAGGCAGTATGGGATCACGTCACCATGGCCAACCGGGAGTTGGCGTTTAAAGCAGGAGACGTTATCAAGGTCCTGGATGCTTCCAACAAGGACTGGTGGTGGGGTCAGATTGATGACGAAGAAGGATGGTTTCCCGCCAGCTTCGTGAGGGTGAGTGGCTTTCCTCTTTGTTCCATCGCAGTGTCTTGTTGCCAGTGTTATTTGAATCGGTCAGTGGACTGAATTGGCAGTCTGACCTGATGGTAAAAGGAGAGTCTTGCCCACATGTTTGCCACCACTTATGTTTTCTATCAGCAAGAAGGGAGCAAAGAAGGTTCAAAGGAAATATGAAGGAGTAGAGGGCAATCGGAATGGATACTGGCTCTGCGCTATACTCCTGTGATCCAGAGTGCCTTCTCTGGGTCCTCCACATGTTGTGAACTCTCTCCGTAGGCAGCTCTTCCTGGCTCCTGGAAAACCAGGCACCTGTTCTGCAGGCTTTGGGTAAATGATTTTGGGATGCCTAAAAGTTTATGCAGGCTACAGGAGGCCTGCATTTGGGAGAACTTTCTTGGCTTCATGTAGCACAGGGAGATGTCAGCTCTCCCCCTTCCACAAACCTCCTTGAGCTCTGGCTCTTCCGCACTATTTGATGTAAAATTGACTAATTAATCCATGACCAGCTTTGATTATTTTTTTATGAGGACAAGGAGCGCATCTCTCGTGACGGGTGTTGCATTGGCGTAGGCTTTGCTGTGTCTGGGCTGCTCTGGTGGTGATCTGGCCTCTCACAAATTAGTGTTCCAGCACATCATTTATTATCTCACTGTGTCTGACGAGAGCAAAGGCACAAGAAGACGCCCTTTTTGCTGCCGTCAGCTCCTGCCACTGTATTAGGGCACTCTCCAGGCTTCCTCGAGGAGTCAAGACACCGACATTGACCTTGTCTGCTTCCTTTTTCTCTCCTTTCTGTGGAGGGTGCGATAGGCGGGATCAGAGATTTAATTCCTTTTGAAGCTTAGGAAATACAGTTCAAAAATGAAGATTTCTTTTGCCTTGTAAAATTGTCTGAAAGACAACTTTCCTTTGAACCTCCTGGGCAATTTGACAAGCTGGCTGGCACTGGAGGAGACTGTTTTCTGTGAAGCACACAGCAAAGACCATGCAGCATCCTAAAGCAGTGCAGTATGTGCCTTGGCTGTCTGCCTGTCTAGTTCTCCCCCAAATCCGTACCTGTTGAGACATTCCTGCATCAAGATCCCCCTTTGCTTTTGTTGAACTTATACCACGCTTGGAAAATAGCCCTCTGGATTAAAAGACGGATTAAGACTCATGACCAGGTGTTTCCCAGTGGTGTATAAGGACCGTGGCTTAGGGAGCCCAGACTTCCCTGGGTTTCTGCCTCTCTCTGCTCCCAATGGACAGGTGTCGTCTTCTGTCTCTCCTAGGACTGGCCAGCTCTATACGCAGGAGATCGGGGCTGGAACTGGAGCCTGAGCTCCCTCCGTGAAAAATCCCATCACGAATCCCAGAATAGGGAATAGTGTTTGGTGTTTTGTTGACTATGACTCTGGGAGATTGACCCAGCTCCGTGATGGAGATGATAAATTATCAGAGTAAATATTCTCACCTGCACTGCTAACACCTCTAATTCGTGTTGCAGGCTGGAGGGGCTGAGTTATAAAAATCTTTATTTTTCACTTGACTTAGAGGCAGGTTTAATTTTTCGATTCATTTACCAGTGTGGTTTTGTTTGTGATTCAGGGGAAAATACTTAATAAATATTTTTTGTCATGTTGTAGGTGTAGCATTCATGGTAGATTTAGTAACAGTCTTGTCTTGCACTATCCTATCTCCTAAAAAGATCCTACTGAACAAGGAAGCCAACTTTGGGGCCCAAAGCCATGGATCTTCTGGCTCAGTTATATTTTTCAGTGGTCCCTAAGGTTCTCAAGGCTGATTTGAGAAGTCAGTACAAACAAAGGGATAAATCAATGACTCTCAAACCAGGATACCCAGAGAAAAGTGTCAGAGCCACATCCTGGTAGTAGCCTTGATCATTAGGATCCTGATTGCCTTTCCCGGCAAGTTTGGTCCCATTTGGTCTAATGTGACAAAATCAATCCTCCCATTAAATCTGCAAGACAATGGGTCACTTACTCCTCTAGTGAGACATTTGTTCAGGAGGTTCAAGACAAGCCCTGGGATTGAATGGTGGGCTCCCAAAGAGGAGACTGCATGTTTTTTGTTGCCACAAATGGTAATTAGTGTTTAAAAATAATTGCAAAGTATTGCATAAAAAAAATATCAGGTGGGTGAAGTCCTGGCTGGCAGCGTGCCTGCAGCCAGCCCGCTCCCTGCTTGCCCTGTTCTGCAAAAGCAGCTGCCATGGGGCTGTCATGTTCTCCTCTGCTCTGCTGCCTGAGCTCGCTTGCTTGCCTCTCATTTCTATTCTGGCAGATTGTTTTTTCCCCCATCCCACTTTATTTACCAAGTAAGACTGAGTGCATCTCGCTAGATGATGCCTGCAACCCCTCTCGAGCTTGCAGGCTGCTGCAACCAGGTTAGGGTCCTTCAGGTCTCGTCAAGAACCATGTAACTTGCAACCTTTTTGCTTTTCATTCCCCTCCATCTTATCCTGATCTGATCACTCTTGCCTCATAAGGTGGTTGTTTTTTCTCTCTATGGTTGTACTGTTGAGCCCTGTTTTTTTTGAAGATGATAGCAGAAAACTGCCTGAGTTAGCTTGAGTGGCTCCATTTCTTCATGCTTAAGAAAAACATTTTGCTTCCCTGTATATCTGTATTTTCCTTATGGGAGTATAGGAGGAAAACAGGACAAGTTGCCTGGCAGAGGCTCAAAACAGGGAAATGAACCCTGGTTCACACAGGAAGAGACAGGGCAGAGCTGAGATCTCTAAAGCCGAGTGTGCACAATTTCAGGGCATTCGAAGGCTATAGGTTTCATAGGTAGTAACAGGGCAGCAAAACAAGATCGCTGCAAAGTTCCTTCCCTCTGGAAGCTGTTTGGATCACTTCAGAAAGCAAAGCTGGCCTGAAAAACCAAGCTTGCGCTGGGACGTCTGACATTTCTTGCTTTGCAGCCAGATCACGTGAAAATTGCTGGCAAAGAAATTGGCACCTGCAAAATCTCCTAACGGGAACGATTCACATCTGCAAGTGCAGAAAACCTGCCGATTCCCTCTGCTTCTCTTTCTACGCAAGCTGTTGCCCAAGGCCGCTGTTATCTGTGTTGTAGCTGGAGCATGAGCCTGAGGAGCCTGGGAGATGAAAGTCATGAACCTAGGGGAACATGGGAACTTCCAGGAGAAATTGGATGACATAGCAATAGTTTGCTGGGGAAAGAGAAAAAGCAAAATAGAGAAGTGAAATTTGGAGCTTAGTAAGCAATGGTGAGTGATTTCCTCTAGGAAGCTGCTGTGTGCAGACAGAAAACAAGTTATGAAATCCCTAAATCATTAGAGAGGTGGATGGGAAGACTAGGAGCAGCCTTAAGGTGGATAATGAAGGAGCTGGGTTTTAGATGGATTAAGATACCTACCCCTACCTTGTATCTCAGTATTTGTTGTCAAGTAAACGTGTCAGGCAGCCACTTAGCAGTGCTCTTGCAGGACATGAAGGTCAACCTTGGTGTCTTTGAGTGTCCCACAGTTGGAAGGATGTGAGGAGGTGGGCACCGTCACAGGAGCAGCAGGGATTTTGCAAAGGATTTTGTGTGCTTGTAATTTCATGTGCAGGGCAGGGAGTTGCTTGGTGCTCTCCTTGCTGAGGATGAACATGAACATCCTTCATGAACAGCATAGCCCTGGGCTGTCTTTATGTGATGCTCTGCAAATGAGTTCCTGCATAGCAGCATGTCCATGCTTACGTGCGAGCTCAAAATATTAGGATTAGCATTTGAAGGGAGGAAATCCATATATTACTTAGCACTCCAGTGCTGCACAGTGGTTAGTTGTCATCCTTTAGGATCTCCTTAAAGAAAACAGAAATGATCTCAGAGCAGAGTATCTGACTGCATAGCCCAGTATTGTATCTCAGGTGCAATGCAAGTGCAACTAGAAAACTAGATAGAATCTGTGGAGGGGGAAAAAAACCTCCAAAAATGAAAATTTACTGATTTTTATTACTGAGAAAATCCTATCCATCCATCTTGGGTGGAGAAGAAGATTAAGTTTGTTGTACAGCTGCCCTTAATCCCTTCAGATGCTAGAAGGCAGAAAATTTCCAGAATATATTTCCTGACACCTCAGCAGTGGTCACTCTCTCGTGTTTACAAGATAAGCTAAGGAGCAAATTTGAGGCTGGGGAGGCTCTGCTGCAACTTCCCGTTCGCTCAGTGCCCAGGTGAGATTTCCCAGGGAAAATGGGGCCAGCTCCCAGGCAGGACTCACCTGTTGGATGTGTGAATCGCTCCTTGCCTTGCAGGCCTGCGTGTTTGCAGTGGCAGTGCATCCGTGGCAGGACACCAGCCGCCATCCCCTGCTCTCTGCTGTGCCTGTGACCTGCCCGTGGGTGGTGGTGGGTGGCAGGGGCTGCCGCTGGCGCTGCTGGCTGCATCCCTGGCCTTGCTGCCCACTGCCAATCCAGGCTCCTGTCAGATTTGGTGGGATGCAACACCCCTCCTCAAGAATCCGTACTGCTAATCTGGCGTGTTGCTTAATGGTGAACCAGTGTCCATAGGTGACACATTCCCTGCTGGTTTCAGCCTTGCAAGTCTCCATTGAAAGGAGATAACTGGAGGCTGGTAAGATGTTCACTTTGCCACCGGAGTCGGTCTCAACGCCTGTTCGAGTGAAATGCCCTCCATATAGAGTGGATCTGTTCAGCGCTCTAAATATACAGCAGTTACAGGTCAGCTAATGTTGGCACGAAGCCACATGGTGGTTTTTATGCACCATTTGGGTAAAGCTAAAATTGATAAATCACATTTATACAGCTTTGACATAAAACTCAGCAAGCATTAACTGGCGCAATGAAATGATCAGCTTTCCCGAGCTCCTGCATCTGGGTCCGTAGGCAAAAGGGGCTCTCTGTATTTGACTCTTTAGCTTCTTTTCGGCCTCTGAAAATTATGGTGTTCTGCAGGAACCAGTCGTGACTTCCCAACTGGGGCTGAGCTAGGAAAGAGGCTACAAGGCTCATGATGAGGCCCTTTTCCAGGTGCCTTTTGTGACACAGTGTCACTTAGTGCTCGCGTTACTCAACCTAATTTTTTTCCCCATAGTTTTTGCCGGCTCCTTTAACAAAACCCTAATATGAAGAGCTTGAAATGGGTTTCTAAAGGCAATTTGTCAGAGCAGGCTCTGTTTTTTTTCTGTGTGCCAGACCTTTAGGAGCGTGTGGGGGAGACTCTATCATCTCAGTGCCTGTGGTTTTTTTTTGCATTGCTGAGGTGTTAAAAAAGGCACAGAAGACTGATTTGGTATTTTAGGGTTGTTGATGGTTGCTGAACAACTGTTGTCTCTTTTTTTTTTTTTTTTGGTACAAAAAAGAAGCGTTTGGATGCACGGCTGTCCAAGCCACAGTGTTATAGTCCCTGTTCCTTGGGACAGGGGCCTGGAGAGGCTCCTTGAACTCAAAACGAGTGGTGCAGCTGACAAGCTGTCGGGAACTTAGTGTCCATCACCTTTCTCGGGAAGTCATCATAGGCTGGCAGCTGTCTTGAGCAGGGAAAATGGGGGATATGAGGCAAAATAAAAAAGAAAATAGAGTCCTGAAGCTGCTTTTCCCAGACTGTCTTTGCTGCACTGACAGGTAGCTCAGTGCACGTGTGGTCAGAGCACAGTGAAGTCCTCAGGCAAAGGAGATGGGTTTTGCCGTTGGTGCTGCCTTGACTCTTATCTGCAGCAGCTCAAGCATTTTAGGCAGGAGGGTGTTTTCAGGAGTCACATGTGTCTAAATCCTAGTGAATAGGGACTGTGGAGTAGGCAAAAATAGCGACCTTTGGAGTATTGTCTAGATCGACTGAATGTGACATTTAATAAGGTACTAGGGGGAAGTAGTGTCACCCACAGTTTGCCTTTTGCACCTTGCTGTCGCCTCCAGCAGCCCATCGCCGAGGTCTGAGCGAGCAGGTTGGCGAAGCAGAGAGGCCCTGGCTGGCGGTGGTGGCCCTGGCACAGAGGACACCGTTCCCACTGCAATAAGTGTAACGTTTCCTGGCACGGAGGCAGCGGGCGCTTCTCCACAAGAGGGTTTGGGAGTTGTAGGAATGTAAAAGCTGAAGTTGTGAGAACAGCCCTACAGTGTCAGACCAAGGGTCCACCCCGGCCAAGGATTGCCTGTGGTTGACTACGAGAAGTGTGTTAAGTCCACACGAGAATTTTGCATGGCCTTTGTTGTGCCCCTCTTTAAAACAGGGCAAGAGGGTTAACGGGAACATAAAAGGCAAAACCACCAACTAAAGCCCGACGCACGGGAATCGACGGTAAAATAAAACCTCAATAATGTAAATAAAATAAACAAAACCCCAGGTTCCCGACACACGTGATCTTTTTTCCCCCCATGGGTTCTGGCCCACTAGCTAGGGTCCCTCCCGGGGCCCCAGCTTTTATTCCTCCCCGCACCCCGGGGAATGAGGCCTTTCCCCTTACCCCTCCTGAAGCTCAGTGC
>JAWLRI010000229.1:4157391-4216227 GCA_034781795.1 Crypturellus tataupa
GGGAACCCCGTTGCTGGGTGGGCGGCCAGGAGCGGCAGATCGCTCCTGGCCCCCACCTTTGGGGTTCCAGGTTGTTCCATGGCATGTAGCCGTGGCAGGCCCCCTAATGGGCATGCGCAGAGCTCTAAAGGTTACCAGGGGGGCACCCTGATTGACAGGGACCCCCCTGTACCAGATCGCTCTGCGCATGCCCTGGGATGGGGTCACCCAAAGGGTGCCCCTTATCCCTAATGGGGCCTGCTAATTGAAAACCCCATTTCCCTACACCTCTTCACCCTGCAAACTGAGAACCCCAGAATTATTCATAGATAATGTAACTGGTGAGGGACATAATCCCCATTTTGTCATTTAAATGGTTGGCCCAAAGTCAGCAGTAGAGCTGGGATGGGAACTCCTCTTTGTGGAACTCTGGTCCAAATTTCCCCTCGAAAGATCCCCTGGAAGAATGACTCTTGATGGAGCTACTGAGCTCTCTGCAGCGAGGTGGATTCATGTCCCTGAGCGAGAGTAAGGGCCTGGCCTGAGATTCAGGCTTGTTTTTATCAGAAAGTGAACTGTGTAAATTCTGAACTCCAGTACTTATCTTTGACATGAAGTTAAAAGCCTGTGTACAGTGGTTACCTGTCAGGGTGATTTCAGCACCACCTGAAAGAGTGTCAGGAAAATAATGCAAGTGATTCCCCTGCCAAAAATAAAAATAATTTAAAAAGAAAAAGGAGCAGACATTAGCAAAATCATGGAATGGTTAAGGTTGAAAGGGACCTCTTTCAAGGTAAAGGTCAAAAGCAGGATTGCTGAACGCTGCAGTGGGATTGCTCTTCCAGTGGTTGGGGCTGGAGAGTGCTGGATGCGAAAAGCATTTGGCTTCCTCTCTTAGTGATGATGCTTTTGCATGTGTTTTTAATGGAAACCAGAAGTTCTCTGGACTGGAACTGCAGCTTTTTCCACTTATAAGTGTGAATCCTGACAGGAAAGAGCAAATATTTCATTGAGGATTAAAAAAGCAAGCAGGACTCCTGCAACTCTGAGCCCTGCTCTGAGCCAGTTTCCAAGCCTTCAGGACTCATGCTTTCCAGGTTTTCCCCTTCCACTATTATGAAGGTTAGCTTTGATATATTTTAAAAAATGAAAATATATATTTTTTTAAATATTCTCTGCTGCAAAGCTGCCTGGACTGTCACTTGGTAACAAGCTGTTGCAGTTGGCTTTTGGGAGGTGTTTCTGCAAAAACACCTTTTTTGCAGAAAGACTGGGCAGATCTTTTTAACTTCCCCCCAGCAGGATGGGAGGAATGGATGTCTAACTTAGGGCCGCTTGATTTCCAACGCGCGCTTGGCTTGGATGAGCCCTAACGCTCTCACGGGTCTCTGTCCCTCTGAGCTCACTGTTGCACTTGCGCCATTCCCAGCCTGCTTCCCGCTCCCTGCACGGTCCTGAGGTTTTTACAGCTGCGCTCTCACTAAGATCCATGGCACTGATGGCAGTGAGTCACTTCCCAAGAGCTTTGGACTAAAATGGTGGTGATACTGTTGAGCAAAATCCATCCATTTGCAAGGGGGAAGAGTGCTGGGTAAAGACGGCTTAGGGTTCTTCACTTTACCAAGGCAGAGGAAAGCAGCCGTTTCTGATCAAGATAGCAGAAATGGAGTTTGGGCTGAATAATAGGAGAGGATTGAAAACTATGAGAACAGAAAACACAATGAGAAAGTTAGGTTGGCTCTGACATTCATTTTCAATCTGACCTCCTCTTTGCTTGGACATTTTACCGTTTTACAGGTCAATGTGTTTTAAGCTTCAGGTCCTCCAGTATTTTGGTCTTTGTCTGTTGAGAACAAAACTTGATTCATTTACCACATTTTTTTTAGGTTGGTCTTTTGTGCATATGAGCACGTCTTGGTTCACTGCCCCTAACGGCCTCCAGCAGCCCAGTTAGGCCTTCAGATGATCATTTTTCATTTGGGACTAAAAGAGTTATAAGTTGAAATGTCTTTGCAGATGGTGGGGTACCGTTTGAGGATAGCTATGCCAATATAAAAACGTTTTTTTTTTTTTGTAAGCTCCCCTACCTGGTGCTCTTCTGGGAGCCACCCAAGCCTGGGGACACGCTGGGGAAAGGTGGACCATGAAGTTGGAGGTGTCTCTCTGTGTCCTCTACTCAACCACCAAGCTGGTGTCCAGGCAGGACTCTCCTGACCCCTTTCCAACCTCTTGTTACTCCCTCTTCTCCTTGCAGCTATGGGTGAACCAAGAGGACGGTGTGGAGGAAGGAACCAGCGAAGTGCAGAATGGCCATTTGGACCCAAGCGCCGACTGCCTCTGTCTCGGCAGGACCCTCCAGAACCGAGACCAGATGAGAGCCAATGTCATCAACGAAATCATGAGCACAGAGCGCCATTATATCAAGCACCTCAAGGACATTTGCGAGGTACGAGGCGGGTTGTGGAGCCAGGGCCACAGCTGGGTGGTTGGGTGCCACTGCAGGGTGCACAGTGGGCTGTTGAGAGCCTGTATGTGGGTGATGGGAGACAGAGACACAGTGTAGTTACAATTAGCCTATTAATATAGGATAAGTATTTGTCAATAAATATTGATGCTTCGGAGTATTTTCTACTAGGTCTGTTAATTAGCTTTACTTTGTATTAACAAAAATACATTTTTTGGATCTTTTTCCATACCTCTTTGACTGAAAAAATGATGAGGTTTTATCTTTCAGGCATTCCTCTTAATGAAATCTCATTGCCAGCTATTACTAGCTGCTTTGGAACTTGTGATTGAGGGAATTAGCTTGTAATTAAACATATCGGTTAACCATTTCATCCCCATTTTTCACATCGTGTTTGGGATTTCCTCTTGCTTGGGATGGCTCCTCTTTGGGTCCAGTGAACTGGAGAGCGTAACATCATCGCAGTGGTGCCAGGGCAACTGCAAGCAGGTGACCCAGGCCCCTGGATCCCTCGTGTCGTCAACCAAGTTCTTTCCTGTGTTATGGTTACCATCAGTCTGGGATGGTATCTTCAATGCCTTGGTCTCTTGCAGCATAGGCTTAATGGCAATAAGCAAAGCTCCTAGCACTGGAAAGCTTCTCAAGTATGGAAACATCTTCGGAACAGAGGAGCTTCATTTCACTGTGCTGTTTCACTCTGAGGTGTTTGCATTGAAGAAGCAAAGAGCTGCAGGAGCTTCTCCACATACTGTTTCTTTGCCTGTTTGCACTGTCTAAAGAAGGAAAAAAAGCATCCCTGAACTTGCATTTGCCAACCATATCCCCATGCTTTTGCCATGTCAGACTCTCAACAGGTGAAAAAAAAATCATAGTTTTGGTGACTTTGGCAGAGTGACAGTGATTTTCAGCACCGAACAGTATGCCCCGTATGTGAAGGAAATCTCTATGGGTCTTACCTTGCTTTGTAGGATATAAAATGGTATTGAGAGGTTCAAGCTGCCCTTGGATTAGAGTCTCAGGAATGATTCAGCTGCCTCTCCTACTTCCTAAAGAAGGATGAAGCTGTATGGGGCCTTCTGACAAAATGTCAGGCTTCCCATTGCTGGGGAAATC
The DNA here is from genome assembly GCA_034781795.1 of Crypturellus tataupa. Classification (NCBI taxonomy): domain Eukaryota; kingdom Metazoa; phylum Chordata; class Aves; order Tinamiformes; family Tinamidae; genus Crypturellus; species Crypturellus tataupa. The sequence continues at coordinate 4,160,948 of JAWLRI010000229.1, forward strand.
TCATTTTGCTCTGTGTAATCAGAGCAATCCATCCTGCCTGGAGAGGCCTTAGGGACAGCCAAGTTGTGGCCAGCTCTTTCTGCAGTGCTCCCGGGGCTGTGTCTGTGCGAAGGAGGAGAGTGACTGGAGCTGGAGCTCCCTGCCCCCGGGTGGACTGATGAGAAGCAGAAGTGCTGTTGACGGTGGCAAACCCCTCTTCCCCTCGGTCCCTTGTTTTAAAGGCAGGCAGCTGCTTTGTGATGAATTGCTGAGGATGAGAGAGGAATTCTGGCCAGGTGGCGAAGGCTGGGCCTGATTTAGTGCTGTGTTTAGCCATGTGTAGCTGCATCCTCAGTGCTGCATGGCATAACAAGTCCTGCTGACACCCAGGAGGACTTGAGGACAGTGTTTGTTATTGCAAGGCTGTAGCCCTGCCAGGTGATGAAGAGCCCTCAGATTGCTCCTTTTCTGCTTTCACATCCATCCTGGATGGTATATTTTTATACACTGTGTTATATTCATTACATCCATTGTATTAGCCCTACCAAGGCCGATGCTCCAAAGCTAGCTGGCACTGGGATAAAAATGACCTGTGCAAGCAGAGAGCTTTGCAAGGCTGCTAGCTTGAAGAGGTGTCTCCGTCACGGCATCTCCGCAGCCACCAAGGCCGTGCCCTCACTTGGGGCTCCCCGGCAATAGCATTTTGTGAAGACTTGGGGACAGAATGCTGTCCTGTCTGTGCTGGTGTGCAAAGATGTCCTCGTGGGCGCTGGGAGCCCGACAGCTGCGCTCGCCTCCCGGAGATGCCCTGAACACCTGCAGCTCCCATGGCTGCAAAGGGCAGGGGCGGCGGGAGCGGCGGCGCGCGCGGCCCGGAGCAGGAGGCTGATGGGCCAGCGCCTGATGCAGGGTGACACGGGGAGAGCGGCAGTGACGCTGCGACCGGGAGGCACCTTTGCGAGTGCAGGGGCGAAGGAGGTGATGTGAGCTGTGGCAGGAGGAGAGCAGTGTCCTTAGGCGGCCCAGTGCTGTCCAAATGGGAGGATCGTCAAAAAGGCAAGTTTTCCTCCAAACTGGCTTGGAAATGGAAAGAAACTGGAATCTCTTCTCCTCCTTCCCCTTGCCGTCAGCGAGACAAGGAAAAGGATAGGAGCCACTGCTGTTGACTTCCTGTGCCCATACCGGGATGGAGAGAACTTAGTACTCAGCCTCCCACAAAAACTTTCCAACTTTGGTCTGTGCCTGAGGGACTACATGGAAAAGTACTTTAAAGGGAGACGGTCTGACAGCTATTTTTAGGTATTCATTGAGCAAAACCACTCTCCAACATCTGCTCGTCAGTCAGCTATCCCTTCTCTGAGCAACTCTGATGGAAAGAGCAGGAGGAAGATGACATTGTTTTATGTAACAGAAGTAAATTTACTGGAAAAACTATGCAGCCGCCTTCTAGATGGCACTTGCGATGTTTTATATATAAATCTTTAGCCTCCCATTTGCTCACTTGAGCTGGAAAGCAACTGTCCATGTGCACGGGCTGGATGCAGGATGAGGCTTGGGAACTCCTGCCTTTATTTTTCCCCATGGTTTCTGAGGTGCCATGTAGCAATGTGCTGCCTCAGTCTCTCTGGAATGCGTGACTAAAGTGAAGTGATGAACCAGTGTGGAGAGGATGGGGAACGTTCAAGACAGTGAGTGGTCTCAGGCAATAGCAACCCCAAGGCTGAAGATCATAGCTCACAGTTCACAGAGTTGAATACAAATGAACCATTGACTGATCTCTCAGAGCAGGGTAGGCAGGAAGGCAGGCTGGCTTGCAGCACCAGAGCTTGGGGTCTGAGAGCCTGACCTTGCGAGGTGAGTCCACCTGGCTACTTCAGCTCTTCTGGCATCAGCAGCTGATCCAGAAAAGCAGCACAGTAAAACAAAAACTTTTCTTTATTCCTCACTGGCTTGGGTTTTTATTTGCCCTGCAACTGTCCTGCAAGCTGGGAAGCAGCCTGCTCCCATTCCTCCTGGCCTTGATAAATGAAAGCGGGAAACCCAGGGAAATGAGTCAGCAAGGAGCTCCCAAGGAAACCCTGAAAGCAGAGACCTACATTTGGCCAGCATGAAGGGTACTCCATAACCCAGGCTTCCCAGCTGAAGGAGCAAGCCAGTTCATTAGATGTTGTCCTTGAGCTAAGCTGGACATTTCCAAGGTTGGCTCCTTGCCAGGTTGGCCAAAGCTGCGTTTATCATTCATCTCTGTGAACTTCTCCCTCCCAGGAACCACATGGTGAGGCTGAAGGACAGTTTATTATAGCATTCCATGGTTTACATTGTCCCTCAGCAGCTGCGTGTCACCAGCTGGCTGCTCACTGTGTGACTAAGCATCTACAGCGCCCAAATATAGCCATCAACTGGGGCTGTCAGCACTTTTTTCCTTATTTTTCTTTTCCCCCCACCCATACATAAGAAAGGACATGTCCTGTGATGTCCCCCGTGCTGTTGGCATTTCAATCAAGAGGCCACAGGCAGGACTAGGACAGCAGATAGCACTCAATACTTGGCCCCTGCACAAGCTCATTTGAAACCAGGAGGCCAAGCACATAGGGGTCAAGGGATGTGGCAGACGGGTCCGTGGCAGGGGCAGAAATACAACCTGGGCAGTCCTGAGTCCATCCCCGAGACCCCGAATTCCCCGTGATTCAGATGAAAGCAGGATGGTGGGTGCTCCTGTGTGATGTCCAGCTGAGCTTGGCCCCAGGACCAGTGCTGTAGGTGGATGAAGAATAAATAAGGAGGATCTTTATATTGCTGCATTGAGATGGAACTCAGAGGTCTGATTTTTTTTTCCAGCTCCACCACAGATCCATTTTGTGATTTGGGAAGATTTTCTTAAACTCTCCGGATCCCAGTTCCTCCTCTCTCTTTCACCATCCAACTCTCATGCCTGTAGACTCACCAAGAGTCCCTGATATTTGTACAGAGTAGGTCACAAAGTCTTTCTATCCAGTCCTGCTGAAGAAAGGAAGAGAAATAAGAAAGGCAAAAGCTGAGAAATCAGAATTAGATTTCTCCCTCATTTTATGCCACTTGGAATAGTGAATCTGGGGGATTCGAATGAGGAGCAGAAAGACAAAGTTAAAATAATGCTGTGTACCTCTACATGGCATTAATCGCGCCTCTAGCCCGGTGACCAGGAATTAGGGATGTCCACCAGCCCCTCTGCCCTGGGGAGAGCTGGCGGGCTCTGAGGCACTGCCTTTTGGGAGCCATTAGGCAAATTTTGCCCGCAGGTAGAACCAGAGAGATTGCTGGTTGTGACGGTTGAGATGCCAGGGGCAACTCTCCCTTTGGAGCATGCCAAAGGAGTTGCAGCAGTAAAGGTGCCCAGCTATATATACTGATTTTTCTCTAAAACAAGAGGTGTTTGCTTTCTTGCTGCTCTCCTGGGATTGATAGAGTGCAGGTTATTTTATGCCTTGCTCTTTCTTACTCCTTGTAGGGTTATTTAAAGCAGTGTCGGAAGAGGAGGGATATGTTCAGTGATGAGCAGCTAAAGGTCATCTTTGGCAACATTGAAGATATCTACAGGTTCCAGATGGGTTTTGTCCGGGATTTGGAGAAACAGTACAACAACGAGGACCCCCACCTCAGTGAAATCGGACCGTGTTTCCTGGAGCATGTAAGTGCATTTGGCTTTGTTTGTTTGTTTGTTTTTTGGGAGTGTTTCCATCACCCAGTCCCGTCTTTTTTTGCTCATAATATGGCTTAAGCTGACATGTAGATCACGGGAAACAGTAAGGCTGGAAGAGGTAAGGTAGACGCAAGGAGCTTAAGGAGATCTTGCTTATCTCTAAATTTGTCCCTCCTAAGAGAGAAGCCGATCCAAAAGCAAAGCAGTATTTTTCTAGAAGATTTAGAAAAGAGCAGAGGGCTTTTCACCTATCGTTTTCCAAAGAGCTGCGTTTACTACTAAAAACTGCGGACTGTCAGGGGCTCGCTAGCAGAAGAGCAAAGCAAATGCTCAGGATGTTCACCCTGGCTAGGAGATGGCTGGTTGCAGGGGTGAGAGCCCTGCGGCTGCAGCTCCCGCCGTGCCAGTGGGAAGGTGCCGCTCGGTGCCTCAGGCTGATGGCAGCAGATCGCTTCCTCCGGCCAAATACAAACCCAAGGAGACGTTTTCGCTGACAGTGCAGTGAGTCCTGGAGGCTTTTACCCCTCATCTTGCCCTTACATAAGCCAGGAGCAGATGAACTGGCCGATGTTGTAAGTATGTCACGAAGTGCCAAGAAAATCAGAGGCCATTTTTTTCCCAATTTTCCTTTAGGGAAAGCCCTTTTTCATCCTCCCTTTAGGGACAGTAAAGTGCTATGCCAGATCTTACGTACGAGGTTCTCTGGCCCAGGATGCAGCTCCTGTAATGTCTTACCTTGTTCGTTATCGTCAGGCCAAGCTAGCCACATTCACTTACTGCAGGAGAAATTAGTGATTGGTCCTGAATTAGAGAAATTAGTCCCAAACCTTGAGCGGGGCAGCCCTGGAAAGGTTCGCAGCTGCTCTTAAGCATCACTGCTCTCCTAATTGGAAAGCAGTGTTATTTTTGAGAAATTACATGATGGCATTAGCATCGCTCTGTGTATCTTTAGTGCGAGGTGCTCGAGGGAGCGGGGAGCAATGCACAGAAATAGTAATTCCCCTGGCCAGAAATTAAGCAGAACCGCACCACGCGGCAAGCAGTGAAGGGCTGCTGGCCGCGGTGGAGGGGGCTGAGGGGGCTGCAGAGGCTGAGGCCGTGCTGGCCTCCCTTGAACTCACATGCTCTGTGTGCCTTTTTTTTTTTTATATAAGTAAATGAAAATTATATTCAGCATGTGGCAAAGTAGTGCTGTGTTGGGGGAGCCGCATCTTACCCCACTGCCCATGTGAGCACCATGCCCCATCTGATCCATTGTCATTCCCATGGGATCGAAAACCAGCTAATGCGTTCCCAATAATTATCCTTGTATAAGTGTTTGGGGAAGCTGAGGTAGACGGATACTCAGATTAGGTTATTCGGATCTGCAAAGCATCTTGTTGCTCAGAGACAGAGAGAGCGAGCTGCTCAGCACAGGCTCCCCCATCCCCAGAAAGGTAAATTATCTAGGAATTAGGAATTGCTGGTCAAGTATCTTTAAAGGAAGGGGCTTCCCTTTCCATAGTCTGCCTGCTTGGTGAGTCCTAGATGAACCAAGCCTGAGACTGGGGGTGACCAGCTTCCATCCATGGTCAATGAAGGCCGAAAAAGGCCGCTTGTTAGGCCAAGTGCAAAGGATGGCCAGGCACACATGGGCCAATATGTTTCTCTTCGGACTTTTCTTCCAGTTTGGGTGTTTTGTGGCCATATGACCATAGGCAAAGCTACACGGGGTTGGCCAAACCAACTCTGCAGAACAGGTCCCACAGCAGATGCTTGTGTGTTGGCTGTGCTTGTCTGACGTGTGCTTCTCTCTGTGTGCATCCCCCCTCCTGCCTCCCGCAGCAAGACGGGTTCTGGATCTATTCGGAGTACTGTAACAATCACTTGGATGCCTGCATGGAGCTTTCCAAGCTGATGAAGGATGGCAGGTACCAGCATTTCTTCGAAGCGTGCCGTCTGCTGCAGCAGATGATTGATATTGCCATAGATGGTTTCCTTCTGACGCCGGTGCAGAAGATCTGCAAATACCCCTTGCAGCTAGCAGAGTTGCTGAAGTACACGGCGCAGGACCACAGGTACTGCAACGCTCTGCTTCTCCCATGGAGTTTTCCTCACTGCTTCTTTCCTTTGTCTCTGCCCAAACCCAGCAGTTGGACAAGCTGAAAACACTTGGGTTTGGAGAGATTTATAAATTTTATTTGACTCCATTGCTGGTTTTGCCATTAGATTTTGTTCTGAGGAGCACCTGGCAGTTTAATTTTCATTTCCTAAAGCTTCCAGGATCTCTTTTGCTTGTGATGAGGACCATCAACCTGATTCTCTGATCTAGTGTAAAGCAAGACCTAGGAGATCACTTCCCTTAAACCAGAAAATCTGACAGAATACATTTTTTTCTGTCCTGACAGTTTTCTTTCTCCTACCTCTCTTTCTCACTCATAGAAAGTGAGTGAGAGAGAGAAAGAAAAAGACTACAAATATTTCAGAAATTTGTCAGTGAGTTTTTTTTTTAACCCTTCTCTGGAAATGCGCAGAGAAGTGACAGGAGCAGAGCTGCCCTGATACACATTGATCTTTTTCACTGGTTTCACTGATTCACATGAGCCAAATGCCTCCCTCTAAGTCACCACTTCACATGTGTATTTGGCTATACCCTTCATTTCTGTTTCTCCCTTCAATGTACGGCCAAATCAAACTTGGAGGTGGTTCATGGGATCATAAGGGTATTTGAAACCAGCTCTAGGATCCCAAATATTTTGGCTTATTTTCCCTACCAGCTCCACCCCATGGGATGTCCCCACTGTGCTCATGGTGTGAATGAAGAGTTTATTGCCTCCCGTTAAATGGCATTATAATGCAGAAGTGTGGTGGGTCATACAACACCTCCCCGGGATCCAGATTGTCTGATTCAAATATTTTGAAACAGAAACTATAAAGTTACAGAATGGTCAGATGCAGTGAAATTCAGCCCATCACAGGCTGGAGTAAGTCTTACGTACTCAGATTAATATAAGAATGCAGAAAATCCCATTTTGAAAAAAATCAATCAAACCATTTACAGATTAAGGCATAACTCGGAAAGGACCAAGAGTCCCGATGAAAGCAAGTGTGTTAGCATCATCTGAGATGGGACGTTATATTCTTTTTCTCTTTTTTTCTCTTCTTCACTGGTACCATTTTTGTGTAGCTGTGCATCTTCTCTGTACCAGTTCAGGACAACAGAGCTGATAGCAGAACTCTGAGCACCCTCTCCCAAGTTAGCATGTGTTATTTGACAAGAGTCCGGGTTTGCATCCTGACTGAGCATGAGCAAGAGGTCATTGCATCCCAAATATAATTGACAAATAATTAATTTACCTTAATTTCATAGTTAGTGCTTCTATTACTTCTAAGTTATCACCAGCTCGGTCACAGATATGGGCTAGGAGCACAAAAAGTTCATCTCTTGCCTCATCACTGTGTGAAAATAAACTACACAGGGGAATTTCTCTTCAGCCAGAACACAAGAATTAGTGAGTTAGCATTACCAAGATAAAGCCAGCACGACTAGCAGAGGCCCCGCTCCGTGCGGAGGCAACCACAGGGGTGTTTCTCAAAGCCCCACTCTGCTGAATTGCTCATTGTTTTGGGATGGGCTCATTGGAATTTTTCACAAAGCCACATCTGTTCACCTCCTAAAGACTCACAGCAGCGCAATATAAATTAAATATATGAAGGTCATAAGTGCAGCTTGGTAGTGTCCCCAATGTCCTCTCGCAGGTGTGAGTCAAGAGCTGCATGCACATGGGAGGCGAGACGAGGCGGTGGAGACTGCACTCCTGGGTGCTACCACAGCTGGCACAGGCACAGTTGCCAGGGGATTATTGGTGACTCTCTCTAAGCCCTACACCTTTCCCTACCTTTACGGATCCTTTATGATCTCGTGGATATTTCAAAGGTTGGATGAGTAAATCTCCGGCACAGCTCCGTTTCTCCCTTAAGCATCCAGGCACACGCACAGATGTTCATACAGGGGAAGACACAAGAAATTCTTCATTGAGCATCACTGTTTATAAGCCAGATATCCCAATCTCTACTACTCTTTTTTTTTTTAAAGACTAGCCCTGATTTTTTTGAATTTGTGGTTTGCTTGATTTTTTTTTAACTTCAATTTGACATAAGGATTGATTAAAATCTGAGATTGTTTCTCAAGTTTCCATCTACAAAAGGATGGTCAAATAGCAGAAAGTATTTAGTTGTATATTGCAGTATGATTGTTTCTTAATATTTATATTGTCCTTCAGTCACATGAGGAAATGGATGCAGGAATTCACTGTAGTTCACCCCTGTTTTAACTGTCACCAGTGCAATCCTTAGCAATAATCAATGAAGCCGTTCCCCCAGCAGCTGCCCAATAGCTCACTTTTTCTCATTAGTCAGCAGTCAATATCAACCCTTAAGTTAATGATAAATTATGGTGGCATTACAGCAGCAGGCCCTGTCTGTCTTTCCAATTGAAATGAACATTAAGGTTCCTTGGAATGGAAAAACAAGCATAGGGTGGAAATCAATAACATTGATTTCAGCATCACTTTTTGAAAAGACTGATCATCATCTTTGCTGGCTCTGGCAGGAGGCTATTTTCACTCTGTGTTATTACACTCATAGGTCTGTCTAGGGGGGAAGGAAAAAAAAAGAATTACTTTGATTTGCTCACCTGAAGTCTGCAATGAGTGAGAGCAAATGCCATAGGATAAATGCTTGGTGATGCTACTGGTCACGTTATGGCTTGGAAGGGACCTTATATCTTAAAGATGTGAGATCATTTACTAGTAGTGTTTCCATCAGTGGTTTTATCGCTTCCCTCTGTGTTCAAACTGGGCAGAGTGAATTGAGAGAGTGAGAGTTCGCTGTGGTGGCTGGTTCTTCTGGGACACTGCCACCCTTCTAGCTACACCAGCAAATGTGGGCAAACGGTGGGGCCAGGGAAGCCTGTGGCTTGGCCATGCAAGAGCAGACTACGAGATGAGACCTTGACATTCCTGAAATTTTGGTCTGGTTTTCTGGTGGCAAAAGACAATAAAGAAGGAAAACAGGAAAATGTCACACTTGGGACTATAACCATTTATGCCTGTTTGGGTGGAGAGGTACAGGCAGATGGATTCGAGTAGGACGAAGTTGTTCATACACTGTTAATTTGCATGACATCACTGTGAAAGCCACCAGTGTTAAGCCAAGGGACTTGGGAACGGCATTATTGGGAAGTCCTTCTGGATATCTTGCATCTTTTCCTTAAATTGTATTTAGGAGGTATCTTTTACAAAAGGAAAAAAGGAATAAAAGGAACATATTCCCAATGTTCCTTTTAAAAATGGAAAAATCCAGCTCCAAGGACAGAAATTATAAAAATGTTCAGGCTTTAAAGACCAGTGTCCACAACTGTTTTAGGCTAGAGTGGTAGAGACCAAACTCAGTTGTGTTCTCTTGATGCAAACCAAAGTCTTGGCCTGCTTGTCTGTGTTGCACACACACAGCTTCATTTTTAAGCAACTAACCTTTTGGGATGATGATGAAGATTGTTGCTGATGGAAAAGATATAGCATCGTGGTAGCCAGTGGCAGGCAATCCTGCCTGCATTATCTTCTAAAAGGTGGTGAGATCACGTCATTGCTAATGATCGACTCCTGTACAACTCCAGTGCATCCCAGGCTCGTGGTCACGTTCTCCTTTGTGTGTTTGACAGTGACTACCGGTATGTGGCTGCCGCGCTCGCAGTCATGAGGAACGTGACTCAGCAGATCAATGAGCGGAAGAGAAGACTGGAGAACATCGACAAGATAGCGCAGTGGCAGGCCTCCGTTCTGGACTGGGAGGTAATGTACCCCCTGTGTCCTCCTTTGCTGCTATAAGCCTGGTAAAAAGTGAATTCCGTGCACTTTTAATGAATCATCCTAGAACCTGTAGTTTGTTTCATGCGACCTGCTCGGGGGGATGTGTTGGAGAAGATCCCAGAACCAGGATTAAGCTCACAACAGAGATGATGACATATTGACCATTGATCCTGGAGATGGTGTTTAAGATGTAAAACACTAGTGGTACTCTGCAGGTTTAGGCTCTGTTTCTCATTTCCCTGATACAAATTGGGAGTAACTCTGGTGATTGCAGTGTTGTTGCATTGTGAGATCTGAATCAAACTTTTGGCAGGTATTTGTCAGATACCTCTTACAGAAAGAGATACCACAAAGCCATGGGAATTGTGACAGCTTAAGACAGTGGGGAAGACTCTCCTGGTGATTGCTTTGTGGTTAGAAGCCATAACATTAAGCTGAAGCTAGCAAAGATATTTACACATTTAACGTGAGTAGTCATTTAAAGATGTTTTTGAACCAAGCCTTTAGTCATGATCAATGAACTGAGAAGTAAAGGCAAGGCAGCAGGTAGACTTCTCCTTACCTCCGTCTGCTGTACTTTTGATGTGTGTGGGGTTTTTTTTTTTTTAAATCCAAAATATGTGTTTGTTTTATTTTTCTCCCTGAATTTTTAAATTGTTGTATGGATGCAACTTATAAGTAGGCTTTTTGAATTAGATGTTTGTAAATCCCCGTCTATTCTAAATCATCAAGCCATGTGTTTAGCAAGTAGATTCATATAACAGTGGAATGACTTCCCTCCTCTTTACAGTTATGAAGATCTGGAATAGCCCAACATTAAAGTCAATGGAACCAAACTAGGAAAATGAATGTATAGGGCAAATCATTAAACTTTTAGTTTAGTTTAGTTTTTTTTTTTTCGCAGAAAAGGTCTAGGAAGATTGGGAGGAGGAGAAAGGCAGCTGCATCACCTTCCAAAAGTGTTTTATTAGTTATATTGCTCTCAGGAGGGTTAAATTAAGCCCTGGCTCTCTGGATAAAGCATATAAATGTAGCAATTATTGGTTCATGTATTCTGAGTGACGGATAGAGCAGAGAACGCAGATGGTTTCCCTGATTGTTTTATTGTTGCTTACTGGGAAGCAAGCGCGCTCTAGTACTGACACGCAGACTCATTTTCGGAATGAGAAAACTGCTCCCACGGCGGCACAGATACATGTTCAGCCTTCGCTCTGCTCTGCGTGATGAGCGGCTGGGGGTCGTTTGTAAGAAACGCCAGGACCATCACTGAGATAAATAAATCTAGATTAAGGACAGATCAATTCCAAGTCAGTTAATATTCGTGTGTGAGTGGAAGGCCAAGGTGACCTCCATATGGGATCTGTGGTATAGTAGTTTCTTTTTCACTTCCATTAGCACAGTTGATTTATTTTTACTTATCCTTAATAATTCATTCCTGCTTAGCTGTACCCATTCTTTATTCCCATCCTGCCCTTAGGAACCTGCTAAATCCTACTTTCAAATCCTACTTTCAGGGTTTTTTTTCCCAGCTACTTCTCCAAATTTTTAAGCACGTTATTGCAGCGATGCCCTCCTCCTTTCCATAGCACAGCAGATGCTGCTGATGCTACTGCAGAGCTCTGATGGGAATCAGGTCCTGCCCCCCTTCAAAGGAAAGCAGCTTCCTTGCCATTTTGACTTCTTTATTATGGATCAGCAAGAGTCATGGGATTGTAGTAAGAATGCTAGATTATGTGAGCTAATCCAGCAGAGGATTTTGCAGCTTGATTTTTGCCTCAGAGGTAACCTCTGAATCCTCAAATCCAGCCCCCGCATTGCAGATGTCCATGTAATGGCCAGGAAGATGAGGGGAAAAAACATTCAAAAGTTAAATGAAATTGGAAAATAGAGCAGGAGAGATCAAAAGCAATGCCAGATGCTTAGATCTGCCCTAGATCTGTGCAAAGAGTTCTTGGCCTTGCAAGTCCAAGGTGCTAGCCTCCAAAATACCCCTTGGCTGAACTCTAGCTACATCGGACTCCAGAAGAAACAATCAAAGTTGACAGAAATTGCCTTTTTTTCATAATGGATTGAAGCACACTTGTAGGCGATCTGGGGCTGACTGCTTCCCCCACCTGAAGGAAGATGAGCCTCATTTCCTAGGTATGATGAGCTACAGGAAGGGTGTCCTACTTCTTCCTCCTCTCTCTTCCAGTCTTTGGGAGAATAGGCAAGAATTGGAGTTGAAGAGTGGAAGGAGACCTAGCCGTTTGGTGGAGGATGCTCAGGTGAAAGAGGGATGACCTGACATCCAGCTTGTGCCTCTGTAAACATTTGTACCGCTTGTGTTTGAGTGTTCTCTGAAAGAGAGACAGGAACCTGCAGCTTCTGCCTCCCGTCTTTCCGCGGCCCTATTCCTGTTCTAGGTAGAGTTTGCATCTGGAGGTGCTCCCTTTCTGTCCCTGTGGGCATCACAATGGCTTCCTCCATCCCAGCAGTACCAACTAGCCAGAGCAAAGTAGACCTTAGAATCCCTATTTTAGAATTCCCTAGAATCCCTAGAATAGATCCCTGTTTTCCATCTAATGGTATACCACAGCCTGTTACATTTGTTAGGCTATTTCAAGAGAAAACCAAGGGGAAATGTTTAATTTTGTTGAAATGTTTCTATGTTTTCCCTCCATATCTCTAGGCTATCGTTTTTGCCTTTCTGCTTGGAAATTGCATCTTCATTTCTAAATTTAACTTTGTTTTGCAATAAGATCTTAGAAAGGATTAAAAAAAAAGGAAGAATCCAAATCAAGCAAAAATAGTGTTCAGTGAGTGAATATTTGAGATATCCGTGAATGTTCAAGGCCAGAAAATAGAGTGTGCCCACAGAAACACTCACAAGGATAGAATGTTATTTGGGATAAATGCATAATGGTGACCCTAAAATAAAATAAGATAGAAAGATGGTTTATATTGCAAATGGGACCATGTAAGGGTGGCCTGGCTGTAGCAGTAGCTGATAACTGCTGTGGCAGCCAGGGCATGAAGTCTGAGGAATTACTGGCAGTTTTGGCAGCCTTGTACGAGTCATGACTGAGCAAAATCTGCAGGGAAGATGCTGAGCTCTCTGGCTGCTGTAAATCAGAAATGATCCCAATCGCTTTGAAGTGCAGGTCCTGCAGAGCTTGCAGGAACGTGGTCCTGACTGAAAAGGCTGGGTTGGGTGGATGCCACGTGTGACTCATTTTTTTTTCTTGCTTTTGCAACCTGAATTTCCAAGATGTAAAGAGCCCTGGGGAGGCGCTGGCCCTGCATGTGCCCAATTCCCTGCGCTTGCTAGTGGCTCAGAGGAGAGGGTTTCCACCACCTCTCACAGGTACTTCCCAAGCTCCAGGAGCAATCCTTGTTGTGGAGCGTTTCTTGGCATCAAGCCTGTGTGTCCCTTCACTCCGCATCATCCCCTTGCCCGTGGTTACCTACCCTCGCATCAAAGCAGTGACATTTAATGGCCAAGCTGGCACACGGGGTTACTTGGAGCCAACTCAGAGCAAAGTCTCTCCCGGATCAGACTCCGCTCTCCTCCCGTTCAGCCCAATGTGGCTTGGAGGAGGGAGGCGAAGTGGCTGGGCACCCCTTGCCTATGGTGGCCATCCTGGGGACGGGCATCGCGGCAGGACCCTGAGCCAGTTGGTGGGATGCTGACACAGGGAGAGCCCAGCTCATCCAGCATGCGGAAAGCTTCAGCTGCTCCTCCTTAGCTTTACAAATCACTGTGCTTTATGCAGATTTCTAGATATTTCCATCCCTGAGTCCCTTGGGTTGCCAATTTGCCAGGTTTTGAGAGTACTGAATTTACATGAAGGGCAAAATATATATGTATGTTTGAGAAAGATAACAAACACTGTCCTTTTAAATTTCTTCCCCTTTGTGTTATTTACAGGTCCTTTAAAACCAGACTCGGTGCCCTTAATTATGTAATGCTTAATAGCTGGCTTCAGCCTAATGTTACGTTGTTAAATCCCAAAATGACATAAGAAGAAAAAAAAAGAAAGAAAGGATGATGCATGTGACCAGCGTAGCGTTTTCAAAGTGAGGATGGTCTGATGAGAAATCCTCCTGGGAAAGATCACATCAGGGGCTGCAACGGCTCCTTTCTTTTATTTTTTTTCCCCCCAGCCACAGAAGGTATCAAAAATGAGCGTGATTAAAAGGACAGCATTTCTCTCGCTTTCCTTTTTTCTGATCTTTCCGTAGCCTGGGGTGCTAATCAGCCTGTCAGTCCCTAATTAAAGAGCAGCCATGGCAGGCAGCAGAGCGCCCTGCTTGCTGAATGCTAACGAGGCACGGGGGGTTCTGCCTGGCCGCGGTGGCAGAAGCCGTGTTGGGTGCTGGGCTTGGGCACCCACATCCAATGAGCGGAGATTTCCAAGCCCTCGATTGCAGCTACCTGGGTAGCATCTTGCTCCGTGGGGAAGGAGTAGTGGTTTAGCTTGCTGCAGTTCGCAGGGAAGTGTTCTCCCTTGTTCTGCTGCTTCTCCCAGGGGCTTTTCCTTGGGGACGCTGCTAAACCCATTTGGCCCTTCCTGCAGTGTTCACTGGCAGCACAGTGGCTGCTTTGCATCTCTGCAGAGCAGCAGAGCTGACCTCCTGCCACCGCTTTGGGGTCTGGCCCCAGGACCTGCGGTGCTGGCGAGCTCGAGGGAGCAAGCAGCGCACATCCCGTCTTGAGCTGGTGGAGCTGCTGCTCCCGGTACTGCACACTGTGTAGTCAGGTTGTGCGACTGGGCTGAAGGAAGAGGTCTCTGCCGCAGTCCAAGACCTCTCTTAGTTCAGAACTATTGAAAATCCACCTCTTCTTTAATGGTGTTTCTCTTAACTTAATGAAAGCTAGAGGAGATCCAGCCTCTCTGGAGTTCTCTTGCAGATGTTGGTCCATTTGGCGAGGTGGTGTAACCGTATTGACCAGAAACCTCCTTTCAAGGATCAGGGCATCTGCTGTAAGAGGCTCTGGCAGTGCAGCCAAACCAGAATTATCGCAGCAGCTGAGGGTTTAGGAGCAGGCAGGGCCATGGAGAGCGCTGCTCTTGGGGACTGAAGGCTGGCCAGCTGTATGCAAATCTAAAGCTCTCTGCAATATATATGTCCAAATTTGCAAACGTGGCATTGGGAATCATCTATTTCTAGCCAATAGACTGTATGTATAAATAGTTCTCACAACATAAAAAATGCAATACAAATCCTATCATTTTTTCCCCCTTCATATTGCTTGCAGGGACTACACAGTCTGGATTCAGCTAATCAAGTAGAAGTGTTTACAGAGTCCTCTGTGTGTCCTCAGGCTGTAGATGCAACCACAGGAGTAAAGCACAGAGCTGGCTTTCTATTTTTAGCAGACAGCCTCTCCTAAGCTCGCCCCCTCTCCTAAGAGCTCCCATCCATAGGCTGGTACGAATCTTCTTTGCATAAGCTCATGGTTAGTCAAGCTGGCCCGCGACTTCTGGAGCCCATCTGTTTGCTTCCTTGTGCAAGGCTTGATTATACCCAAGCTGTCTTAGCAGGACCCAGTTTCTGAAAAGACTGGGATCGGACCCCCAAAACGATGCTCTTGAGATGCTGCAGGATGCAGCCTGCGCCTCTCTCCCTGGGAATGTCCCTTGGAATTCCCAGCAAGTTATCCCTAAGGAGGCCTTTGGATACCACAGCCATAGAAGCAAGAGAGGGGGGTGATAGGTACCTCGCTGAGGCCACGGGAAAGTCTCTGCTGCAGCATGACGATGCAGCGACTTAATGAAGTGGCTGTTGTCATCGGGCCCAGGGGCTCAGGCGCTCATTTGCGATCAACGCCGAGAGGTTAATTACACATTTACCTGAGCAGCAGCCTGAAATCCAAACTGCGAAATTAGAAAGCAGGCTGGTGCTCGAGTCCTTTGGCACCAGCAGGTCTAAGCAGTACCCGTCTCTCCAGATGCCTCCCGTAGCTGGCTGAAGCCTTCCATGCTGTCTGCCGAGATTTCGGAATGGCCTTGTCTTAGAATTGGCTCTTGCTCAACAGCAAAACCAGATCTGTGTTAGTTTGGGAGCCAAAAGGAAAAGCTTTCCCTCCCGGCTCCCCTATCCTTCTCCTGAGCTGAGGTTCTTCTGCAGCATTGCAGAGTGCGAGATGCGCAGAGATACCCACGGGGCAGGTGGTGGCGAATTCACCCACTTTTAATAAATAGATTTTAATTAAATTTTAAGAAAGTCCAGCTCATCCCAATTAGTGGAGGGTGACTGCATTTGTTCTCTCTGAGAGTGGGAGAGAGCGAGCTGTGTTTCCAAGACCATCTGCTCATGAATCCTTTAAAAAAAGAAAGGAAAAAAAAAAAAAAAGGAGAGGAAAATAAGCATTAGCCGGAGGCAGAGCAGGGGCGAGGGCATCCTGGCAGGCTGCCAGCAAGCCTTGCTGCTGCTGGGGCTGGCTGCTGCCTGGTGAACTGGGGTGGTCCTGACAGCTCGTTGGAGAGGGGGAGCTCTAACGACCTACGAGAGAAGCAGATCTGTTTGCTTGGAAGAGTAGGGAGGGAGGCAGCCGTCTGGAAGGATAAGTTTGGACAGCCTCGAGGGAGGGAAAATTGATATCCTACTTTGGTTGACTTTGATTGTTCGCAGCAGGGATGTCCTGAGATGCTTAGTAGGAGGCTTCGTTGGGCAGCTGTAATGTCAGGGGTCCCCAAGGGCGTTCCCTGTCCTGGTATGGAGGAAGGGGAATTGCTCGGAGGATGTGCTTGGAGGCGTCGGCGAGACTGAGGCCGTTCCCATCCCTCCTGCCTGCTGGAGAGCTGGGTGCCACGAGACGGGTAGAGCGGCCAGGCAGCTCGTGGGGATGGTCTGTTTTCTGGTCGGATGGGGCAGCTTGGGGAGGCACGGGAGGTTTAAAGTAGCATTTAATTCCCACTCCTCCCTAGCTGGCCCCGACACATATTCACTGCCGGTGGGGAGCAGTGATTCACCCTGCTTCGTTCTCTGTGCCCTCTAGGGAGACGATATCTTGGACCGCAGCTCCGAGTTGATCTACACAGGGGAGATGTCCTGGATTTACCAGCCTTATGGACGGAACCAGCAGCGCGTTTTCTTTCTCTTTGATCACCAGATGGTTCTCTGCAAGAAGGTAAGGACATTCAGGGAGAAACCAGCACTACTAAGGACATGCTGTGGGCAGGCTGCAGCCTTCCCCTTCTGGAGTATTTTTTAGGGCAAAGTGGACATTTCCCACCCATGCAGAAGAGGACATGGGTAGCACTGAGGAAGGCAATGCAAATCCTAAAAGTACCAAACTACGGGTTGGCGAGCATTGCATAGAAGGACTCATGTGCTAGTGGCAAATCTAGCAGCCATTAGTTCGGTTCATGCCTTGCTCTTTTCTCATGGGCCCCTTCGTTTGGCTCGTTGCCTTGCTGCTCCTTCAGGGCTTTCAAAGCAGCACATGATCTGGAATCAGCCAGCCCTGGTATTTCTGTACGGTCTGTGGAGCCTGGGCTCGATTACGGCATTAACATGACAATTGCTGCTTCTTGAAGGCACAGCAACGTGGTTTGTGCCAGGGGACATGTGCTGTCACCCCATGGGATGTGTTTGAAGCCTCACATTTAGGTAGCCGTGGTGTTAGCTTACAGGTCGACCTCTGCAATGAAACCCATCGGGAGGGTGCAGAGAGATGGTCAGGAACACCAGTCCTGGCACAGTCTGGTATCAGCAGTGGTTGGGAGCAGTGGTGCTGAGCAGCACTGTCAGCCCTTGCAATGAGGCTCCTGTCGCTGCATTGCTGGTGCCTCACTAAGGCGATCCCCGCACGTCATCACGCAACTTTCAGGCACACATCGGTGCTCGTAAGTCCTGAGTGCCTCTGTCTGCTGACACACATGGACGCACTGGCATTTTCCCTGCGGATATAGGGATGGAGGGAGTCCCCATAACAGCCTCAAGCACGAGCAGGAGCCCAGAGGCGGTGGGGCCGCGTCCCTGTGGGCCCTCCTCGCAGCGGGAAGGCAGCGCGCGGCGGCGCTGGCGCGCGGCCCCCTGAGGAATGCCCGGCTGCGGCGCAGGAAGGCGCGTGGGCGAGCGAGGGGGCGGCTCCTGACTCAGCCAGGCATCGCCGCCGGGGGCCGGAGCGTGGCCCGCGCTTCGGTGGGTGGCTTTCCTTCCCCTGAGTCACGGCTGGCTGAAGTTTTGCCTTCTGGAATGTGTGTGCTTGTTTTGCTTCCCTTGTTTCTGTCCCTGTCACATCTTTCCCAGCTAAAAAAAAAAAAAAAATAACCAAGTCAGAGGTTCAATAGAACTGTCAAGATGAGTCTGGAAATAAGCATCTGGGTTTAATTTTTAATCTTGACCTCCTAAACTTTGATCACGACCCTGAATTTCCAATTCATAAGTGTTCAGCTGGGTCTGATGCAGAGAGGTCTGCAACCGTGCCTCAGCCCCCGGGAAGGATGGAGCTGGGATTTCCACAGCTATCAGTATGGACAGAGAGTGCTGAGCGAGTCACAGCAGCCTCCCGGGGACTCGAAGGTAGCATCAGTATGCGAGCGCGGTGGATGTGACACTGCCCTCTTCTCCTTTGTATTCAAACAGCGTTGCGTGCGTGGGCTGTCACACAGGAGGTGTCTTCCCTGGGAACATCCTGTAGTTTTTAGCTCTGTCTTGGAGACACCGTGCCATAGGGAGCCATGGCTCTGAGGTGCAAACGTGGCGAACTCTTCTGCCGCTAACCGACAGTTTCCACGCTGAGTGAGTGATGGGGCACTGGGTGGTTAAGCCTCATGGCCTGGACATAGTGGCCACACCAAGTTGCAGTGTCTTCTTCTGCACCTGCAATGCCAGCATCAAATTGCTTTTTAAAATCTTCAGAGTAATGGGGTGGGAGGGAAAAAGAGGCTACAAAAGGTAAGAAGATGCCAGAGTAGGACTTTCACATAGCATTTCTCCTGTCCCTTGTCTTGACCTTTCTTGCTGTGGATCATAACAAGCAGCCACCCAGCAAGGTGACCTCCGTTTTAGGGCCAGACACCCAGGCAGCCTGGGGCTGTCATAGTCAACCACCACCTCCAGCAAGGTGCTGGAAGCCAAGGGTGGCGGGTCTACCCTACCCCTTATCTTACATTTGTTCTCTGAGGGAGATGAACCCTTGACTCGCGCATCTCTGAGACTTGGGAGAGGACAGCAGGTCTGCCTGTCACCACATCCTGGGGTTCCAGGTCATTTTGTCCAGGGCTGTCAGAGCTGCCATGTCCCACGCTCTGGCTGGCACTTGGAGAATTCAGATGTTTCCAATAAGGCAGATTGAGCAGGAACCCTCCTCTTCTGGAGAGTGAGAACATTCCCAGAGGACCTGACTTATATTTTGCGTGAGGTTCATTTAGTCAATGAGCCCTGAACAAAAGTTTGAGCTTTGGTACAACTTAGAGAGGCACATCCCAATAACTCTCCTTCTTTAGAAAATCTTTTGCGTTTGTGAGTTTTCTTTAGATGAGATAATATTAGCTGAATTGTAAATTAGTAGGTGTGACACATGCTTAATCATGACACAACCTATTTGAGAATACCTGTATTATTGAATTATAATGGTTAATTTTTACCTTTTTTTTAGTCAAAAAGACCTTTTGAATAGAAATAAGGAACAAAAGCAAATTCTGTATTTAAAATTATCATAAGTATTTTACTTTGGTGAAAGCATGCTATGTATCTTGAGAAAAAGTTTATTTCCAACAAGATTTCCCACTCCTCCAAACCTCCACTGTGGTTTATCTGCACATCACCCTCATCTTCGTTATCTGTTATCTCAGGGTCTGGGTTTGCATCTGGAAGAGCTCTGTGCTCTGGAAGCCCCCAGTGATGCATACAGATTCTGTGGTTTGGCAGATCCAGCTGGCAGACACGGATACATCTGCTCCTGGTGGAATAGATGCAGTTTGCTTTCATAAGCTCCTCAGCAGATTTGGATGCTATTTTTTCTGGTCCTTCCCTTTGAACTCAGTTGTCTACAAAACTTGTCACCCTGCGGGGTTGCATTGCATAGACCGCCAGGTTCCTGCGCACTCTTTCCTGCAGCGCGTGATGAAATAAGCAATCTCGATGTGGGAAAACCCTGGATATACCATTCCTAGGAGAGTGTGTTGCTAGGCTAGGCCAGCAACCATTTTATGTACCTGTATTCCAAGCTTTGACTTCTTTGGGCAAGCTGTATAAGAGCTGAACCCATGGCAGAATACTAGAAAACCTGTCTTTGGGCAAGATATCAGCTCATTTTGCATATCTTCTTTCTGTTGAGGGCTACGTGCAGGATAATACATCCCCCCCCCATGCAAGTTTGAGTGTCTTCATGGCAATCTTATTACTTGGTAGCTAATGCATTAGGATAGCTTCAGGTTATGTCTATCGGCAGCTCTAAAGTTGAGGCACATAGCAGAGACTCTAAAACTTACTCGTTTTCACCATTTATTCTTTGGATCAGGCTCATTATATGAACCACGCAGGCAGATGGTCTAGGAAGGCTTCAGCAGGACATCTGTCACATGCTACCAGGAATTACCAGGCTTCTTTCTCCCATTGATCAACCCAATGCATAAGAAATGCATAAGAAATGCCTACTGGGTGCACCAGTATTTCTCTAATATCCCTCTATCTGCTTTCAGCAGCAGTTAGCATTTTTTTCCAAATAAACTCCTCTCTGCTTTGGAAGTGACCTACTTTCCTGAAGCTTTGCAATCCCTTCTCTTGATGCCTGAAAATGTTTTTAAGGTTGAGATTTTTTTTGAACATCTGGTCAAAATGTTTCTGTGAGGGAGGATAACTCTCGGGTTGATTCTTGCTGTGATTAGCACATAGTGGCTCCCTGGCTTGATGCGCCTGCAGAAGACCATCAGTAATGCCAGGCAGGGTAGCTGACCACCACAGGCGAGCAGATTGGCCGTGCAATTCATTTATCAATTGCTCCTAAACATTGCAAGAAAGGCTTTGGCATCTGCTTGGCCTTTTGAAATGGTGAATGGTTGGAATCATCCCCTTGGTTTCCTCTCTCGCTCAGCTCCTAAAGGCGATCTGGTGCTCTGCACATGGTTTGGGATGGACTGCAGTTTTGAGCAGCTCCTTGAATGTGAATGTACCTGTCGTCTTCTCTTATCTGCCGAGGTTTTCCCAAGAGCTTTTGCAGCGTGAACTGATCGAAGGTCTTTCCTTGGAAGTGCTCTGTGGGGCAGGTGGATGATGAGGTGGCTCATGGGCTGTGTGCGTGCACAGAACTGCCTCTGTGGCTCTGCGATGGCACAGGGAAGGAGTCACGGCGCCGCTCAGATTAGATTTCCTTCCCTCGATCCCAACACATGCTTTGCTGCCTCTGAAAGAGAAATCCCAAATATATTTCCATCACCAGCATGCTTGGGATAACTGGGGCTACTTCACAGAGTCCTAGTTTGTGACAGGGAGAAATTATCAAGGACCACATTAAAATGCACTAAAACAGTGAGGTCTTTCTTCCGAGAAAGTTGCACTTGGCTTTACATGCGTTGTAGGAATAAGAGCAGCAGCAGATGGACAAGCTGACGTTGCAGCAGCCGGCTCTCATTCTGGCAACCATCTTGTAGAGCAACTTGTGTGTAAAGATGTTCGCAAATTTGCAGATCAGTCTCTTTGGCTCAAGTTTTGCCACAGGGGCAAAACTCGTGGCAAAACCAAATTGTTGTCTGATGCAAAGATGTGAGGATTCCAGCCAAGTGAAATGTCTGTGTCAGCCATTTCAGTGCTCAGCGCACTGGGTATGGAAATACCAAGGGATATAGGTAGATACTGCAGAGCATTTCCAGGACCTGTAGGGACAGAGGAAGAATGAGTTAGCTTGGTCGTCTCTGGTTCATGATTGAGACATGGGCCAAACTCATGATTAAGTTTTTCTTTGCAAGGCCAGCTAACTTTGGGCAAGTTAGCCAGCAACTAGATTAACATAAAACCCTCCTAATGATTTTCTGTTTGTGTTTCCTGAACTAGAGGCTGGGGGTTTGCTCTGTACATGGGAACAAAGTGGTCTTTTCTTCAGAAGAGGTTTGTTTCTATAATGCCAAAATCCCTCTTGGAAAGGAAGAGGGAATAAACTGTGTAGGAAGCTAGTGCTGGCCTCTCTTTGGCTTGCCATATGTCTGTAATCAGGAAAGGCAAATACATAATCCAGGATGCTAATTGTAATTACCAAGAAATGAAGTCAGTCCTTGATGATGCTAGCCTTAAAAGATGTCGCTTAAAGGTACAGCACATACTTTTAGCATCACCCTGATTTTGAGAGTTTGCCACAGAGGTACTTCAAATTTGCAGAACACAGTGCTTAACTCCCAGGGCTGTGACACACAATGTTAATCATGAACAAAGCTCATCACATTAAGGGATGCTCGAAGTACCTACCATATAAGATAAAGATCTTCCTATTTCTCTTCTGGGCCTGAATTTGGGTTTCTCCCATGAGTTTATGAGTGCCGTGGCACTAGGATGAGTAGTGTGAAGTAGGAAGGGTTAACAATGTTTCCTCACCAATTTAAGCATTTCTTTTGCCAGTGGAGGAGCCAGCTTTGATGAGCCTCTGTGCTCAGTGTTTCTGACAATGCAGGAAGATCGGTGACCGCGTGAAACATATTTAGTTCTAATTTGCACTTTTTCTGCATCTCTTGCGATCGAGATCCAACGTAAGCTCCAGCTTGCGGTTTATTGCTATTGCTGCCTTTCCTTGAGCTCTCAGAGCAAAGCAGGTTACATGAGAAGCAGAATGAGAGCAGTTTAATAGCAAGAGCCAGACATTCAGCCAGAAATAGCTTTGCTTTAGGAGATGGAGTAAATAAAAGAATCCTATCAAACTCCATTGCAGTTCAGGTTTCCAAGCAGGAAGATAAAAGAGACACTGCAGAGCCCTTTTGGTGCAAGAAGGTCTAGTTCCCATCTCAACTCAGTTAAAAACTCAGAGGTAATCTTTGCACTGAGCTGGAGGCCCTGCTTTTATTGCAGACTATCTAGGTCTCGTAAGTTCAGCCTGAAATCTTGTTTGCAAACAGAACGCAGCACCATTCCTGTTCCTTCAAGTTGCTTTTCCACCCATGAGGACTTCTCCTATGTCCCCACATCTTTCCTTTTCCTCCCAATAATCTCCTGAAGACTCGTGTGTCGGGTCAGGCCTGGATCCAGGCTGCAACAAGGCTGGAGTTCTGGGCTGGTCTGTGTGCCATCGGCTTGGGAGATACTCCCTTGCAAGCAAGGTGTTTTGCTGCTCCTTCCTGGGAGATGGTGAGCCTGAAGACGACCAAAAGAAACATGCCTGACTGAGGATGCCCTGATAAGAGGCGCAGGGCAAAGTATAAAATCAAATTTTGGAGGAGCGTTGGTGCTGCTGCCTTAGCCCTGTTGATTCATTGGTGCCGTCGCATTTATCTCTGTCACTTTGCTTGGCTGGCAGCGTCAGATAGCAGAACACCAGAGATTCCAGCAATGGACAGAATAGATATTAAGAAAGGTTGTGGAAAAGGTTTTTTTGGATTTTCAGACCTGGTAGATTCAAGAAAATGAAGCAGATATTTCATATTTAGATACTCACTGAACGCTCTGCAGGGCTGCATGTACCTGCCCGTGACCACAAGCAGAACCTCAAAAGCTGCCAGTCAATCCCTCCTCCTTCATGGTGCCCTTTCCCTGGGACAATCTGAGAACACCACAAGGAGAGCAGAAAAGCAAACAGATGCATCTGCAGCAAGGTCTCATATCAAGATATGTCTTTAATTTATTAGTTCTTGGAAATGAGTCCCCCACTTGCCGTCCTGCTGCAGGTGCAAGTGGTGGAGCTTGGGGTGGATCAAGGAATCGAAACACCACGGATGTTCCCATAAATACGCCGGATGAAATAGTGTTTCCACACAAGAGCTCACAGCTCCCATCCTCCCCCAGCCGAGCCCACGCTGCGGCTCGGTGGCACGGGCAGGGCTGAATCAGGCGGCTCCTTCCCGCTGCCGCAGACAGAAGCTGCTGAATAATTCGGCAGGGCTCTGCTGGCCTCCCCAGCACAGCTGTCCCTGTGCAGGGAGGGATTATGTAAGCTGTGATTACGGTGCCCACCATGGCATGGCAGCCCCAGGGCAACCTCTAGCAAACAGTTTGGGCCAGCGTAGGAGGCCGGTGGGGAGCCCCAAGTGGCCACGACTCCCTCCTGGACATGGCCCTGCCTCCCTGTGCTCATAACATGCTCCATAGCTCAGGACACCTCAAGGCTGCTCTCCAAGGATGGGGGCTAGCAAAGTTCACCATCGCTGGCATCCAAGCAGGGCTTAGATTTATTTTACCATTATTTAATACTATTTAGAACAATACAAAAGGATTTTTTAGTTTGTTGGTGCTCAGCTGGACAGAGAACAGGCCGTGTTTTGCACCCAGCTCTGGCAAAGCCAGAGAGACCTGTGTGGGACTGCCCCATCTAAAAGGTCTGCCCGTGGTGGATTCATGAACAAACACTATGGCAAATGGTGTTCTCAGTGTTCATGAAAAGCACACTGGACCACTTTCTTCAAAGGGCTGCTGTAAGGTAAATTGGATTTCAAAAACATAAACACCAAGTCTTTTCTAAAATCCCAAGGAGCATTGAAAGCCCTTATGACTAAAGATACCCAAAGACATGGCAAAGTGGCAGCCTGCCATGCTCTCATTGCTCATGGCAGGCTGGGCAAAGTGAAGATGGAGAGCAGGCAGGCAGGAAAATTAGGACAAATTTCAGGAGTGAATTGAGAAATTCAGAGCACTCCCTCTGCTTGCCTTGCTTTGTGCCCTTCAATCACTGCCCAGGTCAACTAGAAATCCCCAGGGATGGGTCTGACACCCGCAGTGAATCAGGAGCTCGCTCAGCATTTTCCAAAGTGTGGGTAGGCTTTGGGGGTAGCTGTTGCAGACCCTCATTTACTCTTTCCCAATTTCAGTGTAACATCAGCTCTTGGCCAAGTCCCTGAGTTTCGAGTCATGCAGGATCTCTTTCTTCAGCCTCATCCTTGAATCCCCATTTTTCTTTGGTAGCTGAAGCATCTGTCACCCACTAGAACTAATCTGCCGTGACAGTGAACGTGTTGCTGCCTTGCCACCTTGTCCATGTTCTGTTTCAGGTGCTAGTTCTTTAGGGCAAGTGCATTACCCACGTCTGCTTGGGTAACACTACAAGCCCCAAGAGCTCTTGCAAGGGCTGTTGCGTTACTAGTTACATGAGAACCCTCATGTAGCTTTGCACCATAATCCATGCACTGTGCAAGAAGAAAATACCTCAAAGATGTTATTGAGATGCTATTCTATAGATTTTTGCTGGGGATGAAGCCGACCATTAGGTATTACCTCCCAGCAGCACTCAGGCCACCTTAGGCTTTCAATGGGTCTTCCACAGACTACTTAATTACAGCTTGCAATTGCTCTGTAAGATAAGCAAATATCATTATTTCCTCATATATATGGGGGAGGACACATGGAGGAGTTGCAAGGTACAAGGAGGCGTGTAACCAAGCCAGTGCTTTGGGAGCAGAGCTCACAAGATCTGACTGTATCCATGCATGGGGCAAAACATTTCCTTCTTAGGTCATTTTAAAGCTACCTTTGGGCTATGCAAGGTTTTGGTAATAAGAGGGTTTGATAACATTCATGCGCAATGATAAGTTTGTAACAGATTATTCTGAGGGCAACATCTTCTGTATCCTCAGTTCATAAAAGAGATCTAATGAGTCAGGGCTGCAAATGGTTCGCTCTGTGCTTGTGTTTTACGGATGACTTCTTTTGCACATGGGAAGCAGAGTGTGACCTAGCATAGAGTGAAACATGGCACTTGGAAAAATGGGCCATCCTAAAATCATAACCCTTGCATAAGCCCTCACAGTCTCTCCTTGCGCATCATGCCCAAAGAAACAGAGAGGAGGAGCTTTTGGAATGCATAAGGCACCAACTGGGGACCTGCAGAGTGACCAGGTGTAAATTATTTGGCTCGTGTATTAGGCCAGGTTGCCTCTAGAGGCTGGACCTGCTGTGGGGAGAGGTCAGGGAGCTGCTGCATTCCCCTCCATCTCCCGCTCAACCGCAAGAAGCCGAGAAGCTGCTCAAACCAGCCTAGTGCAGTAAAAACAAATGGCTCCACTTGTCCATCTCCATTCTGATTCGGGAGTCCTTTTACACCAGATTGTCCCTCTCAGGATTAATGTTCTATTTGCCCTGCAGCAGTGCAGAAGGGTCTGAGTCGTGCAGGGCAAAGGCAACGCCCAGCTGGGGTGGCTGCAGGCTGGGCTGCTTGCAGCAGAAAGCAGCTGGTTAATTAAAGGGCAACAGGAAAAGGGGACACAGAAAGACTGGGAGAGTAGAAGTTGCCTTCTACTAAGGTACGATTTATTGACAGGTCTGATTTATAGATACAGTCCTTTATTAGACAACTAAATCCAGCTCATTGATTTGGAGGGTAGGTGGATAATTCATTGCCACAGATCATCAGGCTGGATATTTCCCATTTAAAGTCTTGCTTTCCTTAGGGCAGTCATAAATGAGATAGTTTTTAAGCCCACCTAGTGGAAGTCCCCTCAAAGAGGGCACGGTGAGCTGGGGACATTTAAGTCAGAGGAGAAAATGGCCCGAGCGGGAGATCCGCACAGGTCCGTCTCCCTGAACACAGCCATCCCCTGGGCACCGGCGCTTCTGTCTGACCCTCTGAAGAGGCAACTTTAGCAAGTCGAGTTGTGGCAGGTTTACGTAACATGTCAAAACTTCACTTTGTGCTGCCATCAAATTTCTCCAAGGAAATTTCCAAGACTTCCCTGTTTAGGCTGTTGTGGTACTTAAATGTCCTTATAGCCAGAGAAAGGGTTTTTTTTGTTTTGTTTTTTTGCCAACTATCTATTCTCCCTTGTGTTAATTTAAGTGAAGCTACAATCAAGATTGAGAATAGCCACTGGCTTTTTACAAGATTTCACAGATATAGTAATAGTGGTAGCATGTTCCTCTTCATCCACGTCTTCTCAAGGTAGAGCAGCAATATTCCTCCAGCGTTCCGCCTCAAGGGTTTTTTCCTTCGTACTTTTTCTTGTACTTCATCCGTTTAAACTCAAAAAATAAAACGTTAATAGGACAGCTAGAAGGAGGCAGCATGATCCAGCTGGGTCCTCATCCTCACTAAACATAGCTCAATAATTTCTTCCTAGTTCCCTAGCATGGTTTGCCTGGGATAATCAGGAATAGAAGCACCCGCTGTCCCAGCTGCCGGTCCTGCTCTCCCATAAGCTCCTTATGGCAATTTATATATCCAGCAAGTCTCCATTTTATGTGTTATCTGCTTTGACCTTCTCACATGCAGCACTTCTGCCAGTCTCCTAAAGTAAACTCTTTCCATCCTCAGCCACACATCTGTCTTCCTCTGCCTTGTGTGTGTTTGCTTGAGGCAGTTCATGTGCTGGAAGAGAGGGAGGATAGTCCCGTGCCCAACAGAAAATGAGGTCCGGAGTATCAGGATTCGTGTCGCAGTACCACCGTGGGTTTCTTTGCAGGCTCTGGCACCAAGTGTGCAATACAGCATTGTTCCCATTCCTAAATTTTCCCCAAAGTTTTGGCTTTCTTGCCCATAAGCACAGGAATTTCCTTTAAACAGAGGTCTGACCTTGTTTAGTGTCTGTCTCATGTAGCTGCTTAACCTCTTAGTAAAATCTGTTGCACGGGAAGGCAACGTTCAGTTGTGCATTTGAAGGTGCCCTGCTTCAGTGGCAAGCTAAATAATCCGTATTGTACTTTAAGAGCTGCAGGAGCATTTTGGTAGAAAAGCCATGGTTTAAATAATTATTATGCTTCTCATACTGTGGGTATCAAATTTTTGTCTGTTAGAGAGCTCTGATGTTTGTGTGCTCCATCATGGTATGGAAAGCCAAGGATCCTATGAAGAGCTGGGCTGGAGGGGCAGGGATTTGCAGTTACTACGTGGGGGACAGTCGGTCCTTCTCTCGTGGTAGCCTGAAGGCACCAGTGAGTGTGTGCAGTCTTGGTGCTGGGCACCAGCTTGCGTCTGGATAATGTCCTGGGCCTTTATGGAGCTCTGTGGCTTTTCTGAGCCTCTTTGGGTGAAGCTGCTAAGCTGGTCGTTAGCTATTTGCTAGCAGTAGCTAGTCAGAAATAACTCATGGTAGTTTCTAAATGCAAATTGGAGAGGGAGAGAGTGAAAAAAAATCATTTAATAGATACAAGAATAAAGTGAATGCACTGAGGGCTGTGTTTCCAGAAGCAGATTAGATGGATCGCAATTATTTATTCTCCTACTACCTTTTAAAGCCAAATCTCAGTATAATCATCAGCATGGCGCAGGGAAGAGCAGCTGATGCCACTTCACCTCCCTCCCTTGCAAGGACAGGCTGTTCAAAGGCTGGTCTGGAAGACTTCCTAAGCAGGGAGTTGGTGTCTTCCTCTCAGGGAGGAAGGTTCCTCAGCAGAGCCAATTGAACGAGCGCATCTCCTTTTTTCTTCTGCCAGTAAGGTTTGTTATTCAGAATTTTGGAGACTGTGATAAAGAGAAATGCTATTTCTAAGGACTCATACGAGACTATAACTTAAGCACAATGCGTGGTATTGATTTCATTGAACAAATTTAGTGTGATTTTTGCAGCCTTTTCTCAGCACTCTGCTGTTTGGGGACAGAGGGAGAGGAAAGAAACAATTCTGCAAGTTAGCACAGTGAGAAAAAGGCTTTTTAATTACATGTTCAGCTTGAAAAATCCTTTTCCTTTGGACTGCATTGCAATTCAAAGTCTGAGAGACCCATGAGGAAAATTTCTGGAAAATTGTGACATACAATTTGCTTTTTCTGGAATTATTGATTTGTTTGAAGTAATGCTTCCTGCTGATCTTAAAAATAATTCACTCTTAAATCTTACTTGCGTAACTAAATGCTGTGCATTGGTTCTACTTTTCCTCTCAAATGAATCCTTTGACCTAACATTTATCTATACGGCACTCTCAAAAAAGCAAAAGGTATTTAAGTTAGATAAATCTCATACAGCTAAGTTAGGAGAGTGGGTCTTGAAAGGGGTTCTTCCTGGTGTCTTGCAAATTTGGAGTTTTAAAATGTGTATGCAGCACAAAGTTGGATGGACCCGGCCAAAAGAAATATGAAGGGGGAGACCAGAATGAGCAGTGACTCCGCAGAGCTCCAGGCACTGTTAAGTACCACCTCCACCTAACGCTGTGTCCCAGCTCCTGTGAGCATCCTCCGTGGCTGGCTGGGACACCAGGCACCAGTGCCATCGCCTTGGGAAGCAGCTGAGCACGAACGCGTTTCATCTTAAACCGTGAGCGAGTTTGTGCTCCAGGCAAACACATAGCTGATTTCTCAGTTTTTGCCCTTCTGTGCAGCCTCTTTTGCAGCACAGGAACCTGACTGGACCCTTATTTTCCAACTTCTGTTCCTGTGGACCAGAGGTGACAGCACATGCTTCATAAGAAGGTCTGAAACCCGTGGAAAAGGATGGAGGTGCATTACCTGCTCAGAGGCATTTCTTCATGCCCGCAAGCAAAATCCTGCAGCATGAGGATTTATATTTTCTTCTGTTATACCCATAATCGACCCTATTCACTTAGCCAAGAGCAGCAGATGAGGTTTTAAGGATTTGATCATATTTCATTGTTACTTGTCTGTTTTCTTCAGCCCTCCTATGAACTTTCTGTTGAGGTCAGGCTCCCCAAGTGCCTTATGATCAGCCCGTCTCTCCTTTTGTCCCCGCAGGACCTGATACGAAGAGATATTCTGTATTACAAAGGTCGCATAGACATGGATAAGTACGAGGTGGTGGATATAGAGGATGGGAGAGATGATGACTTCAATGTCAGCATGAAGAATGCCTTCAAACTTCATAACAAGGAGACTGAGGAAATGCACTTATTCTTTGCCAAGAAACTGGAGGAGAAGTTGCGATGGCTCCGAGCTTTCAGAGAAGAAAGGAAGATGGTACAAGAAGACGAAAAGATAGGTGAGGAATATGAAATGACCTGAGCAGAGACAAATGGTAATATTTAATTTATATTAAATTTAGCCCCAACTGCTGAGGAAGCCCCTTCTCCCCCCGGCCTTTTTTTTTTTTTTTTTGGTGGAGGGGAAGACAAGAGGGAGAGAGGGAGGACTGTAGTATTATGACTCATAATGGTTCAAATGTCTTTGGCTGGTCTTCGTGTCGTGAAATAGGTATCTTTCCCATTTGATAACTGGTATTTTTGCCCATCCCCAAACAAATTCTGCCCATAGCTCCAAGGCTGGACCCAGTGGACCGCTGTGGGTAATGCAGGAGAGGGAAGGCTTCAGCCATCTGCACCTAGGAAGACCTCAGAGCCTCCTGGTTGTATCATTTTTGCTCTGATGAAGCGTGTCCTCTGCAGGACAGGAAGGCAGAAAAGTCCATGATTTACTAGCCCTGCCCTCCTCTCAGCCTGTAAACTGGCTGTAACCGAAATTGGTTTGTGTAGCTCAGCTGTAGAGTGCTGGGCATATTTATGATTCCGTATAAATAATAATGGGTCTAATCTTACCTTTCATGCAACCCCTGCACAAGTGAGATTATAAAGAGGCCTTTGCTTTTCAAGGTTTTGTTGCTGTTAGTAAAACACCTCCTTGCGCACAGCTCCCTGGGGTGGCTTTGCCACTGAGAGGGTCCTGTGCTTGCAAAAGGGGCAGAAAATCCCCGCCTTGCTCCAGAGGGATGAGCAGCTTTGCAAGCAATCTTCTGACACGTGTTCCCTTTTTTCAGGCTTTGAAATTTCTGAAAATCAAAAGCGGCAAGCGGCAATGACAGTAAGGAAAGTCAGTAAGCAAAAAGGTAACCGGCAACATGCCCTGTGCCAGGTGATGTGAGGGTGGAGCGGGCTGGGCTGAATCCTGCTGGGCTGGGATCCAGCGTTCCCCTTGATTCCCTCCTCCCTTTCTCTCTCTTTTTTCCTTTTTTTATATATATATAAAACACCGTTTGTGCTTTGTATCCTTTCTTAATGTATCTTGTGGGCCAAAATAACCTCTGGTCTGCCGCGGTTGAAACCAGTAGGATTTTCCCAGAGATTAATTTTAATCTGTTGTCTCCAGTCCGGTGCCCGGACGCTGTCCCTGGGGCAGGACGCGCTCGCCGCCCCACGGACTGAGCAGACACAGCGGTTTATCTCAGGCTGAAATGGGAGTGAGTGCGGAGATGGCGGCAGGGGGCTTTGCTCGGACCCAAAGTCTCCTGCCACCAAAGAAAGGAAGGTGGTTAAAATGCTGGAGGTGATCAGGGATATCCCCCCTTTCCTGCTTTTGGAAAGGGGAGGCCTGTATTTCCTTGGGCTACCTATAACTTTTTAAGGTCTGCACAGTAGCAGCAGCTCTAGGAAAGAAAGCCCCCTAGTCCAGGTGTTACATATCTCTTTACATCAGATGCATTTCCCTGCCCAATTAAGCAATGCCATGCTGGGTATTAAACCAAGTCACAACTGGCTGAAAGGCCAGTGCTCATTATCTCTTGCAATAACTCCTGCAGCTACAGGCTTGGAAACAGAAACCATGGAGGGACAGGCAGGGAGGTCATTTTTCAAGTTTCCCCAAGCTTCCCAAAGTCCCAGGCAGATTGATTAGTTACCAAAGTACCTTGGCACACGAGGCCTTTAAATGAGTTTGAACAAACTCATCATGTCTTGGAGGTTGTAAGTCCAGGGCAGATTCTTCCCCATTCTGTGCAGGCTTTGGGTTATTTTTTGCAGTAGTCGAAGGAGCTCCTTGCTTTCTGCCTCACCTATCTGTTGTCTACTGGCTTTGCTGGCCCAGTAGTGATTTTCTAGGCCAGCTGTCAACACATTGATTTGCTGTGTCTCTCCATCATCATTGGTCTTCTCGCTACTAATTTCCTATGTTGTCCTCTGAAATGTTCTCTGAAAGCTCTCCTGGCCAGATTTGCTAAGCTCAAAATAGACACAGACCCCAAAAGGGGCCCGGGAACCGCTCCCCATAGAGCAGGGACCTATAGTGCAGGCTGCGCTCAGGAAATGAGCTGAGCCAGTGTGCCCCTCACCTCCCGCATGCTCCTCCCTGCGCACAGAAGCGATCACTGAAATTACGGCACCTGGGAGGTTCCTGAACCTGGCTTGCATGGCAGATGTAGCAAAACCAGTTTTAATGGTTATTTGCGATTTAATTGTTCAGTTATTAATTAATTAAGCTATTAATTAATAATTTTCCTGTTTGATCACTGACTGACACAGCTCAAAAGTGCCTGAGCATGCCTGCCAGTGCTCCCAATTAAATCACTGTATGTGTATCCTGGCAGGTGTAATATGCCTAACTACTTATTTCTTACCCAGCAGTGGCTATCTTATTTTCTCTCTTTCTCTCTCTCTCACTCTCTCTCTCTCTCTCTCTCTCTCTCTCTCACCTGACAAAGTGGTGGTGCAGGGGGGATTATCCTAGGCTCCTCTGATTTTAAAATCTCAACCTTATGAAGGGAAGTTTCATTACTCAAAGTGCTTTGTCGGCTCTGTTTGCCCCAAAGTGTGTGAGAAGTGCAAGTTCCTGCAGTGTTGCACGGAGTCAGGAGGTGGTTCCTGGGACACGGTTTTCAGGGACTGATGGTTTTAATGGTTCGTGCATGTTTTGCCCATAGGATTTTTGCAAGAGAGGTGGATGGCTGGGTGGGTGGGCAGCATCAAGGGCACTGGCTGCGGCACCTTGGCTTTCCCTGACAGGTGCTGCAAGGGGCAAATTGCCTTTGGAGAATCAGTTATGACCAGAGAGCAGGGAGACCCTTCAGGAATAGGAACTATTTATCCATCTGGAGTCAAGGTTTTTGCTGGAGAGTACCATTAGCCAGGAGGGCTCAATAATCCTCCTTCCCTCCAAGGGAAGAGCCCCGTTCCTGTGCCAGTGGCTGTCAGTTGTAGTTGTTTCTGAATTAGCTCAGTAATCCTCCACCCATTTGATGGGAAATAGTGGTAATTTCCCTGCCACAAAATACTTCAGGAAGAGAGAAAAACCGTTAAGGAGATGAAATGAAAAAGCATAATGCTGCACGCAGTGCCAGGGTCCCAGCCAGATGGTTGTCACCATGAGCAAGAGGAGATCTCAGCATTGCACTAGGGTTTGCACTACTTACTGCATTGGGCAAAAGGGAAGGATAGACCAGATGCCTTAAGACAGCATTAAACCAATTTTCTGCCTTCTTTAAATCCGTTAGACATAAAGCGAATGGGTTGTGTTGACTGTGCTCCTTTGCTTCAGACAGTGAAAAGGGATGGTGTTTATGTTTTATTATTATTATTTGCATTGATTGTTGAAAAGTTTGTTTCTTGGCTCCAGCCCTTTAGTTTCTTTCAATGTCAGTGTGGTAACTGGAATAGAATTCAGCCTGGTGTCTCCTAGAAATAGCAAAATAAGAGATTTGTTTGGCTTGATTTGCAAAAACAACAAAAATCCCCACAACACTTTTTAAGCTGCAGACAATCAAGCGTGCACTTTTTCTGCAGATAAGTCCAGCTGCCGCTGAGGACCTTTGCTGCCTGCACTGGCAAGCGAGACATTAAGATCCCATTAGATTATGCTTCCAAAATGACACTTACAATTGACCAAAACAGTGAACACCAGGCTAAAGTTGCCTGGTGGACCTCCAGTCCTTCTTTAATGTAGAGCCAGGATTATCCAGGGTACATTTTCCATCTCTAAGCCTGTGAAAACAAAGGGCTCCAGTGCTTCTTTACTGCTCCAGTCCATCAAGAGCTGCTTTGCGATGGCCACTTTTAAACCTGGCTGCAGCGCTCCGTGTTTGCAACTCTCAGAAGCATTTAGTTCCCTTACCAGATGCCCAGACGCAGGACAGCACATAGCCTGTCTCCCTTATTCGAGCACATAAAGCCTTTTGCCTAAAATCCTAGAAACTGTCAGGGATCAGAGGTGGCAGTACCTAGTGAAGTGATGCTGATCTCAGAGCAATGCTTCCCATGAGTGTTTCCAGTCTGATGTGAAATGGCTGCTCCAAAACATACGGGAGACCTCAGGATAAAGTGCTAGACAGGAGGGTTTACCCCTCGCAGGTGAGCACTGCAAACCCATGCTAGGAGTCATCCCCTTCTGCCCAGTGTTGTCCTCTCTGTGTTGCAGCTTCACCAAGGCAGATGTCCCCAACCACGCAAGTCTTCAGGTTGATGGTCTGGGCACTGCTGGCACGAGGGAAACACATATTGAAACACCACCCAACCTAACCTTGGTCACTAAACTCTGTCTGTCATTCAGCCTGCCCATGAACACCCAGCTATGTATTGCCTGGTAGGGGTTAAATCTCCAGCCAGCGTGGGCCTCCAGTAAAACTTGCTCTGAGTCACTGCATTTTCCTGCTAACTCCTTCCCTTCCGATAACTTGAGCTTGTGGCAAACTCACCCCTAAAAGCCCTGACCCCAACACCCTTTCTCAGATATCTTAATCTTCTTGCAGTTCAAGCTGTCCCACAGAAAGCCTGCCTAGCAAAATGAAGATGACTGAGTGTTAAGGTAGCTCTGCTGGCTTTATCTGACCAGAAAGGATAGGTCTTGCTGGGTAACAGGGTTTCTAATTGCCTCCTGTCATTTTTTCCTGAGGGTTGAAGCCTACATAACTGCATTTTCATCTCTAGCAAGACTGACATGGCCCTGGCATGGTTCCCCATCCCGTTCTCACATGTAGACATAGCCTAGGGGGAATGAATGAGACTGAGCAACACATAAACTAAGCTCTATAAAACAAAGAGGGGCACTTGCATTTTCAGATAATCAAGGTCATTTGCCCCTTTTACAAAGCTTCCCACAGCAAAGGTGAAAGGATGAAGCTAACCATGTTCGCAGTACTACTTCCCCATGGATCCAGAGAAATTCTAGTAGTCATCCCATCGCTTGTAAATTAGAGATTCCAACCAGAAGCTCCAAAACACATAATGGTGATTATACAGTGACTATCTGGAGCTCACCAAAGCACCTGTTAGTCTCACTGATGATCATCTAGACAGGTGGCTTTTCAGTGGAGTAATTACTAACCTGACTGGAATCAGTAGTTTCATCTGAAATTTGGTCAACTTAACAAACTAAGCAAATCTCAGGAATAAATACCTCAGTGTGAAAGGTCTGAGATTAGTGACTTCTCAGTGGACACCTGCTTCTGAGTGAATTCTCCAGAGGGTTCCTTGTGGTGAGATGTGAAATGGACCTCTTGGGTTTTCCAGCAATTCCAGAGCCCTTCTTTGAAGAGTCTAGGTGTTGATACCAATGCCACATTGAGAAACCAACTTCAGTAGATCTGTCTGCCCAGATTCCTCTGGAGTTTCAGCTCAATGTGGTGTTTTAGATAGGGAATAGTGTTACTCAGTGCATTTCTTAACCCCGGGAGAGGTTGCCTTTCAGGGTAGTGATGGATAAAATGACCTCTTCATATTGATGAAATAGATGGAGTGATCTTTGCTATCAGTGTACTCGGTGCTGGAGGAGAGGAACACTACATAAATACAAGATGGGATAAATTAGTTTTCACCTGTCTTTGATTGATAAAGCCCTGCTATCATTTATTCCATCATGCCTCACTTAGCTTTTGCTTATCACATGAGGAATCATTATCTTAACATCTAGTCTAATGACACCAGGATGCAGTAACCAGCTTGATAAATATACTCCAGAAGGTGAATTTACCTCAGTATTTGTAGATACTGCCTTTGGCTGAGCATTAGCCAAGACACAAGACCATCATTTCCCTCTACCATATTTCTAAAGGTTGCAAAGCTCCCTCTGAAGGAGCAGTTGGCCATTTTCCCTTCGTCTTCCCCTCAACAGAGAAGGAAGACTAGTGGTTAGAGAGCTGAGGCACACGCTCATCAGCAGGTACCATGTCAGCAAGGCTGTTTAAGTAAATTCCCCTGCTATCTAAGGAGCCATGGCTAATGCCTGTCTTGAATTCCTCTTGAACTGGGCAAGTATGACAAAACTTGAGCTGGGCAGTTCAACATGCAGGTGAAAACAAGGAGGTAGGTGGCTGATCAGGACTGCTGCCTGCAGTCCTATCAGCATTCCCTATCCACAGCTCCTTGGCTCTAAAAGCTTGTTCTGCAGCCAGGGAGCAGAAATACTATCAGACACAGAATAGCTGGCCAACTCTACCTGTGACCGCAACAGAATGAGTAGTGCTGAGGTGCTTTGAGATCCTCTGTTGAAATGCGCTGAAGAAGGACAAAGGGGTGCTGAGCCATAACCACTTCTTGTTCTTGCTTTGGCTTGTCGCTCCTGCAGGAGTATTTAAGCCCTCCACACCTAGTGTCCTGTAGGTGCCTTCCCTGCTGCCCCACACTGCATGTGAGCTATAGTATCCATGAGGAGGGTGAATTTATGAGAATTTTGAGCATGCTTCTGGAGAGATGCAAGTTGCCCTAGATGCTTTGGAGAGCAAAAGGAAGTGAGAAGTTCCAGTGTGGAACTGCTGCTTTTGCTGCTAAGAAAGTCCCAGGTACAGGGAGCAGGTGTTGATATTTTATTACCTCCCACCTAACCCTGGCTAATGAACAGCATAATGTCTAGATGGGTAGGTAGAAGAAAAACCTACAAAACAGCTCATGAAAGCAGGAGATAAAATCTTAACAGCCTGAGGATGGAATAAACATCTTGTAAGGAAAGGCTTTGTGGTTGTATATTGGCAAATATAAGTGTGTTCTCTGTGTGTTTTGTATTAACTCTGGCACAACACAGCATTAATGGAGCTGTCCTAGATTATAACTGGGTCTGTCAGCACGCGTCCATGTGGGATGTCTGGGAGTTAATAGCTTGTTCCTAGGTCTTCTAGTAGTCGTTCCTATCGGAAATATTGCTTAGGGATCCTAGGGTAAGTCCAAGGACGAGAGACACTTTGGGAAAATGGAATTAGAAGGAAAAAAAGAGAGAGTCTTAAACTCTCACAGTTGTTTTCCTGATGTGAGAAAGCCGGATGATTCAAAGTGACGTTGTCTGGCACTAAAAAAAGCCATGATTTCAGCTGAGAGTGCATCATCTCTCACTGCCAGTTTTGTCTAGCCAGATTATAAAGCCCAGAGTTTTCTTTTTGCTCATTCGGAGCAGATTTCCCCAATCTCCATCCTACTGAACAGGCTTGCGGTGCAGCTGCAAGCTTTGTGCTCAGCCACAGTGCAGAATTATGGAGGAACCAGCAGAAGGAGCTCCAAGTCTGGGCGCTGGTGTGTGGCTGCTTCTCATGCCCCGGAAAGGCAGCACAGCAGCTGTGTCGAGAAATCATTATTTAGCTATCGATTCTTCTCCTTTGAGCTTTGAATTCTCTTCACCAAGCAGCCCAAAATTGAACTGGAAAAGAGCTTTGCTCATTTTTTTCAGCCGAATTGCAGTGGAGTTACGGCTTTGCATATAGAAAAAAAACCTCATGAGACGATTTTGCACAATAGCCCTGAGTCCTGATGAGGGAACAGGCCACTTTAGCAAAGAATATACAAATACCAACCTGTCACAGTGTTGTTTTTTCTTTTTTTCCCTGAATTCTTCTTTCTTGGGCTTTGAAGGTGTTTAGATTAGGTGAATTTCCCTCCTCCTCTCACCACATAATTACTGTGTCCCACCTTGTCAAGCTAGCGGGTATCTCCAACAGCTCTTCTTGCGGCATTTCTAACTATTGCAAAGTGCTGGTTGACAATTTTGTAAGAAAGTGTATTGTTATGGATTTACCAGTCTAATTTTCCAGAGCACAAATGTTTTTATTTGCATGTCCACAAACACACAGCAATTATGCATGCGATCGAAATGCAGAGTTTGGATAATTTAGGCAGTGGGGTGCACTTGATAAATATGCAAACCTTTGGCTGCTTATTCAAGTAGAACCAACTGGGAGCTTTTTGAGGTTCATCTAATTGAGATATTAATACCGAAGGCCTTGAGCAGAGCCACGTAAACAACTTGGCAAGTGTAGGTTTAAGTTTCTTTACTGAGGGAAGAGGCAGTGTCTATGCAGTTATGCTTCAAGGGGACATGTATGTTCCCATGGTGGGTTTGCTTGTGATCTGGCCAGGGGAGTCTGCCTTGTTCTCTTTTGGAGCAGACAGACTATGGAGTACCTGCTTTGCAGCATAACTCCATGGATTTCAGTGGACTTCAGTCAAGCTGTTCTTCCTCCACTCTTCATCCCTCCAAGCTCATAAGATTTTGCTGATCCAGGAGGTTTCTCAGCACTTCTATGTCATGATTGAAATACCTAAGTTCACTCTCCACAAAATGGTTTAGTGACAATAAAGAACTCAGGCCTGCTCAGCATGGCAAACTGGATCTATCAGGTATTACATAGCTAGAGACAATTGCTACATGTCCCTTAATAGCAGCTTTAGATTCACAGCTCTGTTGTGTTGTGGAACATTAGTTAATAACCCTGATTGCAGAAGGACTATTTCCCATTAAAGGCCTTTGGGTCAGCCAGGGATCCAAGCCAATTACTAGACAGAAGAAGATACATTTCTCAACTCCAGCCACATAAGGGACCTATTCCAGATCTTGACCTCCCCAAAGATCCTAGAAAACCTCTCCAACCTCTCCTCACCTGGGAGAAATGATAATGCCAGAGCACTAATGCCTAGTGGTCTCCAGGAGTATGTCTACACTGTAATAATGGTGCAGGGAAGGATTTTGCTCTCCAGAGACTCTGCGATTGGTTACCTGGCCACCTGCTGAATTGTCCTCTGGCACAGAAATCCAGAGCAGGAAAGTGGTAGAAAAAGAAGGGACAGAAGAGAGAGGACAGAGGGAGATGAGCTCCTGTCCTGTCCTTATGGGACATTATTGCCTTGGATCACACAGGGTGGCAAATTAGAGTTTACAGTTGGGCCTAGCCAGGAAGGAGGGCCCAGAAATTGTCCAAAGCATCTGGGCAGCAATCCCATCTGGATTTGTTCTCAGAACAGCAAGGACTCCATGGGATTTGCCTCCTGCTTGGCAGGCTTCTGGTGGGAAAGAGGAGGTTGAGAAAGAGGGAGAGCTTTACAAGGTAGGAAGGCAGAAAACAAGATGATGAGGAAGTTCAGATTTCAGAATGCAGTTATAAACAAGTCCCCAGATTAACTTTGAAATGTTACCTGTGATGAACCCATGAAAGATTGATAAGTAATGAATCATGGAGCAAGTTTTGTCCACTCTCCCTACAGTGGACAGAGAGTAGCATGGCTTAATAGTACTTGTTTTAAAGATGAAGAAACCACAGCAGAGTCAGGATGATATTTCTGTTCAGTCTGAACCTTTGAGGGTTTCTAACAACTGGCAACTGTTAAACTCTGTAGCAAAGGAAGTGAATTAATTCTCTCTCCTGCCATGCAAAAGCCTTTGCTTCCTATCAAAGAGAGACCCTGGATTTCAGTGCGGCAGTGTATAAAAGTGGTTGGCCGAACTCGGCGAGCGCCCTTTGTGAGGCCTGTGCCCTTGGCTGTAAGTACCCGCCTGTGCGCAGCCCTGCTGTGACAGGGCCGCCAGCGCCGGGCCACAGCGCATGTGTGTGCGCGGGTAGGGAGCGCTGACCGCACGCAAAGCGTCGCATTTCTTGTGCTCACCTTGCTCTGGTACCTGGGTGCTAATCACCGTATTTTGCCTTCTCCAGCACCTTCCCAGCCGAGGATCTCAAAGTGTTTTACAAACATTAATTAATTTAGGCTTCACAACCCTCGTGTGAGGTAGGTGGGTCGTGCTGCCCCAGTCTCCAGAGGAAGACACTGGTCTACTCGCGCAGAGTCACCCGGTGCCGCAGTTAACGCCAGGGCAAGCAGTCGCCAGGAGATGGCCCCAGGCAAAGTCAACCAGCTTCCCCATGGAGAGAAGAGCACTCCAGTGTGCCATTGAGGCAATGCAGCCATGGCTGGGGCTTACTGCAACCTGCGTCCAAGTCCATCTCTTCCTTCTGCCCTGTCCCTTCCAGTGTGGTCCTCCCTAGTGTGCGGGCGGGCAAGGTCACCCTCAGGAATGCTTCCAACACCACTCTCCCATGGGAAAGGCCCCCGTCCTCTCTCCACAGTGAGGGGCAGCTCCCACCTGCAGGAAGGCTTTGCCCCATGTGCTTGCCCCTCAGAGCAGCCTTGCCAGAGGGGCACGTTGCCCTTCCTAGGAGTCAACCTAGAGGAAACCCTGTGGAGAAGTCCTGCCAAAGTCACCCAAGGAGACCCCCAGCTGCCCTCGCTCCTGCCGCCGGGGCCGAGAGGAGCCAGGGGCTGAGCGGCTCCCCAGGGGGAGTGGGGGGACGCACTTGGGCTTGGCAACAACCAGGGCGCGGGGTCGAAGGACGCGGCTGGCTGCCCTTGCCCAGCTGGGGACATTCTCCATGTCTCGGGCGGAAGGGCAGGACTTCTCCAGGAGGGCCACCACCCCTCTGCCCCACAGGAGTCCCTGTCTGCTCCAGGTCATCAACTCGTTTCCTAGCATAGGGAGCTACCAAGGTGAGGTGTGAGGGAGGCGCTGCCGTCATCCATAGAGCTGCCGTCTCCAGCGCTGCTGCCCACTGCTCGGGACCCTGCTTGTTGGGAAGCGATAGCATGACGAAGAACGGCTACTGACCCAACTGCACTTTGACTGATCTGTTTCTTTTTCCCCCCAATCATCGATGCAGGTGTCAGCTACTCCAGGTCGGTTCCTCCAGCCTACCCACCACCCCAGGATCCATTAAATCAGGGACAGTACATGGTGACAGATGGCATATCCCAGGCCCAGGTCTTCGAGTTCACCGAACCCAAACGCAGCCAGTCACCATTCTGGCAAAACTTCAGCAGGTTAACGCCATTCAAAAAATAATACATAGAGTGAGACGAAGAATTTTAAACTTAAAAAACTAAAAATTAAAAATAAAAATAAATAAAATTATATTTATAGATGGACCTTTTTTCGGAGAAGCACTGTTGCAACTAAACATATATACATATATATATATATGCACGCACACACACACACACACATATATATATATATGTATATATATAGAAGGACCAAAAACTTTTTTTGTTGTTTTTGGGAAGCAATCTGCTACTAGATACTAGGAAGCACCAATGATTTCTAACCATGTGACCTATTTTATTTTATTCCATTGGTCGGACATATCTTTTTTGTTGTTGTTGTGTTCTCCTTCATTCCCATCTGAGTCGCCACTGGCATCCCAGCCTGCTTCCTCGCTTGCGTGAGCTCGTCCTGGAGTTCCTCGTGGACTGCACTGGTGTATATTTTATTTGATTTTTATTTATGGTGGGGTGGACAGGGGGTGTCGTTTGTTTCTCAGAGTGTCGGGAAGTCTCTGTTCCGTCTCCCTCCATCTCTGTGCCTCCCCTGGCTGTCCCCGGACCTGCCATATCACTGAGAGCATCGTCCCTTGCCCTCCTCCCTGCACTCTGCTCTGGCTCGTGCCTGTCTGGATGTGCTCTGCCCTGCACCATGTTCTGCTGCGCAGTATTTCTCTGGCTTTAAGTGTTTTCTTGCGGGTAGGGGGAAACAAGCCGAAGGGCTTTCTTAGGAAGTGAGCGGATTTTCCTTAGTTGTTGTCTTGCTTTTTTAATTTATTTGTATTTTATTTTGTTCTTCCCCAGTGCTCTCTTTTTCTCAGCAGGGTGGGCTTTGCTCACCAGCAGAGTAAGGCTGAGAAAAGACTAGTGCAGGCTACTATCGTTCCTTTGATGTTCTCTTTTATTTTCTTTTTATTTGTGGGGTTGTTTTTTGTTTGGATTTTGTTCTTTTTTCCTTTTTTAAGCCGAGCCACAACTCCGAAATGCCCACTCCAGTCTTTGTCTCCTGTGCAAAGATGGAAGCATAAGAAATTGGTGGCTTCACGCCCTCCATTGCAGCTAGTGGAAAATTGGCTATTAGGCTTCCAAAAATGGCCATTTTTCTTTTTCAGGAACTAAGGTCCCATCCTTAGGGCCAGCCACACTCACGCCTGCACAGTACTGCTCTAACGAACCCCTAATTGCAGTTAGCAGGAGCGGTGATCCCAGAGCAGGGACCAGCACTGCTCCTGGCTGTGCCGCAGAAGCTCCCTGGCTTCGCTCCGGGCGCTGACCTGCCCAACAAGCCCCTAGTGGCCACTAGTGACCCGTTAGCTTAAGGATCATGGCTTAAGTAATGGGGATGTGTCACCTGCTATTTAATGCATGCAAGTTCTGGTTTGGAGGCGAGCCAAGGTGTTTTGCTGTGTGATCATGGTTGGGTGACCTAAGCTAGAGCAGTGGTGGGTTGAGGCCAACCTGGAGCAGTGGTTGAGCAGAGGTGTAGCAATGTTAGCAGGCTCAGCAGGATTTAGCTTAAACTCTTTGGGTCTCTTTCTCTCTCTTTTTCTCGCTCTAGAGATTAATAGCTGTGTTTCCAAAGCCGCTTGCTACGGCTTCAGCCTTCGGTGCATTTCTTTGCAAGCCCAAAAGCTTCTGTTCAAGCTTGTAAAACAAATTGTTGTGCCCTAGGATGTTGTGAGTTTTTTTTGGCTTGGACAATGAGACAGTTCAGCCAGTGTTAGGGGATGAACTTAAAGCTTTGCAAAGCTGTTTTTGCAAGCTCCTCTGCAAAAGTGGGATGAAGAAATTGATCGTGGTATTTGTTGCTTTATTTTTGAATCTCAGGCCACCTAGCATGGATATACATTTTTTTTATCTCTTAGGAAAAACAAGAAATTGGGGAGCCTGTTCCCTTTCAAGGCATATTGCAAAGCACTGTCTATATTTTAATTTAAGCACAACCATAATTTCAGGACATTTTAGTAACCTAGAGATTATCAATGAGCAGAAAAGCCAGAGCAGGTTTTGGAGGGGAAGCATCTCCCTGCTGCAGCCAGCAGTAGGTAAAAGCTAAATGCCAGGATTCCCATCTTGGAGACTATACCCTTTTACATCTAAAATATTTTTACATTCTTTTATATATCTGCATTTTTAAGCCAAGATATTAAAGCAGAATCTGCAGCAATTACTGTTTGGTTTGTTCTACAGAGTGAGTGTTTAGAGAGGTGCATGTGCTCTGGCACCGTTGCCGAATGGCCAGAGAGAGCTGCAGAGAGACAGAGAGAGAAAGAGAGAGAGAGAGATTATAAACTATTGTCAGCATGATGAAATTTTATTTATTCCTTTGCCTTTTTAATTACTTAGGGAAAAGAAAAAAAGTAACAAGCGCATTAGTTAAGCCTGTTCATTTACTGTTTTGTGCCTCAGAGAGTGAGAATGAGACATCCATAATTTTTATGAGAAGATGCTTCCTAAATATTCAGCACTAGGAAAAAAGCAACACCACCGCCACACCATTATTTGCATCATAAATCAAGACTCGCTTGATCTGACAAGGCCACTTGTTGGACTCGCAGCGCCTTTCTTAAGCGGCAAGCCAGACCACACTAGCGCTGCTGCCGGCCCTTACCCCGCCGGGCGGCTGGCCAGGCAGATGCAGGCGTTTGCTCCAGAGGAAAAGAGGGGGCTTGGCGCTCAGGCAGGACTTCCAAGCAAGCTCTTCCCCCGCCCTCCGTAACATTGCCGCGCTGCTGCAGGAGATGGCGCGTTACCGCAAAGAAGAACCAGCGCCGGGTGCCGCTTTTGCTGCCCGCTGCGGCTTTCGCGCTGGGGAGCAGGGGCCGGGCTGCCGCGCGGGCTCGAGCGCTCCGGACGCAGCTCGGCCGCGAGCGGGTCGGGCTGGTTTTGCCTGATGCAGACTTTGCTTTCGATGCCAGGCAGGAGGAACCCACCCACCATCATTCCCTACGCAGCAAACGAGGCAGTTGTGACAAACGTACACGTTTACGGGATTTCTCTGGCTGAAACTATATATATATAAATATATATATAAAAGAATAATTTAAAAAAACAAACCAACCCTCTTCCCTAGGTAAATGACTTGCATCACCCCTTGACCTAGACACTAGAACAGAGGATCCAAATTCAAGACTTTCGCCTCCCCATCCTCTCCAAAAACAAAGCTCAGACAAGAACCAACCTAGGTGCATCCAGCAGTTGTAAATAGAGAATAATACATAGAAAAAAATATATTTGCAATTTTGTTTCAGTTTCTGGACGGTCACTGGCCGTCCCTTGCAATGTTATTGATAGTACACTGTGGTGCTTTGGGTTTCTGGTTTTGTTCTCTTTATGCTCTGTCATCTTTTCATTGCAGCTACATTTCAGGGAACATGTATATTTAGTAGCTATTGTAAGTTCTGCATGGCATCACCGAGCTTATTTTTCCTTGAGAAGAAAAGAAGAGTCTGTAGGAGCTTAAAGGCACTATGACGACAGGGACTTGTAGCAGAGAAATTTAAAAAAAAAAAAAAAAAAAGAGGTTTTTAAAATTCTAGTTTGAAGCCAAATACTGATATTTTAGTGCTTTTGGGGTTTTAACAGTAAGAGCAAAAAAAAAAAAAAAAAAAAAAGGATTTTGTTAACCCAGCTGATCCGCACTTGCCAGTTTTATTATTTTGTTTATATTGGACTGTTTGACCCTGTCAAACAAGTGTCAAAGTTGTGTGTATAAAACAAAACAGAACAAAAAAGTGTTTAAAAAAAAAAAGTGTTGTAAAGACACTGAGCCTTATGAAAAATATTTATGGAATTAAATAAAAAGACGTGAAAAGGCATCCGAAGGCATTTTTAAATCTTTTCCTCGGAGCGGTCCCCCTGGCCCCATGGAGGAGGCAGCG
This sequence comes from Crypturellus tataupa, assembly GCA_034781795.1. NCBI lineage: Eukaryota > Metazoa > Chordata > Aves > Tinamiformes > Tinamidae > Crypturellus > Crypturellus tataupa. Next base: position 4,205,101 of record JAWLRI010000229.1, read on the forward strand.
GGGCCGGGGGGCTGGAGCTTGTGGCAGAGCCAGCGCTGGGTGGGCTTTGGGGGGTCCCAACCTTGGCTTTGCCCCAAAAGGGGCAAAGGGGCATGTGAGGATAGTGCTGGGCAGAGCCTGGAAAACGAGTTGTTGAGCCGTGCCCCACGGAGCCGGTGGTGCTTGGGGCAGTGCCCAGCGCCTATCGAGCATCCTGTTCCCATAAATTGCTGCGTGTTTCCAGCAGCACCGCTGCCTCCCGCTCCTCTACCCAGCCTGCCGGAGGGGATGGATAAAAAATAACACACAAGCCACGCAACTTTGCTGCGAGCGAGCGCGGCGCCGATGCCGAGCGGCACACGCTTCCGCGGCTGCGGCTTGGGAGCGGGTTCCGAGGCGGCTGCCCGCCGAACCCGGCGCCCTGCGTGCCGCTTGCTTCCCGCTTGGGCGGTGCTGGAGCCCTGCTGCTGCCCCGCTTCCCTGGCTGCTTGCGCTGAAGAGGACGCAGATGCCGGCGATGGCCCCGGTTGCTCCTATCCTGGTTGAGGATGGGCACGGCATCGCTCCCATGAAGGATCCCGCGGGGAGCCCAGACTCTGAACGTGGCTTTGTAGCAAAGCTCCCGCTGCAGAATCTCTGCTGTCGGCACCTCCATCTTTGCTCTGTGGGTTTTTACGGGGCAAAAAGTTGCTTGCCAGGATTTTCCATCCACCTCTGAGCTTGCGTGTCCTTGGGATAGGGATCGTCGGGCGGGGGGGAACGCTAGCTGGATGTGTTGCCGAAGAGGTTATGATGTACCCAAAAAGCCCTGCCAAAGAGGGAAAGGGGAAGAAACTCAACCACCCGCCATGGGTCCTCGGAGCAAGAACATTAGCAATGCTCATTAGCTCACGTCAATAACCCAGGGATTAAGAAAAGTACCTTAAAATGAAGATCTACTTTAGCTCCACCTGTTTTAGCCCTTTATACTACTTTATCTAAGCTTTCCACATTGTGCATTTACTATAGCCATTTCACCCAAATCCATGGGAATGCAGGTAAAGCCTTCACACACCAAGACCAGCTGTGTGACATGTGACGTGGCCTGTAATACGGTACGAATGGGGTCTGAGCAACACCTCTGTGTCACAAAGCCCTCTCTGTTTTACCTGGGCACGTATCAGGGTGATCAGACACGCTGGTCCTTTCCAAAGAATTATACTTTGAACCCAACTAATGGTTCTGGGATTATGAATCCTGGTTGAGCCCAAACACTGAATTTCCTTGTTATTCTGTGCCTGAGAAGGCAGTCCCAGCTAAAAAGCACGCAATGCAAAGCCCTCTCCAAAGCATGCAAGGCGCCATTCCTGCTAGAGCTGCATGCCGGTGTGGAGGCAGAGGCATTAACTGGTGTCTTCAAGAGCCCAAGTGCTTGGGGACTCGCAGGGCTCCTGTGCTCAGGGAGGTGAGGAGCCCGGATGTCGCCTCCCTGGCACTGCAAGTGCAAATAGCAACATCATGGTAATCCACCTGCATCTCTTGCTACGGGGAAGAGGTAGACGTTATTTCTTGACCGCGTGTAATGCTCACGTCCTTTTTCTTTTTTTAGCTCCCTCAAGGCCAAAGTCGTCCTTGCGAAAGTTTGCAGCCTCTCATTTCAGAGCCAAAATAGTCCGGTACCTCTTGCGGGTCTGAGGGTGCCTCCGTGGGCAGCTGGGGCCGAGCGGTCGGCAGCAGCTCCCGGCGGGTCCCACCATCCAGCAGCCCCTTGGCCAAACCACCCTCCCTGCAGCAGCTCGCGGGTCGCCACTCCGCCCAAACTGAGCCCCAGCCCCACGCGCCTCTCCTGATGGACATGGAGCCTTCATCTCCTTTCAGTGCGGGTTCCAACAGCAGCCACAGCACCAACAAATCTCTTAAAATGGGAACACTGTGGGATTTCTTTCCATTTTTCATTAGGGGCAATATATATAAAAAATTAAACCCTTGCAGAAATGAATGCCTCATAAAGAAAACATTAGTGCTTGAGGAAGCGCTCGGTTCTTGGACATCTAGTCGAGTACATGTCACCGCTGGCTACCTCCCTGCTGCCTCTGCTCACCAGACGGAGAAAAGAGTTGCTAATCGGATTTAGAGCGGTGATGATGGATGTCTACGCTCTGCTCTTTACACTCATTCTCTTCCTTGCCCCGCTGCTGTAATAGCGGAGAGCCTTAACATCATCTCAGCTAGCGATGGACTAGCTTTCCAACCCAGCCTACAGATGCAGAGGGCAAACAAAAAGCACACACTTTTGGTAGGATTTAGGCAGCTGCTGAGATGTTTTTCACAATAAACCATGTGCCTAAATGGCCTATATATAATCTTAGCAAAGGCATTTACCAAGACACTAAGTGGTATCTTGTTGGCTGGTCCACCTGCGTTCCCCTAAGAAAAACTGTGTTACAGATTAACCTTGGTACAGATAATAAAGAGCTTTTATTCTTATCATCTGGGGAAATAAAAGGATATACCGTTATAGTTGCCTCTCTCTTTAGCTCACTTCTGTGCGTACGTGTGTGTGTGTGTGTGTGTGTGTGTGTGTGTGTGTGTGTGTTTGGGCATATGTAGATGTCAGCTCTACCTGCAGAGCCAGGACTCCCTACCCAAACCCAACAGCTGTCCGCAGTTGCCTGAAACTGGGCAGGATTGTCCCAATAACTGCACAACCTGAGTAAAAATCAGAGTCATGACTTTCTGAACTGGTATATAGTGAAACAACCCTGGTGACCTTGACCACAGGCTTCTTCCCAATGTACCAAAAAGCAGTATTTGATCCATGGGCACCAATGCAGATTAGAAATGCTTGAGAATAGGTCATCTCACGCAGCAATTTTTAGTACAACTTTTTTTGGTGGGTGGGTTGATGCTAAATTCAGTGCAAATCACTGCAAAAAATGTGTGAGGAATACTGCAGGGCTGAGCAAATTAATCCTTCGCAGAACTGGAAGTGGCTGCTGTGGTTATCGCAGATGGGCCTTGGCCATGGGGCTATTTCCCAATCCTGTGTGTGAGGGCTTCCATGGAAAGCCACCACAGAGCTTTACTGAGCCACACTGCCCTGGTCACTTTACTGTCATGTTGATGCCTGCTGACCCAGACACTGGATAGTTTTCACACCATGTGTCAGTCCTGAGCAACACAATGTGCTGGAGCTCAAGGTATTTCCACACACCTCCAAGCAAAGTTGCTTTCCAAGAGACCCGGCTGCCCAAGGAGCTTGAAAGTTACATAGACATTGAGAATGCAGTACCTGCTATATTATAAGCCCTGTCAACCTGCCCGCTGTTCTTCCAAGGACAAGTAGACTGGTCTTTGATGCACGAGGTGCCCACACTCACCAGCTCTGTGCCGCAAAAGCAGCTCCCAATCCCGGGAGCAGAATTGAGATGGATTTTCCCTATTAGCACAACTGCAACAATCCCTCCTTGCTCACTGCCTTGCTGACCTGAAGTACTTCATCTTGCTCTGCACACATCTCTTTTCGACAGTGATTTTTTTCTTGTTTGCTTTTCTTGGTTGTACCATTAAAACAGCTTTACTTTGTCCCCTGATTATAGATTAGCAGTTTCAGGCTGTAACCTAATTCAGTGCTCCCCAGAGGTGCTGATTCGTGGCATTTTGGGACAGCAAGGCAGTCCGCTATCCCATTTTGGTTGGTGCTGGAGCTAGCGCTAATAGTGCTACCTGGCAAGGGAAACGTGGTTGGGTTTTCCCATCCATTCCTTGCACCCTGGGCACGCTGACCCCCTCCAGTTTACCAAATGTGGGGAGCTTAGCTGCAACACTTGTCGCAGCAAGGGACAGCATCCGTCACCGCCTCCTTGGGGAGGAAAGCAGGCAGCCTGAAAGCAGCACAAGACAGAGCACACACATGGGAGGCAGTGCCCGCTGAAGGCCCTGCTTGAGCTGGTTTTATTGACAGAGCCGTCAGTCCAGCCCAGCACCAGCCGCGATAGCCCTTGGCTTGGCTTAGTGATGCCCCTCGCTCAGACTCACCACGGAAAGGGCTCCTTGCACTTCCCAAATGGACACTTTTTGAGCCCAGGAGCAGCGTTTGAAAGTTAAGGAAGATCAGGTCCCCATGACAGCCCTGGAGCAGAGCAATAGGGAGATTCTTCAGGACTGTTTTGCTCTGCCTGTGCTGTTCCTTTGGTTTAGTCTTTTTGTACAATCAGGTATTTTAGTAATACCCAGTTATGTAGAGGGCTTAAGGCCATATTTGTCCTTCACCGAACACAAAAATCACAGAACCACAGGACAGCTGAGGACCTCTGGAGACCAGCTAGTCCAATCCACACAGCTGAACAGCCCAGCTCCCTCAGCCCTTGCTGGACTCCCTCCAGTAGCTCCACGACTCTTGCACTGCGGAGCCAGGCACAGGACACAGCACACCAGATGTGGCCTCAGCAGGGCTTAGTAGATGACCACCTCCCTCCATCTGCTGGCAACAGTCCTTCTAATGCCCCCTGGACACCATTGCCTTTCTGGCCACATGGCCGGCTCACAGTCACCTCACTGTCTGCTGGGACACCCTGGTCCTTCTCTGCAGAACTGTTCTCCAGGGGCTCAAGTCCCAGCCTGTCCTGGTGCTTGGGGTTATTCCTTCCTAGGGGCAGGACCCTGCACCTGCCTTTGCTGAACTTCATGAGCTTTGTTGGAAGAGAAAGGCCAACGCAAACTGCTATAGAACTGCTGGGTCGAATGCCGTGGTCCCAGATTGTAATTCCTGTGCTATTCCCAGTTTGGAGAAATTCGGAGCGCAAGGCAGACCAAGGGCACTGACTTCATTTGCAGTCCTTACTTATACTGTTACTTGTATGAAAGGAGCAGGACCTCTCCACAACATCAGGAGCTGTTTGCTCTGCTCTGCTAACAGGTGCCACAAGCACCCAGTGTGCAAAGAGTGTGGAGACCGACTGAACCATTGCAAGGGGCTCGCTCTGTGCCAGTCGGAGCAGCGGGCTCCAATAAATAATGGTCTTCCGTGTTGTCCTAGCCAAACATCATGCTGAAGACCCATCAAGGGAAAGTGATCTTAAAGCAAAGAGCCAGGGTATTCCATCGTGCCACAGTCACTGCTGGTTGAACAGCACCACACTGTGAGGGTCGGCCACTCTGTAGGGTCATAAAAAGACTTTTAACAAACTAAGGCAGTACTGATGGTATAACAGTGGAATTATAAGGGAGTTATATTGATTTTTTTTTAATTGCTCCCTGTGACCTATGTCTTGAATCATCAATTAAACACCGCTTTGGAAGAAGTGCTGGTGTTACTTGACCCCTGAGAAAAGCATTTAGCTAGAAATCTGGTGAAGGATTATCCTGAAAGATCGAGGGTGGTGGATGAACTTTCAAACATGCAGGTAGAGAAACATCTGTGGTATTTGGAAGGAAAGGAGAGGTCAGGGACGTACAAGAGGACCAAAGCCACTGCTGATCAAAGGGAGGCTGGAGCTGAGATCACAGTGTCTACGTTAGCAATTGCAAATGCCCCAGCACAGCTGAACCAAAAGCTTCTTTTTTTGTCTCATTTGCACACCTCTTTCCCTGTTGCCCAATGACCACCCCAAACTGCTGCTCTTAGCCTCTGGCAGCAGCACCACTCCCTCCCTGGAAGAGGACGGGGCACAGGCTCTCGCTAGAGCCCTGCTCTGCTGCCGTGCCCTTGGGGCAGCTCGCCCCAATTTAAATTGATATATTTGTTTGTTTGCTTCCTCTTTGCCTTTGCTTCTTTCTTCTCCAGTTGATTCATTGCGTTCTCGCTTCCCCGATACAACTGAGCTTATTGAGAAATACTCGACTTTTAGTCATCTCGGCAGGTCCCCCTGCTCTGGCCCGGCCACCACACTATAAATCCATGAGTGGAGAGGTGATTCGCAGGCTCCTTGTCTTTCTGCTTGAGGGCTGGGGTTTTTTTGTTTGTTTGTTTTATTATTATTATTATTTCCACATACTGTTATTTAAGAGCAAAAAAATTATTCTTGCTCATTATCTGCCAGTCCGATGACATTACAGGAATAAAGCTCGGCGTGTGCGTTCGCTTGCGAGAAGTACCCTGCCATCCTGCTGGTGCTTGGCCATCAGTTCTGCAACGTCGCGATGGCTAAAGCCGAGCCACGAGCGAGTCATTTAGAAGAATTTCTTCTAGGGTTGTTATTTCTTGTTATTCTTATAACAATGCCTAGGAGTCCACTCACAGGCTTGTCATGCAGGACACCATACACACCCACACAACCACATATATTGTTTGTTTTAGTAACAAGACAGGTCTTTGCACCAAGATGCAAGATGCTCCTGCCAGGGTCTGGCAGGGATGAGAATCCATCACAGCAAGGGGAGGTGCTCAGCCCCAAAGACCAGGACACCGTCCTGCCCTAGGAAAGGCCTTTCACATTCATTGCACTTGATTTTTCAGCACTTGTTAAAGCTTCAAGGAGGCTCGGCCTCACCTTGCTCCACCGCCCAGCTGCTAACACACGTGTGCTCGAGCTTGAACCAGATGCTGAACATCTCTGACTTCAGCAGTTTAGGTCCCATGGGTTGGTTCAGATGCAATTTAGAGGCCATCAAAGGAGATAATTTGAGCTATCTCGCATTTGAGATGCTTGTAAATGAGCTGGAGTGAGCTTGGAGTCTAGCTAGATAGGCTAGATAGGCCACCCTGCCAGCGTGTCCTGAGGGGCCAGAAGACTGCAGCCATGTTCAGTCTTGCATTTCCCAACTCCAGCTCATCTTCCCGGTGCAGTCGGTCATGCAAGGGGCTGTCAAAGTAACAAGGCTCTTGTCTTCAACTTGCAAAGTCCTTTCCAGCTTGCTCCCTACTAGCCATCATCTGCTATCATCTGCTCCCCACTAGCCATCATCTCCTTTCCCAACTGGACGGTGACACCTCCCACATTGCTTGTCTGGCGTGTGCCCGTGCATGTTCCTCCAGAGCCAGGGGAGGTTTCATGAACACCTGCAGAGCTCCCACCTTCAGGCTGGTGAGACAGATTCTGGCACTGCTGCCTTCCCGATGTCCGTTTTCTTTTCATAGTCCCCTCTGTGTCTGTCTCTCACTGCAACGTAGCTTCCATCAAGCAGTCGCACACAGACACAGCTGCACGAATTGCACCTCAATTAGAGAGCAGCCTAGCCAGGCAGTCAGACATGCTGCTAATTGTGAGACAAACCACCGTTTCCAGGGCGGATGCCCGGTGCCTGGTGGTACCAAGATGCTCATATGCTATTTTCTAATGTATAACCTCTGCTTTCATCTTTTTTCAATCTTCTGGCATGAATTATGTCACTATTAAGCCTCCTCTCACATTTCACTGCAGATTTCCCTCTTTTCTTCCATGTATCTTCAGTTTTGTTAACCCACTTCCTTCTAGTTGCAACCTCTGCCCTTTGCACCACACTGAGGATACGTAAGGACCTTCACCATTTCACCTCAGCCATTTCGTTGAGGGGGGATGTAGATGAAAGGCAGGGAGTGAGTGCATTGGGCCTGAGCAGTCTGCAGAGGAAAAAGCTGGGCTGGAGCTTCACTGCACCCAAATGTGACATGTCTGCAGCCTCCTGCTTTCATCACGGTGGCATTTCTGCTGTTCTTCCGTCACCCACACCTCACTAGAGCCAGCCCAGGGTCTTACTGTTGACTTTGGGGTGGTCAGGATTTCCGGCTGTCTCATCCACATCTTGTGAAACAAGACACCGCACCGAGCACTGCAGGTATTTCAGCACAGCGTTCTGAAAAACAAATCCTTCTTGCGATGCTCCTCAAATATGGTTGCTTAGGCAGCAGCAGAGCTGCCTTGGAAGAGAGGCATGTACTTTATTGAGCTAAAAATAGTTTATTGAAGACAACAAGTCCACATCCAATCAAGATGTGAGAAGGCTGGTGGAAAAGGGAATGTCTGGGAGATAAAGCACGACGAAACAGGAAAGGTGCTGGAGCTTTGCTCTTGCCAAGCAAAGCCACACCAAAAGACAGAATACATTTTGGCACTAGTAGCTCATGTGAGCCTTACTCAGGACTTACTCATCCTCATGGGACTAATACGGGTGCCCAGGGCTGCTCCAGCAAGCTGTCCTGCCCTCATGCCAGGGCACGCCAGACGTGCCCTTAGACGCACATCGAAGGTTAGTCACATTGTCTGGGTAAAACTTGTGCCATCCAGCCATAAATCAGTGTCTGCAAGGGATGGCACATCATAGCATCCAAGTCTTTTGAGCCCACATGAAATCAAGCTGCTTTGGAGTCTAGCATTTGGCAGAAAAACAAGTGAAACTCCAACATAACATGTGGCTGGGTGTTCTCAGTACAGAAAGTGTGAACTAAAGGATTTAATTAATCTCTGTTAATGAAATACAAATTTTTAATGGTATCTCCTCTGGATCCTCACTTGGCCAACTACTAAAATAATGCATTTGCAAATGTCTGAACCCTTCCTAAACATGGAAGAGTGGGAGGCTCCCCAGGGGGCAATAATCTCAAGGGTTAGGACTGTATAACGCTTCCATCGATGCATGGGGAGAGGAAGCAGAAGAAATAGCCTTGGACCATGGGTCTTGGTTGCCACCTCCATTGCAGTCAATCTACAAAGACCCCTAAAACCTTTAATGCTCCTTTTTAAAATCAAGGCTTTGCATGGAGATGGCACAGAAATGTCCAGCTAGAGCAGGTAGACAATTGTCCAGTGAAAAGTTACCTAAAACAAACAAGCAATTAAAAAAAGGAAAATACCCTAATCAAGATATATTAAAAAATTACAATTTTAATGTCATTTTGGGACAGACTTTTTATCTCAACAGAAAAAAAAACCCTTCTTCCCTCCTTAGGCTTTATTTCAGTGAGGGAAACACCCAATGGATGTTCATGCTATGCCTACTCATCTAGCCTTGTTTTCCATCAAAAATAAGACTCATCTCTGCCCACCCAGCAACCATTTTTTCTTCATTAAAGCTCATCTCCTCTTAAAATACAAGAGTGCAATGGGTTTCTTTCAAACCAAACTATGTGCACCACTTTTTTTTTCTTCTTCTCTAGGAGCTACACTTCTCACTTTCTGGATGAGGGTTAGACTTTAGATAGAAAAATGGGAAAGAAGGATTATGCTGTGCTGACAGCAATAGCATCTCTGGCTGAAGTTGTCCAGGCAAGGATGCCAAAAAAGCAGTGCCAAACCACGACAACAGGTTAATCTTTGAAGCCATTCCCTTTGCCTGCTGTACTCCTCATTTGATTTCTCCACTATACATCTATTTTCCTGAAGAAAAAAAAAAGGAAAATATTCTTGAGAGAGACATTCATGCTAGAAGAGACCATCATTGTAGCCAGAGCTTCTTGAAAACAATACAGAAAAACAGCAACCAAAAAAAAAACTAGAAGTGTTTTTGGAGAGAAGACACACTTTGTATTGCAACAGTTCCATTTGTTTTCTGAGTCACAGTTCTCTCAATAGCGTTCATCTGTGCCAATACATTGGTGGCATTTTTAACAAAAATAAAGGCACTTAGTAGTTAGACCGTTCTGTTACTCTATTCTAACTGCTGCTGAGGTGTTTGTCCCTAATGGGTAAATAGATTGTGTTATTCTTCAGCACAGGGAACTGAAAATGCAGAAAGTTTGTATTTTTGATGTGTATCAACTTCAGCAGAATAGGAAAGAATCTGATTCTTGCTTTCAGGCAGCTGATGCTGTATCATTATTTTCATTTATATGTGCAAGTGCCTGTCTTGTCTTCCGTACTTACACTTTGCACTCTTCTTTGCCTCTATGGGAGAATGCTTTAAGCCATAGCAAGCAAATACATTAATGAATTAAAAACTGTCATCATTTCACACTTTTTCTGCTTGATAATGCCAAGCAGTTGGGTTGCAGTGCAAGGGCTTTCATGATTTTCTGCTGTTGTGAGCTTTGCTTATCTGTTTTTCTTGTGTTATTATCCTAGGAAGGAAAAAAAAAAGGAGGGAGAAAAAAATACAAAGTGAATACAAAGTGAGTTTGCTCACCAGGTGTATGAAACCATGGGCAGAACCAGGACAAGAGGGGTACCAAGAGGGGATGCTGAAGCCCTTCGGAGCCCTGCCATTGCGCCAAAGGCAGGAGCACTGAAGGTGGCAGCTGGGAAGCAAGGAGAAAGGGAGCAGGATTAATTTGAATGAGAGGCCGTAGCATGGAATATCCGCCCAACTCTCACCTAATGTATCTATGTCAAAATGACAATATTAAGACTGCAAAACAGCTGTTTTTTTTTCCCAGTCTTTTGATACTTCTGATTTTCATTAAATACAAAATTATTTCAATCTGTTGGAAAGAGCTATTTCTGACACTTCTCCAGCAGAGCAGCTACAAGTATTATCATCCTGCAGAAAGTAAGATATACTGCATTCAAGAGAATTTTCTCACAAATATATTATTGTTCTCATTGCAGTGAACACAGGCATTCTCTCTATAGTATTTAATAAAATATTCCAGGAGTCAATGATCAAGTTGCTGCAGGGACCTCCCCAATAAAACCTCAAAGCTCTCCCACTAATAACATGACACCTTTTCCCATCCTAGACCATCATCAATCTCAGTGACGAGGCTGTAGACAGGTAGGACAGCATATGGAATCTGCGTTCACAAAACACACTTAGATGGAAGGAGTTGAGGCCATCTGAGCCCTGAGCTGAGCAGAAGCCTGGAGGTGATGGAGCAGAAGTGGGAGATGTAGTGGAGAGACACATCATGTGTGAAGGCAACAGGGATGAGAGGGAGCTGAGTGTGTCAATGAAATCAAGGTGAACTGGAAGTTGAAGATGATAGAAATCTTCATGGCATTTAATTGATGCATCTCTATTGAAGACCCTTGCTTCCTCTTTTACATGGTTTGGAAGATGAGGGGGGAAAGAAGAGACTTCTAGTAGCTACCAGATGGCTCAGAAGAGCTTTCTGAGAAATTTTGACTGAAAAATCTGCAGGACATAGCAGATCTCACTAGCAGTAACAAGACTAATACCCTAATATCACTGCAGCAAGCAAAGTGGTGACCAAGCACACGCCTTCCTAAAGCACAGACCCCAAAATCATAGAATCACAGAATGCCTAAGGTTGGAAGGGACCTCTAGAGGTCATCTAGTCCAACCCCCCTGCACACG